>JAJEJO010001738.1:66710-169097 GCA_020662805.1 Glaucomys volans
CCATGTAAATATGATTTAAAATTCAGAGGCCATGAAAGAAATGATTGTTAAATTAGACCACACTGTGCCCACACTCCAAGTCATGAGATTTGTAGACAGTCTTTTTCTAAAAGGGTACCGTTTCTTCTTTGTTGTGGATGAGGTATTACAAGAGAGACATGAGCTGAAACAATACCTGTCTGAAAGACCAACAAACAGAATTCAGAGGAAATAAAAAAATTGGCAGGGGTCAGGACTGACTATGTTAAAAAATAAAACATACACAGGTGCTTATGAAACAGAAAGACTGTCAAAGTACCCAACAGCTCTGGGTAAAGATCCTACCCAGTGTTTGACAGTGCAACCCTTTGGAAGGCCTCTGAAAGAAAGAAAGCACTGCTTAATGGGTGAAAAAAGGGATTCTAGGAATTTTTAGGATAACTTGCATGCAAAAAGAAAAAGAAAAAGAAAGAAAGAAAGAAAGAAAGAAAGAAAGAAAGAAAGAAAGAAAGAAAGAAAGAGAAAGAAAGAAAGAAAGAAAGAAAGAAAGAAAGAAAGAAAGAAAGAAAGAAAGAAAGAAAGAAGAAAGAAAGAAGAAAGAAAAGAAAAGAACTGAATCTTATATGTAACTGCCAGATTGTGTTGAAAAGAGTCAATCAAAGTCATTTTCTGGTCCAAATGGGACAGAAAGGAAGTTGTGATTAAATTACAGAAATTTGAGAAAAGTGAAGTATTTCAAAGGTCATATATTCTATCCTCTCTTCAGAGTGTCCAAATAAAACAATGGGAAGGAAAACAAAAACAAAGCAAAGAGAAAATTCTATGTAGTACATGGAGAATATGGACTAGGGAGACATTCTGAGCTGCACAACCAGAACCTCGTCAAGGAACATAATGACCCTCTGAACAGCAATTTTATCAAAACTCAGATTTCAGGACTGCCTAGACTACCTTCCAACAGGAGGGTTCATAGTAGTTGGTCTTCCCAAGCTTAATCACTAGATGCCAGAGATTTGGGTTGGTGTCCAGGTGCAAATAACTTTTTTTTTTTTTAACTTCTTAGTTCTTCAGAATAAGAAGTTCTTCCAAGCATAAACATCCAGATCTAACATAGGTCATGAGTTCTCTATGCACTCTGGGTGTGATGATGTGATACAATGAGAACTTGTGGAATTGTTTTGACACTCAAATGTGATAACGTATCACACTGAGCAGTCTGACACGTCAAATGCTGAATAAATTGTTTATTATCATTTTCCTATTCTTTTGAAATAATTCATAAAGTGCTTCTATGAAATTATAAAAGCTTTAAAACTGGACTTAACTTTAAAATTATTTGAAAGAAAAAAGCAACATGAAATGAGTTATAATCAAATATTTCAACAAATACTGAAATGAAACAGTCTCCATAGAGCACTGTAATTTTCTCAAGGGAAAAGAAAAAGTTCCATCAACTATTTAATTTCCCTCACTTAGCATAGGTGCTTCCAGATTATAGGTTCTCAGTGAATATTTGTTGGATTAAACCTGCATAACATGTCACAAGGACTTGCTTTTTTACTGCTATTATATTCTGAATGAAGGTAAAATTAATGTAAGCTAAAAATTAACTTGAATTAAATAACCACATCACCTTACACTTAGTGGCCACTGTTTGCTGAATCAACTAAAATCAAACAGAAAAATGCACAAAGTTCACGGAAATTAGCCAATTAGCTTTTGAGAGGTGAATAGGGCAAAATGAATTATTCAACAAAGTTTCTGTATTTCTAAATAATTGTTATTGCATGATTTATCAAATGTCAACAAGAAAAGCTATTTATGTGAATA
The DNA here is from genome assembly GCA_020662805.1 of Glaucomys volans. Taxonomy (NCBI): domain Eukaryota; kingdom Metazoa; phylum Chordata; class Mammalia; order Rodentia; family Sciuridae; genus Glaucomys; species Glaucomys volans. The sequence continues at coordinate 68,520 of JAJEJO010001738.1, forward strand.
AGCACTACTAATAGTAATCTCATTTTGCCAATAATTTGAAGATAGTGTAAAAATATTGAAAAATATAATCTACTCCATTTTCTTCATATGTGCTTATTTTCAGGAAAAAAAAATGATGATTTAGTGAGTGCATTTGTTTTCTTTTTACAGACACTATACAAGATGATAAAAAAAAGAAAATGAAAATGAGATAAAATCATTTTAAGGAAGTCAAAATTGAAAGACAGACAACTGTATAATCAAATAATAATTCCAAGAAAATGTCATAGGACCAAATGACAAGGAGAAAAGGCAGGAAATGTCTGCAGCAAGTGTTTGAGGGAAGGGTTTCTTTACTGGATGGAGGAAAATTGGGGTTTATCATCTAGGAAAGTGGAGAAAGAATGAAGGTTAAAATAACTGTTAGGAGTTACCAAATATTTGTGGAAATATTTAATTGCAATTTCATGCAGGAATACAGTAGGGCTGGAAGGTAGTTGATATTATCTTTATGTTACTGCAATATTTATGAGAAACTACAAAGCATATGTGTTAAACAATTAGGAACTAAAACCAAGGGCTATAATCTTTAGAGGCAATTCAAATTCTACTACCCCATGCAAGAGAGGATACACAAAGGCACACAAGTGGATTCAGCCATACTGAATGCTGCTAGAATTGAGGATGCGTATTTTAGGCAGAAGCCAAGGAAGGGATTGATGCTGCTGAGACTAGAAATAAAGGTAAATATGAATTGGGACAAGAAGTGCATTTATACCATCCTTGTAGGCTCAGATTTTTTTAAAAAATTCTCCAGCAAGGGACTGAGAATAATTGACAAATTGCAGAGAGGGGCTATGTAATCAATGTGTAAGAGCTTCTGATGATTGTTGGGAGAAAAATTTGAAGGAAGTTCAGGAGATATGATTGGGAATATCAGTTAGGTGAATAAGAAATAAGGGGTGAAGAAAAGAAGTCTTTGATGGAAGTAGATGTGGGCTTACAGATAAGAATTGGAATTCCAAGATATTTTGCAGATAGAATTAATAGAAATCATGACTAACCTGTGTGGTGAGTTAGAATGGAGATCAGACTCATCAAGATGGACTGGGCAGGTATACTGAATCATTCATAACAAGGAGTGAGTAAAAGAGAGAAGCTGGGGGATGGGAATGTCGCTCAGTGGCTGAGAACTCACAGATAACACAGCAATTCCATTAAGGGTGACTGACATAGTATGTATGATAAATCTTTTAGTTTGATTCACTATCATAAACTGCAAGCTAAAGACAAACTATGGAACTTAAAAAATAGCAGATAAAGCAAAATGAACACCAAAACTAGCAAAATAAGTATGTAATTGGAACAAAGCTAAAAAATGAAATATAACCAATCACAGGAAATTCCATTAATTTAGTAATAAGTCTGTAAGAAAAGAATCTCAGACTTTTAATATCAGTAAAAAAAGAGGAAAGTTGTGGGCAGAGACATTAATTAGATGCCTTAAATGCCTTATTTCATTAAGGAAAAGGTAAAGTTGTCTTGGTATTTCAGAGAAATATTGAATATCTACTTTCTTCCCATATGAATAGCAGATACATGTTTCTCAAAAATCTTTGTTTCCTTTGTGGTATTCTTTATTTCATTTCACATATAACCAAGAAAGTGGATTATTACATGGGAAATAAGGCCCATCTTAGGTTTATTTATGAGTCAATTTATTCCCAAACTTCAGAAGAGCAACATAAAATAATTTAAGGTTATGTTCTGCTTTAGTTTCAATCCTACACTCATTCTGGGATTCAAGTCCCTTCCATTTTTGTGGCTTCATTATTTCCCAGTACCCTGGAGTGTTCTGAATCCAGCCAGCAAAACAAAAAAGGAGAGAACCTGGAGGAGTCACTGCCCCTAGTAGAAAACACAGAGGTAAGGAGAGATGTGCTTCACTTCCACTCACACTGTTACAAATATCGCTTTCACTGGATTTTAAAGATTTTTGTTCATATTTCAGAAGAGAAAATATGGTGGATTGCCAAAGAAATGATTTGCCACAAGGTCTTCCACCTGATGAACTGACTTCAATGCAATACCATGCTTGGCTTTAGGCATTTAGAAGGAAATAGACATTGGTAAACTTTATTTTGAATTAAATGATAATTTCAATAATACCCATAAACATTTTTTACATATAATTCAATAATTTTCCATGACAGATTTTAACACACAACTGCATTCTTTTGCAAGATAAACCTCACTTTACCCATAAAATGATGTCTCCCTTCATAGTCTAATGTTTCAGAGAATTGGGCTGGTTTTTCTCTTAAACCAGAGACTTTCATAGTGTGGATTCATCACATCATTCTGGAGCTATTCCCAGCTGTTCCGATGGACTTTGAAGCTGTCATCTTGCTTATTGACGAACTTTTCTGTTCTAAATGTTGCCTTTTGATTTCTCTTGGTTTAATACCACAAAACTGGGGCCTGATTCCTTCCTCAAAATGGATGTCATTCGAGGTTTTTAGAATCCTAAAAAGGTCTGAACTTAATACACTGTCTTCAAGAGGGGATCAACAGAAAGCAATTCTGTAAGACAATTTCTTAGAATAATCCTGGTGAAAATAAAGACCCAATGGCTTTATCTAATCTACAACTCTAATTTGGTAAGAAAAATAAATAAATAATGGCATGAGGAGTCATGCAGTACATAATAATATCTTTTTTTTTTTTTTTTTTTTGGAACCGGGGATTGAACTCAGAGACACTCGACCACTGGGCCACATCCCCAGCCCTATTTTGTATTTTATTTAGAGACAGGGTCTCATTGAGTTGCTTAGGGCCTTGCTAAGTTGCTGAGGCTGGCTTTGAACTGGCCATCCTCCTGCCTCAGCCTCCCAAGTCGCTGGAATTATAGACGTGCACCACTGCGGCCAGCTAAAATATCATGTTTTTAAGTCAGTTTTACAGACACGGAAGACATTAGCCTTGGCCTATTTCATAATCCAGACTCAATAGTTTATTCTACTCTGTTGTAAAGACTGATTCTTCAAATCTGCTTGTAGTCTGGGAAAGGGGGCTATTACTCAGAACACAGTACTAACGTAACTCACTTTATGCAATTGTTTTATTGGTTAATTACCTGAAATTAAGCTTCAAAGAAAATGAATGGAAAATTGAAATTTATGGAGGCAAATTCGGGATTCCAAGAATTTACCATGAACCGGGTCACAGTCAAAGCCATCACCTCCCCAGGGACTCCTTGAGCCTATGACTGACTTCCAAATCCCTAGGCTGCTAAGAAAAACAATTTTACATTTTGTTTTGTTCTGTTTTCAGAAATGGTGGATCTTCTAAATCACAGAGTAACTGAAAGAAACAAAGCAGCTCCTGATTCTGGGGAATAGTGGAAGCCCTCAGAGCATGTGGGTTTCAAAAAGTCAAACTACTTCAAAGTGCCTTACTATGGCCTATGCCATTTCCATTTTCTCTCCTTCCTTCTTAACAGAAATATGATGCTGATCTGGATGTCACATAAGGTGCTTCTTTAAGAATTTGTATTTTCCCACCTTCATTGCAGTTAAGGTGGTCATTTGAACAAGTTTGAGCCAATTACATGTAAACAGAATCTCCCTCCAACCTACCTTATGTTCTTTAAATGAGGAGACTAAAACGTTTGTCACTCACCTAATTCCAGGCTATATGGGCAATGACCAAACAGACTCCATTTTACCCTGTGACTCCACTTCATGGAAGAAATGCTTCTCTCATCAGAAAACTCCGCCTCTGTCCCCCTGATCCTGCTTATCACTCCTGGCTTAGAAACACACATTTCTGTCCTTCTTCCTTTTTTTAATTTCAATTTTTTTTCATTTTTACAGGCTGTATTTTGATTCATTGTACACAAATGGGGCACAACTTTTCATTTCTATAGTTGTGCATGGTGTAGATTCATACCATCCACGTAATCATACAGGCACATAGGGTAACGATGTCTGTGTCATTCCACCATTTCTCATACCCCCAACCCTCCTCCCTCTCATTTCCCTCTATATAATCTAAAGTGCCTCCATTCTTCTCTCACCCCCAACCTCTCAACCCAATTGTATATCATCATCCACTTATCAGGGAAAACATTTGGCCTTTGGTTTTTTGGCACTGGCTTATTTCACTTAGCATGATATTCTCCAACTCCATCCAGTGTTCTTCTTTATACAATGTAAATTTGTTCTCTTTTTGGTTTCCATTTTTCTTGGACAATGTACCCTGTCAGAATTGTCTAGATGTTAGTAACCATTCTTTAACTTGTACACAACTAGGGTCGCTTTGAGCCACTTCCCCATCTGTTCATGATATTTGTTTATGTTTTCAAATCAAAGCAACAGCCACTTATGATTAATGTGGCATTGGATTATAAAAGTGTACTCTAGCCCTTGGAGGGGGTTAAGGAGTGTAGACTTGCAGTCTGCCCTTGTCCACTAGCTGGGGGCCCCTGGCTGGTAAATAAAGGTGTTTCCATCTCCTGCTTTAAGATCACCTCAGTGATTTATTGCAGTCTCCCCATAATACTTACCTAAAATTTTAAATCGATACCATAGGTGAAACAAACAACTACCGAGGAACACTGTGCTTGAATTCATAGTGAGGTACCCAAATGCAGCTACATGAAAAGAGGGAAAATTTATTTTCCAATAATAATTTACTGCTGCTATTCCAGACACAATCTGGATACTTCTATATACCTTAAATGCAAATAGCAAAATTCCTGGTTAAAGCTGTCATTTCCATGTATATACAGACATATTCAGTCTTAGCTGATAAAATCATGTCTCATAAAAACAAAAAAATAAAAAAAAAACAAAATTAAAACTATATGTTTTCAAAGCCAGACAAGATATATAGTAGAAAACAGGAAAAAGAAAGTGAAAGGAGAAACAGCCTCAGGACTGAAGAAAAGTGGGGCAGATGTTTACCCATGTGAAATTTAAGGAAATTGAAGTGGCTAAAGTTTTCCAAATGTCTACAAAAATAAAAAGGAGAGAAGCAAATTGAGGCATCCTCAAAAATCAAAATAGAAGTATTGGATATTATACACACAAAAACAATGACAGGTAAGGTTTTTCTTTTCTTTTTCTTTTTCTTTTTTTTTTTGTAAACAGCCAAATTCCTGTGTCTCAAATTCTGAAATGATTGCATCTGTAGGATTTAAAGATCAGTCACTCAAATTGAAATAACTGTTGAATAATTTCATGGTGAGGATCTGCCTGAATAGGGCAATGAGATCATATTATTAGTAAATTAATCATTTAACACAATTAAGTATGGTTCTTCTAACCCAAAGAAAGTATGAAAGGCAAATGATTTTTTATGAGAAAATTACATTTAATCAGCATTATGTTTCTATTGAATGGTAATTTTCACTTCTCAAATTTTGATATGGAATTAAGATTTAGAGATAAAAATATTTTATTAAATTACATTCTCAAATATGGGTATTATTAATGACTGAATTCCTAAGTATGAATAATTCTGTGAGTTATTTTGAAATGCTAATACATTTCATTTGTTTGAGTTCTGTTTGCAAAACTTATCAGAGGGTAAATTAATCTCACATTTTAGTCAACTGTATGATTGCATATTCAAAATAATGTTCATTATTGTAAAATACCATTGTTACAGAGATTTTTCCAAATATAATTTACCTACTGACAACTGATAACTGAGATCTGATTGCTGAGGCATCTGGGTTTTACACTTGCAGTAAAAAATCCAAAGTTTTAAAGTTGTTCAACTGTTGGGCAATTATACTAGTCATTGGCACTAAGCAATTGCACCTGGAAACACTTGTTGTTTTTTGTACCCCATTCTTATTTCATTTAATCAACTGAAGGGAGCATATTAAGTTCAAGGAATATACTTAGAATATAAGTAGCTGAAGAAAGTTCATTCATCATTTTGGTATAATGAGGTACATTAGAAGGAAACAAAATTTTAATATTGCTTTTATTTGGAGTGCAGCTCATAAAAATGCACAACTATGTTCTCCTCTAATATTCGTATAACAATCTGCTCCGAAAAACCAAGAGATTTCACAGCTGTAATTCTGAGGTCTCAAAAATGTGCTAGCATGTATCCTTGAAAAATTGTCATATACACTCGTCTGTGAATGACAAGCCAGGTGACATGGCACATAGTGCTACTGATGCAGAAATAATTGTTTCGAATTGTTTTGAATGTTGAGAAGTCAAAGGACAAAGAGGACAACATATTAAAATAAATTTTTGAAAAAACCTAATGAAGAATGACAAACATGTTTAGAAAGCAGTAAGCTACAAGTATCTATGACATTTGACGATCAAAAATTCTATGCAGTGTCTGAGACTGAGGCATACAAGGCAAGAACTGGATTTGACTGTGTAATCTAAAAGCCTGAATTCTATTTTATACAAGAAATCTGACTCCGAATCATTGAAAAATGTACCTTATTTATATAGCATGTTATTTGATATCCAAACTTTAGTATTCATACATTTATGTGAATATATTTCCTCTATACTTTGGCACCTGGAGGAAAATCAAATGAATATCTTTCTTATATAAAAAAAACCCATACTGTTTCAAAGTTACAATTATAATTGCATGAAAAAATATTTAAATTACACTCAGAAATTACTTGACAAAAGTTAAAAAGAAACTTCAGTAAAAAATATTGTAGAGTTTAGTATATAAGTCAATCAATAATGTGTGTGATCTCTGTAACCAGATTAACTGTTGAACTTTATAAACAATAGACTTTTTAAAGCTGCCTAGAAATAGCTTAACACCTTTTCCAGATAGTTGCATTTTAACAACATGTTTATTTTGAAGTAAAAGGCTTGAAGACATAAACTCCATTTAAATGGAAAGAATTAGTTGAAACAAACTCACAGAATAAGTACTTTTAAAAATTGAAAAGAATGTCCATGTATATTTGACTATTTCTATTCTGAGAACTGGCATGGTTCTCAATTCATAATCAATACCTATAAATCTCATAGACACCACTTTCATGAGAAGGCTATATTAAACTCACGTACAGTATTATTTGTTATCCTAAAAAATAACATTGGCCAAATTTGAAGAGACATAAAATCTGAAAAGACAACTCCTAAAATTATAAATGATTATAAAATTAAAATTAGTACCCCACATTTCATTCAGCAACTTCCCAAGGAAAAATGTGAAACCAAGTGAAAATACAGTTAATGCAGAAGAGTGTTAAAATCCGTTTGCGAAATAGGCTCTCCATGGCCATTGGTGAAATTGGTGGGAAATTTGAGAGGTCTGAGAACACAAGAATGGAGGAGTTAGCCTAACCTAATCATAATATTTTAGCTACTTTAGCCTACTTTACAAGAAATTTAGGGTTTCAAAACTCACTTAAAGGTCAAGTCTCTCTCTTGGCAAAGTGAAGAAAAATATGTAGGTGTTTGAAGGCAAAAAATGTTGGAAAGATTAATTATAATGGTTTGATTTTCATTTGGTTCATAAATGACAGAGTGAGAGATCAATGTCAGTTGCTTAATTGAGGTAGGTGTGGATTGTGAGGGTTGATGAGAAAGAATGGGTGCCACTCTTCTAGAAACACAGTTCATGTCCTAGTCCTTCCATTAGTGGGTTAAGGACAAGTAAATAAGCATATTTCACACTAATTGATCTACACACCATTGGAAAGCCATTACCATGGAGGAGAAAGCTTCAAGAGATAGCAACTAGGAAGCAATGTCAAAAGGACAGGTGTGGGGAGCCATCCTTATCTAGCAGAACCAGATGAAGTTGAGCAATGGGACATAGAGACCTGACTCCTAGGAACTGGCAGTCATGGAGGACTGTCCAAGATTGCCTGGAGTAGGTGGCCCTGTGTGCGAGTGATTCACCATCTGGTGCTATGATAGCTTCCCTGAGAAAATGGCTCCTCTAACTCCACCTCATCCTCTTCATCACAGAAGCTCCTGCTGGTCTTGGCCCCTTTATCTGTGTGACTATAAATAAAAGAGTGGTGGGTTACTCCATATTGTTAGAGGCCAGATTTAGTATGGCCCCATCCGTCACACTCCTTCTCATTTAAAAAGAATATTGGCTCTTGTGTTTTACTGATTAGATAAGTTTATGCGTAATTAATTGATTTAGAGTCAACATCGTCCTCCATCAGTTAACCCTTTTCTTATTCACATGGACATTGCAGAAACTCCCACAGACAGGCATACTGCGAATCAAGATTTGTTGTGTTCCAAGACTGCCTTGACTACAACACCAACTTTCTGAAGTGAGAATTTAGTGGTAAGAGTGTTTAGAGACAGGGCAGTCCTCCCCTCTACAGGGAAATCAAACGGGCATGGGAGAAAGAAATCAAGTCCTAGGATTTCATGCTGAGACATTGCCGGCTTCTCTTTCCATGCATTTCAGTAGCCTCTGCTTGTTCCATTAAAATACACTAAAAATAAAGATAAGAAAGAGAAAAGATAATAAAAATTTAAAAACTAAAATGAAAAATAGATAACATACAAAGGAAATAATTAAAACAAAGCCTAAGGTGATAAGAAGAAACTAGGTAAATAAGTAATATAAGAACAAAGTAAACATGAGATAAAAGAAGTCTTGTACAGGAGTAAGAAAAGATAAATCATCTAAGAACAATTAGCTGTGAGATTGTAAAAACAAAAGGACTGAAAGATTAAAAGGAAAAGATAAATATGCAAAATGTTTTAAATGAATTCAAATAATAAAAGAGAATAAACTAGGGCATAAAATACTAAGTGGAATAAAATTTAAAATTACATAGAACTCTATGTTCCAAAGTTTACCTGAGGCATGTGTTCCTGTGCTTGGAGTTAAAAAACTGATGGATGTGTTAAGCAGACACAACACAAAATTGTCCTCTCAAGACTGAGGGGCCCTGCAGTGGTGTCTTTGCCTTGAAGTCCTCTGGGAAGTCTAAGGAGCTATCATGACCATTATCCTCTTCTTTGACCTTCCTCTCCAGCCTAGACTGTGTTAAGAGATGCTTATCAGCCTCTTCACAGAGTCCTACTGGGTCCGCACAGAAATCCATGTTTCCTTTGGGGTACTCTCTTCCAGCCAAGACAGAGCCTTCTGCCAGAAGCAGTTAGCATAATTTCGTTTAAGAATTTATCTGAGAAATACAAATGCTACTCCCCCAACCCTCAAAATGTTTGACATGCACTCATCTTTTTGCTGTTTTATTAATTCCTAATGCTCTATCAATCATTGCCAGAAAACAGCCTCTGAAAATATGCATTTACACATGTGCTTTTTACAAAGAAAAATAAATGTAGATATAGTATGATAACCTAGGAATATATAAAATGATGTGGTCTTTTTTCAAATACTATCCCCTTTGTCTGTCACCTCTCATTTTTGTTTTGAGGCTTGAGGACAATGGAATTAGTCAGAGAGGGTTCTGAGAACATATGTGAGAATTGTTTAACTTCCGAGTTAAAATGCTGTGGATCTAGATTTAAATCTGCTGTGTTCAAGCAATAAACGAACTAGCGAATAAATCTAACAAGGACCACTGCTCTCTCTTTTCTTGATTATGTTAAAAACCCTTTTGACTGAGGATGAGAGAGACAGACTTGGGAACAGAGGGAATAGTAGCATTAAATATTATTGGGAACAATGCACCACCCTCCCAATTTCTTGAAATGAATTTCAGAAAAAATGCTTATTCCATTTTTACTTTTGAGAAGCAACAGTGAGCAGACCTGGGCCTCAGACTGTGGATGAAGTACAGGAAACCAACAATTTTAGTCAAGAAGTCTCTTACCAATATTACAGAGCAGTCGTAGGACAGAGGTCTGTATTGAGCGTTGCACCAAAGGAAGCACCTGCTAACAGGATCCTAACTCGTTCACAGAGCTGTTGTGACCTGGCATTGCATCAGAAGGAACAGACTGACAAGTATGGGTGTCAAATTATACATATTTTGTTTGGGCAACGCCTGCAGGATGTAAATATGAGAGCAAAACTTCAGAAAGTTATGCCAGGGGACAGGTTAAGATCAAGTCAGAACCCACATCCTGATCAGTTGCTATTCAATGTATCACCTTGCATGACCATGCAGAGGACCAGACAGGTCAACTCCAGGGTGCAGTGAAGGCAAGCCTGCCTTGTTGGATACATGCCTCCCTTCCAAAAACAGGATATTTGAAATTGGCTTCTACAAGGTATTCAAAAGGTTGGTGGAACATCAATGTAATTAGATTGTATTAGTACTGAAATGCCCCAAAAGGACTAAGAAGACCCTCAGTGCTTGCTTTAATCCATTTTTTTGTTGCTAAAAGAAAATACCCGATACCAGGTGATATAAAGAATAGGAGTTTATTTGGCTCTCTCTTCTGAATGTTGGAAAGCCCAAGAGCATGTATCCAGGGTCTGCTTGGCATGTGGTGAAAGCCTCCTTGTTGCATCCTAAAGTGGTGGAGGGAAATACCTGGTGAGATGGAGCAAGCATGACAGCTGGGGCCTCTCCTCCTTATAAAGCCAGTAATGCCAGCTGGGAGGTATCGTTCTCTTGACCTCATAAATTCCTACTTATCTCCTAAAGGTCCTGCTTCCAAATATTATTAACATACGAATTTTTGGATTGTTTCCAACACATAAACCTTTGAGGGACTTTCAAACCCTAGTAGTGGTTTTTGCCCTCAGAGAAATGTGATGATGTCATCCTGTGCCCATTTGGACACATCGTCCTGCAGCATGCACTTTCTGCTGTTGTGTTTTATCTATGTTTCTGCTATCTTTCCATTTTATTTCTTTCTTATTCCTTTTCTTTCAGATATGGTTATAGTTTCTGGAGCAGGGAAGGAGAATAAGGAAGATGCACTATGAGAGGAAAAAGTCATTTAAATAATATTTAAGGAAATTATGTAGATATATCAACCATTATGAAATGAGGTTAGCCCAAATGACACAGCTCGTATTTGTAAAATTCCATCTAAAATTCCATTACCTAATCCCCCATTGAAACATTCACAATAGCATTGTGGAGGGAAAACATTCTAACACAATATCTACAGTAAGTGTTAGGTCATACAGAGTAAATGCATTCTGCTCTACAACATATTTCCATGTCTTAAAATGCATTAGTATTTTAATGTAATAAAAATCATTCTTCATTTAATGAATGGCTAAAAGTATTTATTTCATCTTTCAGTTTTCAAAAAATCATGATGATTTCAGTAATTCAATTTCTGATTCCTCTTATGAATGGGACATAATATAAGACAGTTGGAATGGCAACTCCCAGAAAGAATGACAGCCACCACTCATTGGTCCAAAATCATGTAGCCGTGCCACAAGAAACAAAAACTCAATCTTTGCTTGATGAAATCAACTGAAAATGCATATCTGAGTTTGTATTGTATTGTTTTGATAGGGCAACTACACCACACAGAAGAGCTTCAGTGTCTCAAAATATTCTGCTGAGTGATCCTGTGACTCCATCTTGCTATTCCTGTGCTTCAAGCTACTCATTTTACCTACACCAGATAAACACAAAGTAATGGATCATTTGGCCAAAAACACATATGTGGGCCTTTGTTATAGGACAAAACTGTGTCCTGGGTACAGTTGGAATCAAGAGCCTGTACCCACTCACTCATCCAAGGGATTAATGGGACTTAATCCACACTGTTGGTTTTCTCATTAACCTCCAACATGGACACCGCCATCAAGAAAGGCAATCATACCCTGAATTCCTCTCAGTGCCATTTTTAAAAATGTTTTTTGATGGTTTCTCTATATTTCTTCTGTAAAATTTCTTTCAAAATAAAATGTGGAACTGTATTCTATGATTCAAGTCATATTCTATATCCTCATATGCTTCAAATATTTCCTCTTTCTTTCTGTCCAAAGTGGGGCATTTCCTAAAAGGATATTTCCCCCTGTTTCCATTTTGAAAACAGAAGGTTATTTCCTTCAGAGTCCAAGTATGTTAGAACTGGTAGAGGTAAATGACGAATGCTACTGAACATAGTTTTAGGTACTCATGGCCTTTCACATAGCTGTGTTATTTTAAGGTGAATATCTTATGACATGAAATTCATCACAACATTTTGAATACAAAAACACATGTATGGTTCATGGTTCAATGGTAAAGTACTTGCCTAAAACGTGCAAGACTTTGGGATACATCCGTAGTAACACACACACACATACACACACAGATATAATCTTCTTCTTTGTATTTCTTATAGTGACTTACAAAATACCATAATAAATACATTATTGATCACTCAGTCTTTTTGCATCTTGAATAGTTCTTAAATCTTTCTCCATCTCTCCAAGTTTCTCTCATTAGCTTCAACAATATCACCTGCCTCTTTGGTCTCACATACTACAAAGTCTATCAATTACCTCCTCTCTCTGCTGAGGTCCAGCCTTAGCAGGGGTCGTGGCAGAGCTTGGTGAGGGGGAAGGCATCGGTGATTAGGAGAATAAAGTGACACAGACTCGAAGATCTGAGACTAGGTTTTAAGGTTAGTGTTTCCCAACTTAGTTCTAAGTTCTTGACTTTACTGTTTCACACACGATCTCTATTCATTCTGCTTGAGTACATTCACTTAAGGTTACATGAAAAGGGCAGGTGGTGCAAGCTCTGAGGGAATGTGATGGGCATAAGTATAATCAAAACAAGATAACTTCTCCTGTTCCTCTAAGAAAAACATCATGAAACCTGTAATTGGTTCTGGTTTTCCTCTTACTAGGAACAATAAGAGCAGAAGCCATTCTCATAAATTATATAGGTTTAGCACATCATGGTTTAAAGTTGAGTCAAAAATAACAAACAGCCATACCAATTAACCACACTTTTGGCATTCCTCTCAAAGGCACACGGATATGAAGCAAAGCACCTTTTAATCCATCTCATGTATATAAAGTAGAACTTCTTTTTGTTAATTAGATAAACGACCTCTAAGAAAAGCACTCCTTATTTTCTTTTACAACTTCTATCTAAAGGAAAGGGAGACCTATATCTAAGGGCTTTAAAGATTATTCTCTAGGGGAAAGTTATAGCTTCCCATCAATCTTATATGCAATTCACTGTGGTTCCTGAACTGTGAACAGTTTCACTAAGAGGCAGGCACTTCCTGGTTTGGACTAAACAGCCAAGCAGTCTGGCTAAATTAGGCTATCTGAGAGTGGTGGTCATAATTCTAAAGACAAACAATAACTCTTGTTCATCTGTCCCATGACATCTTTTCTTTTTGCTTATGGTAATATTAACATGAAATCAATTAAGGCTTGAGTGGTGTTATTTTTATGTTCCAAATCACTTAATGTCTGATTTTCTACCAAAATCTTTAAATGCAAACATCCAAATATTACACTATTAACAGTAAGAAATAACACAAAAACAAGAAGGAGCATGCCACGTCCACATTTCCCAGAAGATTAGACCATGCAAGAATCTTCATTATACCCAGTGGAACCGTGTCAAGCACTGAGGGGAATAGTGGTGGGTGTGGCACTGTCAAATGTAGCTCTTCATACCTGACTTTCAAAAGTGTAACCCTTTTAATCTTTTCAACATTCTACTCAGGTCAGGAAGGTTTCCAACAGGATTTGTGGGATGAAAATCTTCATAGATCCTATGGGCCTTCTGGTCCCTGCAGCATCTTCTCTCCAGGCTCAGGATAGGGTGATTCCATTTTTTCCCTGTATCATGGGCTTTCCTTCCCTTCTTCCTTTATGCATGTGCTCCCTCTCTGGAATGATCTCTCCACCCACTTTTCCTTAACAAGCATGCCCCATCTCATAGACCTCATTGAAACACTTAGCCAAAGGGTTTTCTAAAACCTTAAGAATCTTAACTAGGTTCCTCTTTGATATGCTGTTGGAGAGCAGTTCCTCTGTCAGGTATTGTCTCTCTCCAATTTATCTCCCTCCACCAGAGCATGATCCAAAATGAAAACATAAAACTAATTTCATCAATTTCTCTTACTCTGTGTTATAATCTAACATATGGCACAAAGTTTTGCAAATGTAACTTCTCAACTTATGAAAATTAGTGAATAATAAATCTAAGTTGTAGATGTAGAGTACTTCTTAAGGGATTACAGTGTATTGTTTTCTCAGTAGTTAATTTCTTAGCGAAATTTAAATAGGAATTAAATCAATTAATGTTCAAAAACATTCATTCAAAAAGAAATAAGCTGGCTATCATGGTTTGTGTCCATACAAAATTAGTACTTTTAAAGACAAGTAACCATGAGATATCTATAGCACTAGACTAATGAAATATTCTAGGCTAAAAGAGTTTATTTATCTAATGAAATTAGGCAAGAGTAATTTGAGAAATACTGCAAAGCTAATCATAACTGTATACATTTTTCTTGTCATTTTTAATGGACACACAAGCTATAAAATTATTAAGAGCAATAAAAACTTTGAGGTCCTGGTAATTACCTCTTCTTAGACATTTTCTAATTTTTTAACCTCATTTAAATAAGACACTTTTTGATTGAATTAACATAAGTAGTAAGTGCTTTATGCATCAAATATTGCCTTTCAGTCTCCACTTGATATCTATCAAACATATATATCAAAATTCTGGTATCAACTAGTACATTTGGAAAAATGTAGCCTAAAATAAGTTTATTCAATTATTTCACCAAATAGGCAATATTGTGTAGTTTTGAAGTTAAAATAATAGTGGTATGGATTTTTTAAAAATATTAATTAATAGTTAATCCTGATTGATGTCTTAATTCTCTAAGCTTAGTTTGCTCATTAAATATATATAGCTCACAGGGTTATCATAAAGTGTAAAGAAATGATTGCATGAGGTTTCTATCATACTGGATGGCATTAAAGCAAATGAGACAGATAAAACACTTTTTTTTTTTCCAAATGACTACTTGATTTCTACCATGGATCACAACCCTGTATGATATGTGTTGGACACATGATCACCTTTCAATTCTCCGGATCTATTTATGGGTTGAATTAGGAGTGGAGTAGACTGCTTCTGAACGGTCAAAAAAGAAAACGAGGAATGATGCTGGAGGATCGTTCTTGCATCTGTTCTCAGACTATGAACCAAACTTTATCTGAAGTTCAGAGCTGGAAGAAAAAACAACCGGAAGTTCATTCTGTTGGTCAAATAGGTTTGATTTGCAGAAGTATCACAACAACACAGAACTCAAAGCAGAAGTCAGCAGAGAGGTGCCAGGAAAACACTTGTGAAAGAGTGCAGTGCTAGAAGCAGGTCTAGTGCTTCTGAAATTTAGTCACAAATCCAACAGATGAAAGGAACAACACCTCAATTTGATGATCCCCTATCATGGTGGTGACAGACATCATTCTTCCACAGAAATCCATGTCCTTTCAAGGAAAAAGAGAAAAGAAAAAGAAGGAAAAAATAAAACTCTAAGTAGAAGACCAGTTACAAAGCACTGAAAATGTTAAGACCTGAAATATCAGATTAATATACTACAAATGTGCAGGTTCTCTTTTCAATGTTTATAAAAAAGAGAAGCAGAAGTGTTGGATCCACTTGCTAATATTACTTTCTCCCCTCTTTTTGAAAATTTCCTTTGCATTGACATTAGCATCATTGTAAATAGATAAGCTAAATTAATATTAGATATTCTAAAGTCAATATTCTTTTGTAATTTTGTCTTCAGTTGGTTCTCCAAAGTCCACAGGAAACCCCCTATAGAATAGTGCTTCTCAAAGATGATTTAAAATTAGTAATTGTTTCTCCTGTGGTCACGTGAGGGCCTGTCTTCAAATTCTTTCCTTTCACTCTTCTCCCTAGACATGAATGGATTTTATTCTGGCAATTATATGTTCTCAGAGTCAATTGTTTTTCAATCATCTGCCCAATTTTTTTAAATTGAAATTTTACCTCATCGCAATCTTCTTTAAAAAATATTTTAATCAGCTTTACTAAATGTATAATATATAGTATAGTTGGTGAAATATGCAAATCCATTCAAAATTTTGGCCCTCTCCTTACAGAATATAAAGAATTATTGAATAAAATTATTTTTGTGGTAAAAACAGTGAACTTTCAAATGGATGTTTTAGTGTTGGACTTACATTCCAAAATTAGGTGGAATATCCTCCTACTTTGGACATGCATAAAAGATATGGAAAGAAGTAAAGTGTTTATAATTATTAAATCACTTACTTTCCTTTTTTTATATAAACCACAAGGAATTAGAGAAATCTTTGGAAAGAAATTTTTGTGGAAGAAGCTATCTTGTGAGTTCCAACTATCTCCCCACTAGGAAAGCTTCCAGGGCGATATGCCTAGTTCTAATACTAAGCAAAGCAGAAGGAGTTTGGATGGGATCCATGTGTGAAGCCTTGGAGAACATGGTGGAACAGGCTGGAAGGTTTCAAGTGATCAGTATTGACTTATTATCTGAGATGACAGTGAAGCTATGGACAGGGGACTTTGTCAGAATCAGCATGCATATTTGTCCAGGCAAAAAAAGTGTATGCATTTTTTATGAACAATATGGAATGGCATGCAGGAGAGGGCTGTTTTGGATTGATCTTAGCCTGAAGAAGTAAATAGAGCTCAGAAGAAAGACTTCAAGCACTTCCCTACACACCTAGAAGCAAACAAAGGGATTAAGTGGCAGCATTTTGGAAACTAGTGATGAAAGATTCAGAGAGTAAAACTTCTAAGTAACCCACAAAAGTGTTCCCTAGACAAGCAACTTTAAGCATCTATCGATTTCAGTTAATATCACAGTTTACCCTGCCAGACTCATAAAGATAATGCCTCTGTTCAGAATTATTCTCCTGCCCAATTCTAGAATGGTCACCACTTTGATGAACAAGAAGGAGGAGGAAACAGATTACAAGTGAACAAATATTTAAAAAGTTAACTTCACTCTCATTTTATTCTGTGAGCATAGATTCCTGCTTGCATCCAAACTGGATGCAAGAATGTTGGAAGAAAGAAGCTCATATTAATATTAGCTTTAGATATTTGATTTTTATACAAGATCAAATACTCCAATCACATCACTGACACTGAATTTTCATACTTAACAGAGCCATATGACCTCTCATTACCTAAGAGTTACTAGAAAAGGTAATGAGAGTTGCTATAGACGTTCTGTAAACACAGGGTAAAGACATTTCCTTACAGAACTGACTTCAAGGAACAGTAAATACAAAAATATATATGAATTATAAAAAATGTTGAATTTGATTTACATAATATAATGGTTACTTAGGAAACAAAAAAGAAATAATCTTGAACAGCTAAGTAAAAAGGGGAATTTGTTATTAGGTAGAGTAGTTCTCAAAAAAAAAAAAAAATCTAACAGCCCCGAGACAGATATGCAGAGAAGAGAATCAGACAGAAAAAGACCGCCAGAGACTTCACCTTGCCTGCCTCTGCTCCTCTTTGCATGTTACTTCTTTGTCTCTGGATTTTCTAATGTTCCCTCCATAGTTTATTAGTCAGGAAAAAACAAAAACAAACAAACAAATAAAAAACTATAACCACCAAGGCTTCCACAGATCCAGATCCAGCTTCCCTAAGAAGGCCTATCACTTTCTTGCTGCCAACACCTTTCCAGAGAGCGCTCCTCAGTCGTGGTCAGGAGCCTGGCCCAATGCATGAATATAGCCACCCCTGCACACAAGGGAAGGTCAGGAGGGGCATGGCAGTAGGCTGTCACTGCAAAGCAAACGAAACGCCATGTGCTAAGTAATAGGTGAATGCACTGAAGGAAACCATGGAAACCTGGAGGAAAGCCAACCAGGTCAGACTTTGGTAGGACTGGTGGGAAAAACATTGAAGTTACTACAGAGAAGTTGTTTTGCTTCTGTAACAAGCCACGGTCCTTCCACAGGATGTGATTGCCAGTGAAAACTGTCTGACATACTAGGTGATGAAGGAAGCCACCAGCAGCTCAGCGTTTAATCTCGTCACCACACCAACACTATGCGTTCTTTGGTTTTAGAGTGCTAAAAATGTACTGTGCTTATATATTTAGAATTGCAATGGGATCCTTATCTTTCAGTAAAGAAGTTGAAGCATGTATATTCATTGATGCACAGATATTTTGCCTTTACATCTTTCATCTTGCTTTATTTTATTTATTGTTTTACGACCATCTTGTTTTTGCAGTGTGTTCTAGGATTGTGCAATGCAAACTGGGCATCCGCAGATGCTGGGAATGAGCAGAGAGCTACAAACTTTGTCTTTAAAACTCAGGTCGTTTTTCTTCATTGATCTCTGACCATTAGATCTGCAAGGAGAAGTTAGAGGATAGTGACTTTTTATTCCTTCCTATGTTACCTTCTCTTTCTGCCTAAATTTACATGGCTATTAATTTATACCTTATGATTAAAATTAAAGGAAAAATTTCATTTGTTCCTGGACAGAAGTCTAATTTCACTAATTTTGCTTCTAATTTTATCGTAATATCTTTAATTTTTTGAATTTAGGTTTAGAAGCAATCTCTCTCTACAGACATTTATTACTGCTAACGTTCTAAGTGTGCCTCTTCCTCAGGAATATCTAATTTTCTTTGCATGGACAGTTAGCCACCATTTTGCATGTTGTTTGTCATTTGGAACTGTTTTGAAAACCCATTTCTTGGCAGCACGCCCTTCACTTCTCTACATCCCTGTTCTGACGGTAAGGCTAATTCTATCCCGGGATGTCAAGGGCTGGGGATGTTCTAGAACAACCGCTCTTTCATTTCAGGCAGCGCCTTTAAGACAATGTGTCACTGCCTACAGCTCTTGGCTCTCAGCAGGATCACATTCACCTCAGCCTCAGCTGATGACAACAGGCAGACAGGTGGCATAAAGAAGGCACAATCACAGGCCTGGGGGATGCATCCAGTCATCAGTTCAGAATTTGGTCCATGGCAACCAGAGACTGAGGGACTCCACCTCAGTGTCAGCAGAGGCCCAATTCGAGGTCCTACACACTTGACATGAAGCCTGGTTTTTCCTCCCCTCCTGTGGGAATGGTTTTGGTTGTTTGCTACTTCTCCTTGTACATTCAGTATTTGCATTCTTTCGTAAAACCAAACCCTTTTCAGCTCGTTTCTGTACTTGCAAGATTTGTGGTCTTTATTTTTTATCTCAAAGATGTTCTTTCCTTCTGTCCCTTCTAATATTCATTGAGCCTTCTTGAATCTTATTAAAATACCAAATGGATTTCTAAAATATTACTACAATAAATCATTTTAAAGAGGTACACTTTTCCTTTCACTTTCCAGATAGGGTTTCCTCTTTATCAGACTGTAGTATATTTCCATGAGTCTAACTTTATTTTCTTACTCATTATTCATCTTCTAAGGAGCACATCTATTCCTAAAATTACATTCTGCCAACTAATCTCTGTGTATGGGGTGTACAAAGTTCTTTTTCCTGTACCTTTGTGCACCGGTCCAATTCCCTTCTCTTCTGTAGAGAGTGAGAATTAATGAAAAACATCCACAGCCACCGTAGTGCCCAGAATATACCCACCATGAGTCTTCCCCTTAAATCCAAATCCAGGTTAACTTGATTAATTTACATACGAGTATGCAAATATCCTTCATGCAAATCCATCCTTCTTCATATGGAATGTATCCATGCAGCAGGTTACTGCCACTCCGTGTCTTACCCTCATCTTAGGTCTTAGGGAAGAAGAGTGAATGAAGAGTCTCCTTCACATCAGACGAATAGACACCTTGCTGGCTTTCATCTTGCCAACCATCATCTTGAATAACTGGGATCATCTGTTCAACTCCACAGGGCTTGCAGACAAGAGAAATCCTGTCTTAGATTCGGCTGGATGTCAACGTTTATTATTTCTAGTGTTTCTAATTGTCATTATTTCCTGTTTCTCAGTTGGGAGTCTCGGCTGGGAGAGTTGGAAAGACTAAAGCAGTCCTGAAGGTCAGACTCTCTAAACTGGAGTTTCAAACATATTTCTAAGCCTGAATTTCAACAGTTTCTTTTTATTGTTTCAGTAATTAAAATACCATCTAGTTTGCAACCAGTGTTTTCCATATGTGTTGTTTTCTCATTTAGACATAGTGAAAGAACAAACTCTTAGTATATTTAATAGGTTAAGGCTATTTGAAACATGGAAAGAAAGACATCAAATTAGTATTCAGCAAAGTCAAATAAAGGTTACTTAAAGAAACTAATGACAGAACTGTTTTAAGACACTTTTACTTAGCTTGCAATTGTCTAAGACAAATCTCCAGTAGAATAATTTAAATCTTAGATCACAGTATCTTTTCATATTTTACAAACAACACTTTATTATGTGACCTAAAAGTTATTTTTTAATACATTGTTTTCATTCACTCAAGAACAAAAACAATAAGACAAATCTATTGGACATAGAGCATGTGTGTTACACTCTGCAGTTCTTGCAAGATAAAAAAAAATAATAATGATCCTGACTTCTAGAAGCTCATTATCCAGTGCACAGATATGAATTTTGAAATTAATTGTTTGTACTAATCCACAAGTAGTTATTCAAGACTTATAGCAATATGAAGAAAATTCAGGTAGAAGTAGACACTGGAAGAGATGCTAAGTTAACATACTATAAAAGTACATATATAAACTTTCGATTTAGTTTTTGAAACATGAATATTAGCATCTTTCCCAGTGTGATTTAAAATTATACCCAAGGGGAATTTGCTTCATCTCCTGTTTTGTATACCTCATGCTCAGGTAGAGAGTATTGTGAAGGGAAAATCATCTATTCAGAATGTGAGTTTGGGAAGTAAAAACCCATGAGAGACTAGTGTGCTTTTCAACATTTGAAAATAAATTCCAAACCTTTTCAATGCAGAAGATACAAAATAAATCCTTTAATGATTCATGCCTTATATTCTAAAGAATTCCTCACACTTTTCAAGGCAATCAGACACATACAGAATCTCAAAAGTACTTTTGCATTTTTTAGATCATGAAAGAGCTGTAGGCAGTTGGAAATGAATACTATAAGGGCTGAATGGTGATAATAATGAAAGCTGTTAGTATGCAGATTTGATTCAGAATGACAATTTATTTTTTTAACAAAACATGAGTCTTTTTACTTCTCAAAAATTAATTGCTGGTATTTTGGTACTCCGTTCAGTTTGTGGAAATGTATAGGCAACAGGGATAAGGCCTGTGTCCACAGGGAACCCAGGAGGATACAAAGGCTCAACTGTCAAATGTGGTGTATTATTATCAATGCAAATTTATATTGACATTTTCTATAGAAAGTAGAAGTCAATCACATGTGTACTCCAGTTGCTTATTTTTAAATAACATTCAACAAAATATTCACGCTTCTGAACTTCAGCAGAGCATGTTTAAAATATTTCTGAATCATTTATTTCAATGGATATATTCTAACTTGGATTTCAGTCAATCTTGAGTTCAGGATATCCTTCATGAACAAGCACCAGAATATTGTCTAGTGAAACCAGGTAATAAAATTATTTTTAACCTCTCTAAGTCCTACGAATTAGATGTCAGACTTTGAAAAGATTAATGAAATAAAAGAAACCAGTGGAAACCAGTTTGTGTCAAGAGCAGTGGGTGAAAAATTGGGTATGATTTTTTGGGTCTGAAGAATAAGAATTCAGACCCTCTTTAATCCTCCCCAAATCTTCATATCTGTAGAAATGCTATCCATAAGGAGCAGAAGCCACCTATTAGAGGAAATACAAATCCTGTGGATGGCCATTCTCACCTCAAAGAGGACATATTAAGCTGTATTATGCCTACTGATGCCTGTCCTCTCTGTGCAAATTCTGAGCATTTTGACTTCTTAAATCACTTAGTCCTATTACATGCAGATATTAATCTAAAACCCTGCAATTAATTCAGATATTTAATGTAACAATGAAATTAGTCCCCGAGGAGATAACATAACCTAAATATGTATTTTCACATTTGAAATACAGAAATGATAAAGAAAAAGATGAATATATATTATTCATGTAATTATGTACACATATGAAGTGATGTATACATACACACATAAATATGTATACATATGTGTGTATTAGTTTTAGTGCCACATTCTTCCCATTGTAATACTGATGCTTTTCTTAATCACGAATAGCCAAGATTACATACTCTCTTCTGTTATGGTCTGGGTTTTTCTGCTGTCTAAACCCTGCTTCCATGTCATCTGCTGACTGCCTTCTTTTTGCTCCAAGTCCTTTTCGGCTTACTCCTTGCAGGACCTCCACTTCCTGCTGTGAGTGTGTGATCTGTTGGACACTCTTCCCTATGAGTGTCGCAGGCGCTAGGCTTGGGTGAGCATCCATGTCTGGTGTATGCCTGCCACTCTGCCTAGTCTGACTCAATGGGTACTTGACAGAAGGGGGGCTGATCATGTCCTCTCTTGTAATAATTTGCAATTAGGAGAGCAGAAGCATCAGTCTCTGAGAGTGATGAAACTTGAAATTAAAGACCACTGTTATTCCATGAAGCTGAAAGAGAAGAAAAGCATTTTGTGGTGAGAGGTAGGAAGAATGAGGTGCACTGAGGAAAGTTCTAGTGTCTCTGTGGATGGACTCCCTTCTTGGTCTCTGCTTCATTGATCTCTATGAATCCCCATTGTGAATTACACTCCTTGACTCATTAGAGTGCGGATTGTTCACTTCAAGCATCTAATGTAATTAAGTAACTATAATATTGCATTCTCACATTCTCTATCTGTAACTCTTCAAAATTTATATTTGAAGTACGTATTTCTAAAATTTTAGACTTTTCAGATTAAGGTACCTCTCTGCAGATCCATATTTTATCAAGTAGATTTTTCTGGGAAAAAATGTGTATTTAAATGTGTTTTTCTGTACATATTTTTCTCTACATGTGGATTGTATATATTTTCTTGACTTTTAACAAAGTCTTGGCTGAGTCCAAGCTATGAAAGCAAGATTCCTTAGGTAAAAGACCTTTACATTCTGCTTACTTTATTACAATCACTGATGAATTTTATTCCTTCGTGCAATCTCTGTATATGTTGAAAACTATGCATTGATCACATCACTGAAGTTTTTAGAATTTAATTTTCCAGTAAAACACAATGACAACATTAACCTACCTTAAAAACAATATATACTTATCTTTTTATGCATCATGGTTTGGATGAGGAATGTTCTCCAAAGGGTCATGTGTTGATAGCATGTTCCCCAATGCAACAATATCTAGAGGTGGGGTTTTTAGAAAATTACTGATCATGGGAGAATCAAGCTAATCAGTATATTAATTCAGTGATAGATTCATAATTTTAATAGGCTCTTGGGAGGTCACAGAAACTGTAGGAGGAAGGAACAAGTTGGAAGAAGTATGTACATAGGTGTATGACCTTGGGGACTATATCTTATCCCCAGCTTGCCTCTCTCTCTTTCTCTCTTTCTCTCTCTCTCTCTCTCTTTCTCTCTCTCTCTCTCTCTTCTTCTCAACCACCATGAGATGAACATCTTTCCTTTTCCATGACCTTCTATCATAATGCTCTGCCTTGCCAGAGACCTAAAAACAATGGAGCCAGCTGGCCATGGATTGACACCTCTGAGATCCAGAGCCACAATAAATCTTCCCTCCTCTACATTGATCTTCTCAGGTATTTTGTCACAGCAATGGAAAGCTAACTAACACATTGTACACATGTACTTATGTTCTAGTAAATAATCATTTACCATCTCAAAAGAAGATCACCATGAAAAGTGGAAGTGTATGTCACCCCAAAATATGCCACTTTGACGTGAACATAATTTTATGTTAAAGGTACTTGAAAAACAGCAGATGCAAGAAGAGCACTCTGATTCATCCTTTTCCTCCTGAAAACTGAAGATATGTCCCACCACCACCCTTTCCCCACCACAATGGAAGATGTCCTCCCTGTATCAAGAGAAAACTAACATTCTTATCCTCAGGGACGGGAACTTGAGAATGAGAGAAACATGTACAAATAACTAACCCTAATCTTCCTAATCACTCCTCCATGATCAACAACCCTACCCAACAAGCCCCTCTGCTTTGTCATGGTTTCACAATTTTTAACTCTTTGTCCAATTCAGTGAAAAAGGGATTTTAACTAACACTTTGTTTCTTCTAACTTATCAGAACTCCCATGCCATGCCAAAATTATGCAAGTGTTCTTCTTCTGTTAATCTGTCACAGATCAATTTAATTCTCAGTCCCAAAATGAAGCTCTAAGAGGAGGGACATAAAAGTTTGTCCAGGACCATAACCAAACTCCTCATGCTACCACCAAAATGGTTTTCCTTCAAAATCTCCCATGATAATGAATATTAAATCTATTTTTTCATTGTAATCCAGAAGCCAGGAAACCTTCATAGATTTCTCACTTTCTTGTATCATATATTCCAGCTGTGATTAAGAACAGAATATGTTTACAATATGTCCAGGATCTGAACTCCTCCCCATCTCCACTGCTAACATCTGAACCACGTCCAACCCTTGTGAAGATGGTCTGAAAGGGCCTCCTAACCTAATGTATTTCCTACTTTCGTTCTTGCTCTCCTACGGTGAGTTTGCTCTTGAGCAGCCAATGTCTTATTAAAATACAGGCAGATGGCTGTAGTCCTTTGCTTAACATCCACTATGGGCTTCCTGTCTCAATCAGAAAACAACTCAAAAACCTAACAATGGCCTTCAGGGCCCTCAGCACCTGCAAAATTCTCAGAAGAGTGTGTCTGTTGCCAAATAAGTGTATTGTCAGTGGCAGTAAATGCTAATTTTCTTATTATTTTAAAATATGCATAAAGAATTCCAGCCACAGAATAAAGAGCTGAACTAAAGAGTCCTAACAGAGTTCTAATTCAAATGCCTGATTTTATTCTTTCAAAGGGAAAGGAGTCTCTCTCTACCTCCAAAATAAAAATACATATGTATATGCATACGTATGTACTCACATGGCAATTACATTTATATATAGTTAAATATATATGTATACACATTTGTTATAAAAATATATAATTACATGTATGCTTATACAAATAATAAAGAAAACTGATGAAATTTTAAAACTGCAAGAAAATTCAGTAAAATATAGGTGCAAATATCACAAAGAATAAAGAATTTTTTTAAAATTTTGCAGTAGAAATTTAAAAAAATCTATATTATAGAAATCATTGTAGATCTGGAAATTTCTGTGACTCCATAAATAATCAGAGAAATCTGAAACAATTCTAAATCTGATAATAATAGAAAAACATATGAAAGTTCACCAGCAAACGGAGGCTATTTTCTGTGACCAGGTTCTTCCTCCTTGGTTTGAATGTGAATCAACTCTATATTCTTTTGAATGAGAGTTGTAGTGTTAACAATAGAAATTTGTAACAGTGAGTTATTTCATAGGGGAAAAGACTTGGTCAGGGATTCTGATATTTTCTGTCACTGTTTATTAATTATCTTATATTTATATGATCTTCTCTAGATACATATTCATCACTTTGGGAGAGTTCTGAAATGTGGGTCATAGATAATCCCAGAATAGAGAAATGATAATTGAGTTATTTGGGGATACACATTTTGAATTAAAAGAGAGAGAGAGAGAAAGAGAGAGAGACTGTGTCTGTGTGTTCACATGAATCTGTAACATAAAATTTTTATTTAGACTTAGCAATTAAGTTTCCATAATTTGCTAAAGCTATGCTGTGGTCTAACTAGGATATGAACTTGGGTTCACCTGAACCCAAAGCTGGTGTTTTCATTCACTGTCATGAAACTTCCCATATGGATTAATCCACAAGAGACCAACCATGTTGAACATCTTAAAATATTTTTAAATGACGTTACAGACAATGAAGCATTCTATACCTAAAACTCAGGTATCCATTTCTAAGAAATAGAACATCTTCATACATAGCCAAAGTATCATTGATACAGAATAATTCGAATTTTGTCATATATCAACTAAGCTCTTCTTAGTAATTTTGACCTACCCAACATTTTTTCTTTTAGGTCTCCAATTACATACAGATTAATTTTATTTTACAAGCTTTCTATGTCCATTTCTAGCACCTTCCATTTCTTATTTCTCAAAATTTTTACTTCTTTTCATTCTTTAAAGTAATATCTAGCACCTTCCATTTCTTATTTCTCTAAAGTCTTTTTTCTTTCTTTCTTTCATGCTGCTTACTTTCTATTATCTCCTTCTTCTTTTTACCACTATGGTAAATCAGTCTCTTCAATTTATTACCTTCCTGCTCTCCATATTCATCAGCTTTACTCTCAGCGCTTTGCCCTACCCTCCTCATTTCAGAAACCCCACAGGTTTCCACTAAAGCAGAGCTTTCTGCCTTCCTGGGTGAAGACATTTGCTTCTTTGCTCCTATTGTTATCCCTGTTTCTCTGGGAGCAGTCACACCTCTGACCCTTGGTTTCTCTGTTCTCATTCTGCACCTGGTGTAAGCCCCCAAAGGACCTGCTCTTATTTAGGCATATTTTCCCCCTATCCTGTACAATTATTTTGAGTTTGACAGCTTTCTTTGTCTTCAGGTTTTTCTGAAGGTGTAAGATATGGCAGGTTTTGATCATCCTTTCAATTTGCCTTGTGTGGTTTTTATGAGGATAATTGGGAAGATCTTGTAGGTTGCTTCTAACTCCTACAGTTGGTAAATCATTTTTGTAGGCAGACTGAGTGAAGTATAAAACAATGTCCAGAGTGTATAAACTAAAAATAGGGGAAATGCAGTAAATATCTTTGGAATTTTATTCATTTAGGCTTTGTATTTTTTTTATTTGTTAATTTGGGCACTTATTGAGGGCTTGTTATGGGAGATAATTTTATTTTTCTATTATCATTACTTGCATTAACTCATATGATGTTCAAAAAAATAACAAAATATTGCTGTTTATTCTTATTTTAGAGATATGAAAACTTAGTCACAACGAGTTCAGCTAATATCATGTAACTTTTAGATAACAAAATCTGTGACCTAGCAATCCAAAGACTGGGCATATTAATTAGTATATAGAAAGACAAAATAATATGAGAAAAAAGGGTTTTCTGTCAAATAGCACTTATTTTATGCAAACTAAATGAATTATGAAGAATATTTATGATTAGCAGTGAATTTTAATGCCTAACAGAATTATAATGATTATCAAGGACCTTAAGTATATACATGTCCATAGTTCACATGTTTAATAAAATAAAAAGAATTTCTTTGCTAGCACCCTGTAATCATACCAAACACAACATCAATTGTGGTGTGTTCAGGAAGAAGATTCTCTAATGTGAAATTCTATGCTCCAGACTTCTTAGTAACCACATTTCCCCCCGTGATAAGGGAAATTGTCAGTGTTATTTATGCACATAACTTAAAGTAAGGAATAGAAAATGTTTTACATCATTCTAATAAAAAAATAATGTATCTCCTTAGATTTCAATGTGTCTTTATCTATACTGAATCTTTGAGTTACCTAATTCTAACACATAGTTTCCATTTTTATTACTTTTATCTAATTATTGCTCCTGTAGCTTCTCTGGGAAACATTCAGATTTGAAATGTGTATTTTCATAGGAAGTAAAACTATTCTACAATATAAGCACAGTTGATTTTAACTTCCAAGGTAAGAAAAAAGGGAATTTTCTTTTGTGAAATGAATATATTCTAGTTCAAGTTCTGTTCTTTCGCATACATTAGATATTTAACACCAATAAAGTAGCTGAGTAATTTCTACTCAACATGATTAGTGAATCGTCAAAACTGAAGTGTAATATCATTATTGAATGTGTCAAAGCCTAAAGAGTGGATCTTATTTAGTGTTTCATAAAATATATTGTTATAATCTTACTATTTTATTTTCTGTGGTCTCCTAGACCATTGTCAACATAGAACATTTTTAATATAAATGTCTACATATTCTGCCACAGAAACTCACTTTTGCTGCAACTTTAATGTGATATTCAATAATTCAAAATAGCTAATAACTTAATCTACATTACACCAGACATAGGCTTAAAGAGGAATTGAATGGGGTTACATATTAAATGATAAATTTATGCCATATTGTTCATGAATAAAAAGAGGTGAACAAAGGTATCGTTAGCATTATATCACAATAAAATAATGTTGTTGAATCACATAATTCCTCTTAAAATAACTTTCTTGTATGGAAAATCAAATGTCACCTTAAAAAAGCATTTATAATTGGCATTTCTTCCTCTGCCATTTGGTTTAATGATCCCCAGGTATCTGATAATAAGGATAAGATTGGAACTGATTTCTTTGATTTGCTTTGATGTTTTCAAGGCAGGAAATGCTTTCAGATCATTTTCTGTGTGTAATCTGAATGCAGGTAAAGAATTCCTCAACTTGTCAGAATGCTAATTAAATATAATAATAATTTGTGTAACCTGATGTGATACTAAAGTGGCTCATGGCAATCACTTGGGTTTCCAATAAGATGGGTTTGTTTTTATGCACATGTCTAATTTAAAAAGTCTTCTATTTTATTACCACATAATATTGTCATTTGCTTGGAATAATACAGAGCTAATAGTTGACTTATTATTCCTTAAGAATTTATATTTCTTTGTAAATTCAACACAGATAATCGATTTCCAAAGAATGAAACATCAATATTAAACAATAATTTAAAAATAATGAAGCAAGTATCTCAGGCAACTCAAAGCAGCTCCTAGATGTTGCTTTAATGGTCCATGACGTTTCCAGGTTAGGAAAAACTCTGAACTCACAGAGTAACTCCTGGCCTGCTGTCTATGGGCTGGTGCTCTGGAGGTAGGCAGGCCGATGTATAGCAACATGGGTTCCAGGTTCTGAGAGAAAAGTTACAGGATGCTCAAATTGCTCTTCCTTCATGAAAACGGAGGGAAAGTCTAAGAAAACCTATCAGAACCTTGGACTTGGATATTATTACAATCCTATTGTTTACCATATGTTTGTTGATCAATTATGTTTCTTCTTCTGTGAAGTGTCTGTTCAGGTCCTCCCTGCATCTAATCAAAGAAAAGTAGGCCCAAATCTTCATAATGCTGGCTTAGGATCTGACTTCCTTAGCAAGACTTGTGCAGTGCCAGAAGTAAAATCAATAATCAATAAATGGAATAGATTCAAACTAAAAAGCTTCTCAGCAAAGGAAACAATCAATAACATGAAGAGAGAGCCCACTGAGTGGGAGAAAATCTTTACCGCATGCACCCCAGATAGAGCACTAACCTCCAGGATATATAAAGAACTAAAAAAAAAACCCTAAAAAGAAGAGCCGACTCACCAAATGGGCTAAGGAACTGTACAATCCTATTTTTTTTCTTATGTTGTGATTTTGTTTTAAAAATCTTTATTCAAGGGGCTGTGGTTGTAGCTGAGTGGTAAAGCCTTTACCTTGCACATGTGAGACTCTGGGGTCCATCCTCAGAACCACATAAAATAAATAAATAAATAAATAAATAAAATAAAGGTATTGTGTCCATCTACAACCAAAACAATTTACAACATATCTTCTTTCAAAAGATGCAAACATTTTGTTTATTAAAACTTCCAGAAATTTTAACATGTTCACAAATCTCAATGGTTCTCTAATGTAAGGAATTAAATTAAAATGCTGCCATACAATAGAAGTCCCATATTATTTCATAAACATCTACTTCATTATCAAATATCAATAGCTGTCAGACTGGGGATATAGCTCAATTGGTAGAGTGCTTGCCTTGCAAGCATGAGGCCCTGGGTTCAATCCCCAGCACCTCAAAAAAAAATAGTTTTCAATACCATTCCTCTTAAAGTACATAACATATGATGATGTTAAAACATTAAGCATCACTGTCCCCTGGTACAGTGTCATTCTTGCAGGCAGTTTCTAAAATAGACCCTCTGGAGCTAGTGAACGTGATAAGATATCACTCCTTAATTTTAATATATCATATGGCAAAATTGGCACTAAGATGGGAGATGACAGGTGGGTATAATCTAATCATGTGAATCCTTAAGGACAGAAATTTCTGTCTGACTGATAGCTGAAGGGGAAGAGTTTTGAACAAGGATTTGATCTGCCAGGTGCTGTGGTGCACACCTGTAGTCCCACTGGCTTGGGAGGCTGAGACAGGAGGATCGAGAGTTCAAAGCCAGCCTCAGCAATGGCGAGGTGATAAACAGTGAGACCCTGTCTCTAAAAAAAGTACAAAATAGGGCTGGGGATGTGGCTCAGTAGTTGAGTGCTCCTGAGTTCAATCCCCAGTACCTCCCCTGCAAAAGAAGGGTTTGATCTGCCCTTGATAGATTGAACATGGAGAGTCATGTACCAAGGGAACTGGGAACCCTGGCTAAAAGCCAACAAGGTAACAGGCTCCTTCATCCTAAACCACAAGAAGATGAATTCAGCCACATGAATAAATTCATCCATGGATCCTTCCCCAGAGTCCAACCTGGAGGACCCCAAAATGTCAGTCTGTGAGACCCTGAACAGATGATCTAATTGAGTTGACCCAGAATTCTGACTGACAGAGTTGTGAGATAGTAAATGAATACAGTTTGAAGCTGCTAAGTTTGTACATGTAGCAACAGAAAACTAGCATAAATGTTAATTAAATAAATGCCTGTCCAAGAGATAAATGCACCTTGTAAATGCTATGTCTGTGTTAATTTGTCACAATAACAATAGGAAATAAAAAGTAGAATGGATGTTCTTGTTATGCTGTATCTAGACTCATCAATATTCTGAGAAAATAAAGTCCTTTTATTGTATTTTTTCCAAACGCTAGGTAAATAACTTAAGTATCAGTAAAATAAATTAAAGTGATTTTAATTTTGAACGTGAAAATACTCTTGCAGCAGGCTCAAGAATGTCTCTAGTTCCAGGGCTTCACTGCTCCCCATTGTCCATGGCTTCCAGACTCTAGTTACATCATTTTCCTCAGTGCCCACCTATCCTAA
The DNA here is from genome assembly GCA_020662805.1 of Glaucomys volans. Lineage (NCBI taxonomy): Eukaryota > Metazoa > Chordata > Mammalia > Rodentia > Sciuridae > Glaucomys > Glaucomys volans. The sequence goes on from JAJEJO010001738.1 coordinate 99,416, forward strand.
GGAATTTTCTACAGTTGGCTTCTGGTTCCTCCATCTTCCCCACTTCCAGGAATTTCAATACCTCTATGACTAGTTCCAGGTACTCCCCACCTATATTGAATCATCTAATATGGATTCTTGACATAAACCATCTAGCCTTTACCAGAGTGGATTCAAGATTTGAGAAACATACTTCTTTCTCCCCCAGTGCTGGAGATCAAACCCAGAGCCTTGTGCAGACTAGACAAGTGCTTTAGCAATGAGCTCCAGCCCCAGCCCCAAGAACAGATCTGTAGGTTGAGATTCTCAAATGGGCTTACACATATATTGAAGCTGAAACAGTAGAGATTTTATTAGCAGTGGGAAAAGGTACTAAAAACCCATGGTGTAAAGTCACATCAGTATTATGCAAACTATTATCAATGATTATTTGTTGAAATCTAAAGTCCTGGGGATGAAATTGCTATTCTTTTATTGATTATAGCTGAAGAGATGATCACCAGGGTCATGGTATGATATAGGTACATGGGGCTGTACAGGAAGGAAAACGACACACTATTATATGAAAACCATCGACTTAAGACCCAGAGCACCAGAGAGATTCTACTGTGGCCCTGAAATAATATTCTATTTCCTATAGCCACAGGGCAGACATAGTGAGCAATTAAACTGTGATTTCAATCATGCCAACTGGGGAATAATAATGCAAAGTTGAATGAAATGCCTTACAGAGCTTCTCAAAATAAAGGTTAAGACACTGAAAGGTGAATTTCTGATATTTGAATCAGAGACTTGATTTGAAGTTAGAAGAAACTGGGAAATCTGACCTTTTAAGTTCCCCCAACCTTTCTTCCCTGGCAGTGAAAGAAACCTCATCATTACTTTTCTGAGAAGATGTCTCTGTTTCAAGACCTATGTTAAACAGCAGGTAACAATTAGATACCTACTCTACAACGCCCACCTTCTCGATCCTCTTTGCCCACCCATAACAGAGCCATAACAGAGCCTACCACCACATGTCTCTGGAGATAAGATAAGGTCTGACCCAGGAGAAGTTAAGCACAAAAATAACTGCAAGATTTGATCCTTTATATTGATGGGAACCTTAAGGACATGAGTAGAAATAGATTCTAGGTGTCTTAGATATTCTATAGCATGGATTGACTTAAATTTATGCATATGTGTTCACTTTCTTAATACTAATGCATTCATGTACAATTTCTAGAAGCTGGAAGTATCAGTAACACTTTGATCAATTCACTAGAAGCCCCACCACCACCTGCCACAGTCACACAGGTGGGCAGTGTACCATGATACTGAGATGCCAGATCATCCTTGGCAAAAAGGAAGAAGAAATCCAAACACTTAGGCGAGATGGATATGGTAAGTGTATTTATAAGCCCAGATTTAAAGTGCCTTTACTACCATCAAGACCAGGGCACCAGCATCTGTGAAATCTCTGGGCTGGTTTTCCTTTGAAAGTCAGAGTTGTTGTAGAAGAATGCCTTCACTAAAATGAGCCTCTTAGTTCCATAGAACTGATGGAATCCTGAAGGGACAAAGTCCAAGTAGTAAAACGTGAGAATGTCCATTAGATGGGCAACTACTGTAGATGGGCTAATAGAATATTTCACCTTCAAGGAATTTTTATGGTGATCAATGAATTATTACATCCCTAATAAGGAAAGAATTATCAAGCTAGTGAAATATAATTTGATCTATGAAATATTATAGACTAAAATAACTGGAAAATGTTGTGTCTGTTGAGAATACACTTGGTATGAATCACCACAATGGACAATGTAGACTTTTCTTCAATTGCAAGTAAATTTACAAAAGTAGACATTGGTTTTTGAAGGGAAGTTTGGAATAAATACCCTTAAACAATGCCACAATATATACCAGAAAACCCTCTATAAGCCCTTCCAAAGTAATTTGAGGCTACTTACTGTAGTTACTATGCTTTGGGGAAAGAAAATACCATGATATTACAGAGAATAGTAGATAGTAGTAATGTTTTAAGGATACTCTCTAGAGAACCGGTTCAGAACCATGGCTGATCAGTAAGAACTGGGTGTTGTCAGGTGCTTAATCAAGTATATTTCCAAATCTGTCATACATAGGAATTAGTGTGACTGTGGTTTCACTTTGAATATATATTTTATCACTTTAGGATGCATAATTGGAATACACATTAGCCAAGTGGCAACATGTCGAAATTGGTCCACTGACCCATGTAGTAAGATCTCTGATGATAATTAGTGATAAATAAGAGCTTTATGACTGCTGTGACATTCACTCTTTTAAAAACAGGAGCAGTACTCCATCTCTGAGGGAACTGGGGAGATAAGTTCACCCTCAAGTACTTGACAGATGTAGGAATGGTGGTTCCTATAACATGGCTGTTTAACCCTCAGAAGCTCTGGAAGGATGACTATAAATTTTCACAATGATCAGGTTATATCTCCAACTGCAATTCCAAAACCAGATATTTTGGAACAAACCTCCATTCATTCAGTTCTCTGTTTTCCAGAGCTTCATCTGGAAACCACTATTCTTGTGTACTGTTAATGAGGATAATAGGACAGTAATATCAGTCAGTCCACTGTCCTAAGCTCTATTGTGATTTAATACAGAGAGAGCCTGATTGTCTTGAATTTCACAGAACATTCTACTGGTTTACTTTGATGACACCAGGTTTAACTAAAATTAAAGAGCAAAAAAGCATTGGTATTCTAGGTGAATTAGTCAGATAAATGCACTCATGGCAGAATCTGAGCGATAAACTGAAAAACAGGGTTTACTTGTTAAAGGTGCTCAGTGGGCTGGGGTTTGTAAAAGTCATTGTGTGTACCTTGCATAGCTTACCGATCAGGATCGAAAGTTTGGATGCATCTTATTTCTTTGACTGATATAAATTGCCTTTAAATCCATTAGTTGCAAAAAAAAAAAAAAAAAGTAAAGTAAAGCTGCTGGATTTTATTGGAATTCAGATGAACGGAAATTTCTGCAGCAGTCTGGCTGAAGTTCAAGTGATTCTGACACAGAGACACTTTGACCACATCAACCCAGCTGGCATTTTTCTGGCAATGCAAAGGTGCTTATAGATCCCCTGGGAAATCACAGTGACTAGCTCAAGAATTTGGGAACAAAACCATTGAATTCTCCCCATTACATATAACTATTTACTATTGGTCCATATGGTCTTAACTTTGGAATATGGGCAATTTTTGTTTTATATAAATACTCAAACAATTTTCCAACCACAGGGTGTTTCTCAACATTCATAAGGATAAGGTGGGTCATTTTGTAGGTATGCATAAAATAGACCACCCTTCTCTGTGTTAACTTGCCTTTTTTCCCTGTAGAGCTCCTAAACTCGCCTAAAGTCTGATTTAGAGAGTTCCTTATTCACCATCATGCTTGAAGTCAACCACATTATTGCTTCTTGCCAAGTAGCTTGTTTCAATGCAAAAGCATGAAAAATGCATGTGTTTCAACCTATGGATTTTTTTGTGACCTCACCATATACTCAATTATCCTGAAGCAGCAGCCCCAGTAAAAACAGTGGAATGAGTTACCAAGACATATTTATAGAGCAAATTGGAAGAAAATACCCTGAAAGATTACTTTACTCAATGCTACTTGGGAAGGCAGAGACCCTACTGTTAGAAATCAGAAGCCACTTTAACAAATGCAGCTGATTTCTGGAAAATATTTTTAAGGTTGAGTCTGTATGCACAAAGTTCTGAGAAGAGGATAGAGTCCCAGAGTGAAGACGAAGGCTAAGATTCAGAAAGTCAGAGACAGAAAAGAAGAAGTTGGATACAATGTTGGAAACATTACAGTGGCCTGTCATTTCCATGTAAATAAAGGTACCTTCTATTGAAAAATTAGTACAATGAAATTCAACCAAGTTCTTATTTGCATTTGACATGTAAATAAGATTTACATGTCATTTACATGTCATCAAAAAGATTCCTGGTCATTTTAAAGCTCTTTAAAAAAGTGTGTGTGTGTGTGTGTGTGTGTGTGTGTGTGTGTGTTGGTCCTTGCATGAGTTCTACCTTATTAGATAACCAGCATTCAGCAAGACCTTGTGTTATCAGATAATGAAAGCTATCAAATCCCATCATCTGTACATGAACTCCAAAAGAGATTCTTTTTTTCTTTTTGATCAAGCAATACATTTATGCTAATTCTAGAGAACAAAGACCCCATATAACATTCTGTTTTAGTCGACTTTTTTTACTGCTGTGACCAAAAGATCCGACAAAAACAGTTTAGTGAGGAAAAGTTTACTTGGTGCTCACAGTTTCATTGAGTGGTCTCAGTCCATAGACAGCAGGCACCAATACTCTGTGCCCGAGGTGAAGCAGAACATCACAGCAGAAGTGTGTGGTGGAGGAAAACAGCTCAGAACATTGCAATCAGGAAGCAGAAAGACTTCACTCACCAGAAAACAAAAACAAGCAAGCAAACAACAAACTCCAAATGCATACCCCCAAAGACCCCCTCCTCCAGCCATACCTTACCTGTCTAAAGTTACATTGCTAATCCATTCAGGCAGATTATTGTGCTAACTGGTTGAGGCTCTCATAACCCAATTGTATCACCTCTAAACTTTACTGTGTTTTCTCTCACATGAGCTTTTGAGGGAAGCCTCATATCTAAGCCATAACAAATTCCTAGTGATTTCTGCCAGACCCTGAAAATTTGCCACTAAGTCATTTCTTTTCATCCATTTGGAAATTCCACTGTCTTCTCTATGAAGGATATTATCTTGATACACTCTAGACACTGTCTTCATAATCTAAATGATTTGCACATTCCAACCAAAGAAAATACACTTGTTTCATCCTGAAACACACTTAGAAGATTCTGCATAAAGCACTTTTAGAGCAAACAGAAAGGTTTTTATTTCTACTTACAGGGTAAAACATTTACTGGCTGAAATATTCTTGTCTCCATGTGACAAAAGGTGTCAGATGTCCGTGATCTTATATGGAGGAACACATGCTTCATTTCTTTGAAAAGGATGAGAAAAACATCCCTCAAGGGAGAACACCATTGCTGCCCTGTTTTCCATTAATTCTTAAAGTTCTTGGAGAGCAGATATACACATTAATAGGAAAATTGAACCAAAGAGTTACTTCATAGAACTCTAGTGCAAACACTTTGTGTTCGCCAGGCAAAAAAGCTAAACACTTCTTTCATTTACTAGGAAGAATAAACGTATGAAGTTAATATTATTAGTGACTGCTATTTTTCAAAAAGGGAGAATAGAAAGACTTAGAGGTTTCAAAACTAGGAACTGGCAAATCCGGAATTCTCTCTGATGATGATTTCTAGAAGACAGCATCAAAAATTGTTTTTGTAAAATTTCTTTTTGTCAAATACTTTATTCCTAAATCTTCTGTGATAAAGAAATTCAACTTTTATGAAACCCCTTTGATTATTTTTGTCTATGATGTCTAAAACCTCACCAAAATAATTACAAAAAGTTATGATATGTAATGCCTCTAGACATGGAATGCCTCTCGAGCCAGGTCATCGGCACTACTGGGTAAAGCAGGTGTTCTGTTGGGGTTCTGAGGCAACAACTGGTGGAGGAACATGACAAACGGACAAGTACCTCCTCATTTAACTGAGCTGGCATCTACTGGACTCTGGCTGATCTTTGCCATGCTAAAATTTAGTCATTGTTCCCATATGTTCTGATGTTTCTTGGTTGTTGTTGATAAGAAGTTCTCATTTCTGGATTTTATGTGACATGTTTACACTTTAAAACTTCTCTGTACTATTCAAATCGACTTGATAATGTTTTCCTGACCAAAGTATGTTCATTGTCCAAATACAAACCTGTTTAGATGTATCATGTAGATATTAATGTTTTGACTCAAAATTTTTGCTTTAATTTTCTCCTTATATTTATTGTATTGCTGTGTAAATTGACCACGTGATCCATTATTGTTAATATTTAAACATTAAACTTTGCAAAGGATGTTTGGTGTCTCTTCCAAATTCTACTGTTGAAATCCTAACCCTGAATGTGATGATATTAGGAGGGGTGGTTTTTGGAGAATGTTAGTTCATGAAGACAGAGGTTTCATGAACAGGATGGGTGCCATTGTCACAGGGACCCCAGAACAATGTCCTCCATATCTCTCTTGCTTCAGTCTCTGGTAGTTATCCTTCAACTATCCGCTCTGGGAGTTTGACTATTGTAGATTCCACATACATACGAAATAATGTATTTGTCTTTCTGTTTGCACACTACTTCTCTTAGCATAATGTCCTCTGGGTGCATATGTGTTTCAAATGGTAGCTATCTTTCTCTTTAAAGGCTAAATAGAATTGCATTATACCACATTTTTTATCCATTTATGTATTGAGAGATATTTGGTGTTTTTCATATTTTGGCTACTGTAAATAATACCACATGAACATGGAAGTACAGATATATCTTTCACAGATTGACTCCATTTCCTTTGTATGTATATCCCAAAATTGGACTGCTGGATCATAAGAGGTTCTCTTTTCATTTTCAAACAACCTCCATGCTGTGTTCCATAATGGCTACTCTAATTTATATTCCCACCCATGATGAGCAAGGGTTCTCTTTTTTCCACATCCTCTGGATCTTTTGTCTTTCTATAATAGCCATTCTAACAGGAATGAAGTGATATGATATCTCATTGAATTCTTTTTTTTATAATTTCCCAGATTTTAGTGACATGGGAGCATTTTCATATATTTTTGAACCTTTGTATGTTTTCCTTTGAGAATATTCTACTCAGATCTTTTGCTCATTTTTTAAAGATGTGAAATATTCTGTGACTATGATTAACAATATAGTTAATGTAACTATAATTGGCAATACTCTTTAGTAAAACTGAAATTTGCTAAGAGGTAGATCTGAAGGGTTCTCACCACTTGAGCAAGAAAAAAGAGAGAAAGTGATAATTATCTTAAGTCTTGGATATGTTAACATATATATATATGTATATATATGTATGTATATATGCATGCATATGTGTACATATATATATATATATATATATATATATATATATATATATAGAAGTCAAAATTAAAGACAGGCAGTGCAGAATAGGTAATCGGGTTGAATTGAAAAAATGGAGGCCAGTTGGAGACAGACCCTGGGAGATTGGAATGTCAATGTCTGGAGCCTTTTTATTGCCAAGATTACCTGCCTTTACTACCCCTCCCAAAGGTTTGCAGACAGGGAGTTGTTAATTAAGGCCCCCTGGGCTGCTACTTGCCTGGATCACTCCATTTGGCCCTTCCCCCTGCCCATCTGCTTCCCACCTTTTGACCATCCCACCAGCATCTCCTGGGCCTAGTCAGTAGCAGGAAGGAGAGAGATAAGGGGGGAGAGAGCAGGAGAATGAAGGAAACTTTAGTCTATAAAAGGGTCAGGGTGCTCTCACTTCTTGGGATACCAGAATACCAGCCATGGCACCCTTCTCCCTCCCTGGAGAAGTCTGTGTTATTACCTTTAAATAAAACCTGTTCTATCTACTTGCCTTGGTGTGCTTCTCTAATGTTAAAACTTCAACATTTGAGGAAGCAAATCTTGTCACCAATAACCGGTGGTATCAATGTTTTATACATTTATTCAAAGTTTAGTTATAAAATATAATCAATTTAGGTAGATAGGACCCCAGAGAACCCTCTCATTCTCTGTCACAATCAAGTGCAAGAAATTGTCAATCCATACACAGAGAAGTCATTTTGCCAAAACTCAACCATGCGGGTACCAGGATGTCAGACTTCCATGTCTCCTGAACTGTGAGAAAAAACTTCTATCGTTTATAAGCCACCCAACCTGTTGAACTTTGTTATAACAGCCAGTGTTGACTGACATCCTTATAAATAGAGCATTTTCAAATATAAACCAAAATTAACCCATCCGTGCCGTTGACTCTTTCATAAAAGACTTCTTGAAGTGGAATGACATTCGTTTCACGTCTCACTATCTTGCAGTCTGGAGTTATCAAGTTAATTGAGGGCAGAGGGCATAAGACTTACTTACTTTAATATGTACTATGTGTTCTTAAGGTTTGTCTTATTGGGAGATTAATAATTTTTAATTAGAAAAGCTAGTTCATTTATTTAACACTTATATTTTCTTAAACATATAAAATACAATTTCAAGTTTCATGTACTTAGTAGTGAAAGAATCATGATCTGTAAACATTTCCTTTCAAGACCATATTTTTCAATTCCACATAAAAATAAAATTAGAGTGAAATATTTATTTCATATATTTTGTTAAAATCACAAAATGTTATTTAACTTTGTTTTTCGAAGATATTTTTCATCAATAGCTGTTATAGTGTTTTAAGTGAACTTGAATTGTCATTAAATAGAAAGTATTAGAATAAATCTTTCCCACAGGAAATCTTCCAATGAAGCAATAAACATCCGATTTTCTCCATTTCCTTAAAGATATCTGCATCAGGTGTTAAAGCCAAGATATTGTGCTGTATTTCCTGAATAGAAGTCTTAGTTGAAGACTTTCTTCTCCTCATTAAACCAAACACATCTTTTCTCTTATGGATAAAGAGTACTTTTATGTGATTTCTAACCAGCAATATTATTTTGGTCAAAATGCACCCAGTTCCTCCACCTTGACTATTATTGCATTGCTTGAAATAGAGCCTGACATTTCACTCATTTATGTACACTTTTGCTCTCTATTTTAATTCCTTTATATTCTTTGTGTCCTAAGTTACTAATTTCATTATCCTTCATCTGCTTTTTGAAGTTCCTATAATGTATCACTCTCTTCCTTCCTTATTCCATGGAATATTATGGTTCTGTTCTCATTGTGTCTATCTCGGTTGCATCCAACTCCGTTCATTGTCCCACTAAAGTCTGACAACCTTTCCTTATGGTATAGCACTCAATATTCATGTCCTAAATTTTTGTTCAGTTGTCTTCCAGAACCTGCAATCCTCTACAATGCTGCTGAAAGATCCATGCCATTGGTGACAGCTGGTGAAATTAAATAAAAGAGCAGATGTCTCCATAATTATATTGTACAATATCTTATGAAATGACTGCTCTTAAGAGAAATATTCCTTTTCATTATGTGAAAAACTTTTCTGACTTTCAAAGTGATTGTTATCCTGAATAATCTATTGTCATAAATTTTTTAAAACCAAATTTACAGCAATTCAATTCTGTCCTGAATATACTTAAATCAGGTGAAGATAATCAAATCATATATTATTAGAAGGATTTTTATATTATCAGTGTTCATTCAATTAGGAAAGAATCCTCATCTGCCTTGTCTGCAAAAAACTAATATCTTTTGTCTTATCCTAAATTAGACGTTGACAGAACTTCAAAGTTTTTACCACCATCAAATTGGACCTAAATTGGGGTTACTTAGTCTTAAGCACAATGCCACAGGCTTTAGTTTATTAAATGTCAGAGTTTGACACATTGGGTTGCTTTGTTCCTTGTTCTGCAATGTGTGATATAAAAATAACCAGTTAATGCAGGTTTTTTAAGCAACCCACTACGAGTCTTAATCTCAGAGGACCCCCGCCAAATACTGAAGACTGATATAAATAGGTGGATTGATGTATATATAAATGTGCTTAACTTCAGTGTGTTATGAATTTTTAAGAATCAGCTCAGATCTCTTGTTTTGCTTAGGTAGCAAAATAGAATAATCTAAGTGTGAATAGTTCTAATATAAAAAGGCAGTTAAGAAATTTTCCTACCTTTCAGCCGGAAGTGACAAGCATTTCGTTTGTTTCATTCCATTGTGGTGTATAAATATTTTCATTTTTATCAAAGGCTTTGTACTGTGAGAAGCTCTGGACCCTATCCTTTGGTTATGTAGTTAAGGTTTCTTTGATTCAAAATACAGATTGTTTACCTTAGTATGGCTGGTATTAAGGTTTGAATATGAAGTGTTCCCCAAAAGCTCATGTGTGAGACAATGCAAGAAATGATTGCATTTAATGATTCAAAATGATTGGGTTATGAGATCCTAAACTTAATCAGTATGTTAATCAACTGATGGGGATTAACTGGTGGTAACTGGAGGCAGGTGGAGTATATGATTGGAGGAGAGGTCAGTGGTGGCATGCCTTTGGGGACATGATCTGTCTCTGGTGAAGAGAGCTCTCTCTACTTCCTAATTGTTGAGCCCTTAGCTGCTTTCCTCCTTCACACCTTTCCACCCTGACATCCTGCCTCACCTTGGGCCCAGAACCACAGAGAGGGCTGGTTATGAACTTTGAACTCTGAGCCTCAAATAAACTTTTCCTCCTTTCAAATTGTTCTTATCAGATCTTTTGGTCACAGCAACATATGAACTGACTAAAACAGTTGGAAAATTGTATGATCACAAAAAAGAATCCCTCTAATGGAGTATTTAGCACACACATGGAATTCAAGGGAAGATTTTGGAAATTCACATGCTCTGATTGACAATGCTAACTCTTTATGCTCTCCTGTTTCATTTCCTTGATAACAGCCAGAATAACAACCAATATCTAATATCTTTTCAATTATTGTGATAATAGCGTTGCCATGAGCAGGTCAGAGGTCAACTGACAAACTGTCTCTGTAAGTATGGAACCAAGACATTTGCCCTGAATACAAAAATAAGTACATATTTTGGACACAAGCTCATCTTGATTTGAAAACTGGATCATTTGTTTCTTGTTTGTAATTTCATCCCTGGTAAAGTGATGACAAGACTAAAACCAGACTTACAGATTTCTTTCGAGACTTCTATGTAGTAAGCCATATAAAATACTAAGTACAGTGCTGATGGCTAGTATGCAGGAAAAGAGTAGCTATGTTTATAAGATATATGTAGCATACATTCACACAAGCACACACACATATGATATGACATTATATTATTTCATATTACCTAAGAACTTTAGGGGATTATTAAAAGATAGCAAAGGAAGAAGATCCAGAAATCTCTCTGTACCAAAATTTCTCTAGCAGAATCTTTCTGGTGTTACTGTTTTGAAATTCTAGTTTGTACAAGACTTTCTACCCCAAGAAGAAGACTTAACAACAAAACAAGAACTATAGACCAATATTCCTTATGAACCTAGATGCAAAATATTTAAGAAAATACTAGCAAAACAAATTCAGCAGCTAATTAGAAGGATTGTATCTCCGGACTAAATGGGATTTATTCCTGAAATGCAAGAATGGTTCAAAATATCAACATCAAGCAATATAATACATCACATAACAGGATAAAGAGAGAAAAAAATAAACATGATCATCTCATTTAAGGCAGACAAAAATGTGACAAAATTAATCATTCTCTTGTAAAAAAAAAAAATCCAACAAGCTAGAAATACAAGGAAACTACTACAAAATAATAGTGCTATGTGAAAAGCTCAGAGAAAATGTCATACTCAATGGTGAATGATTGAAGAACATAAACAAGGCAAAGATATTTATTTTTGTCAAGTCTATTCAATATATTTCTGAAGTCCTAGCTGAATCAATTAAATTACAAAAAGAAATGAAGAACATAGAAATTAGAAAGTACTTGTTTGATTATATGATCTTATATGTGAGAAACCCTAAAGATTCTACACTAAAAACAAAACAAAAAACATTTTGGAACCAATAAATAAAATCCATAATGTAGAAATGTATAAAATAAATACACAAAAAACTGTTGCTTTTCAATAAAGTAACAACAAACAATCTAAAGGTAAAATTAAGAAAATGACTTCATTTGCAATAGTATCAGAATTTGTTGAACTCATGGGAATTACCCAGGGAACTTAAAGAAAATAAATATGAATGGAAAGACATCCCATACTCAAGGCTTAAATGACTTAATTTTGTTGCTATGCCAATACCACCAAAACAAACTATAGATTCGATGCAAAATCCCAAAAGAATTTTTGCAGAGATTTAAAAACTTAAACATTGTACAGACACTCAAGGAATCCCTAATAGAACAAATGATTTTGAAAAAGAACATTATTGGAGGACTCACACATTCTGATTTCAAAGCTTACCAAAGCTACAGTAGTCAAAATTATGGTATTCCATGAAGACAGATACATAGACAACAGAGGAGAAAAGACAGACCAGAAATGCATATATCATTAGATGATTTTTGACAAATGTGTCTAGGTCATTCAGTAAAAAACACAGGTTTGCTTTTCATAAAAGGACTTGCAAAATGTGTTCTCTCCATGCAAAATAATGATATTCAACTGCTTCTTAAAATTATATACAAACATTAACTCAAAATGGATCCAATGCCTAATATAAGTTCTAAAACTATAAAATGTTCAGAAGGAAACATACAGGAGAGCTTCACAATATTGGATTTGACAATTATTTCTTGGTGTGACACTAAAAGCACAGGCGACAAGGATAGAAAATAGATTAATTAGATAACATGAAAAAAATTTAAACCTTATGTTTGCTTCAAAAGTCACCATCAACAGAGTAAAAAGCAAACCACAGGGTGGAAGGAAATACTAAGATTAATATCCAGACTATAAAAAGAATGACTAAAACTCAACATATAACCAAGAGGAAAACATTATTCCAATTTTGAAACAACCTAATTAAAAAAATGCACAGAGGTCCTGGACAGAAATTTCACTAAAAAAGATAAATAAATTAGCAAAAAAAATCCAAAAAACAAAAACAAAAGCCCCAAAAAACAAAAAGCAAAAAACAAAAAAGAAAGGAGGTTTGACATCACACATCACTAGGGAAAGTTACAACATCAAAACTGCAAAGAAATATCTCAGCTCACCCACTAGTTTGGCTGCTATCAGGAAATAGAAAATAATGTTGGCAAAGATATGGGAAATAAGAACATCCATGCACCAGTACTGGGTTGTATAATGGCGTAGCCCCTGAGAAAAACAGTTTGGTGATTTCTGAAAGGAAAAAAAAAAAAGAAGTTTCATATGATCCATCAATTTCATTTCTAGGTATATACATCAAAGAATTGAAAGCAGGGCCTTCAAGAGATGTGTACTAAACTCTATGTTCATAGCAGCGTTATTCACAATTGCTCAAATGTGGAAGTGACCCCAGTGTCCATCAATGGGAAGAATGCATAAACAAAACATGGCGTGCACATACAATGAATATCATTCAACGTTTAAAAAGATGGCAATTCTGACACATTCTAGTTTGGATGAATCTTGAGGACATCCGGCTAGAAATAAACCTGTCACAAAAAAGACAAATACTACATGATTCTACTTATTGAGGTATGTGGTACAAATAATAGACACAGACAATAGATTGGTGGTTGCAGGGGATAGAAGAACAGGGAATAGAAACTACAGTTAAATGGCTCTAGAGCTTCAGTTTTGCAAGGTAAAAAGAGTTCCAAAGATGGATATTGGTGACAGTTATACAGAAGTAAGAAGATACCTAATACCATTGAACTATAAGCTTAAACAGAGGTAAGGGCAGGTTGAGATAGTACATCTTATACTAGATGTGCTTCACAACTACAAAAAATCTTAAACGGTGAACCAGGCACGGTGGTGCTTCACTGTAATTCCACTCCTCAGAGGCTGAGACAGGAGAACCACAAGTTCAAGTTTAAGTCCAAACTGGGCAACCTGGAAAGATCCTGTTTAAAAATAAAAATCAAAAGATTGGAAATGTGGCTCAGTGGCATACTAATTACCTAGCATGTGCAAGACTCTGGCTTCAAGTCCCAGTACTAGAAAAAAGAAAAAAATGAAGGTCCTGAAAAATCTGTTTTTTTTTTTTTTTTTTTTTTTAAGCAATAGACTTATGACTTGGTCTTTGGAATGATCAAGAAGAAAATAATTTCATCATGATGATTTATGTCCCCAAAACTTGAAAATTTAGTTACTTTTATATATAAGTTTGTCCACAGCATATTTTAATAATGAAGATTATTATCCCTTTAAAATTACTAACCATTAAAATAGTGTGATAATTCAAGTATTCATAAATATTTGGTCTGGTTGTAGAACATAAATCCATTTGACATATTAGTAAATGCTTTTTTTCAGTAGAATATGATTTCAGAGGTAAAATATGTCTATTAGGTTATAGTAAAATGACTCAGTCAGGGACAAAATGTCATTTCTGAAGGCATAATAAATACAACTGAACTGTATATTAAATATCACAGAACACAATTTTTCTCAAAAAATATTACTTTCACAAACAAATAAATTAGAAACAGAGAACTTGAAACTTACTGGGGACAGATAATAATAGTCTTGATGCTAAATCATAATTGGGACAAATGTGATATATAAATTTTCTGAGTCATTTTTTTACTAGTACCTCATTCTGCACCTAATTTTTTAGTGTACATAATTTTAGAGAACTCAAAAAAGTCATGATTTTGAACATTTTTCTAATATTAAACATGGCTAAAATGTGCTCAAATTGTTAGTAACCAGCCATGGGAATTTTACACCAGGGCTTAAAGGGAAGTTCTCTTCAAATCTATAATTGAATAACCCATAGACAAATTCCTATTGCCTATTTCAAATGCACATTCATGCTGATTTCCAGTTGTAGCAAAATTGAGTGAAAGTGCAGCAGACTCTAGGAAGGTATCATCTATTCTTATTTCCATTTCTCTGAACCACTGCCATTTCACTAGTCAATAAAATATTCTACTACGATGGAAATAATGTGAGTCTGTACTGTCCAACACAGTATCCACTAGCCACATGTGGCTATTCATTACTTGAAATGTGATTACTGCAGTTGCAGAGCTGAATCTTTAATTATATTTAGTCCTAATTGTTTTAAATTTAAAGAGTCATACATCTCTACTGGTTATTGCACAAGGCAGCGCATCTCTAACTCTAGATATTTACCCGTATAGTTGTTTTCTAAAGTATAGTTCCTAAATTCTCTTGTTTCTCTTGAATCTCAGAAACAGACCCAGGCAAAGACTGGAAAAATACAGCATTCAGACCTCCTGCTCTGAGGAGCCTGTGAGAAAACTGACCAACAATCATAAGCCCAGGCAGCACTGCTGGCAGATGTTACCAGGTGCTGTGTTCTGATCCTGCACCAGGATGTGCTGACGCTACTGTCCCAGCAGGCTGCTGTCAGTCAATAAGGGAGTAGGACAGGGATGCTGAGCAAGTTCATTGCAACATGTAGGACTCCTCTGAGAGTGACTTTGAGCACTGGCTAAGCAGAAACTTAGACTTGTGCTCAGTGTTTTCTTATCACCACCTTCATTCCCTCTCTTCGTCACAAGAGTCAGATATGCACGTTGGGCTGAAGATTGTCTGCATCTTCCAGCAGCTGCCACTGTTTCCTCCAGACATTTTCTCCTGTAAATTGCTTGCACTTCTGATCCCAGCAGAGTTTAAGCTTCTCAGAGAACCTAAACTTACAAGCAGGGCTTTGCTGTTTGTTTATAGAATATTTTATAGGTTAATTTTTCGTGGTTAAATGGTGGTCTACAAATCTCTTGACATACATAGAGGGGTTTAGTGAATAATAAGAATTAAAATGATTAAAATGCCTTTAAATAATAAAGTACAATTCCTTACTGAAATGAGACTCTATCCTGGGAATTTTTTTTCCATTTGCTCTCTACTGAATCAATTTCTTTCTCTCTCTCCCTCTCTCTCTCTCTCCTCCCCTCCCTCCCTCTGCCTCTCTCTCTCTCTCTCTCTCTCTCTCTCTCTCTCTAGTTTATGAGTCTTATGGTCTTCCTTTTTTGTGTGATTCCCATCCACTTCTCTCTAGCTTCCACACAGCAGAGAAAACATTAGACCCTTGAGTTTCATAATAGCATACTTGTATTCTTCTTAATGGCTGAAAAGTACTCCATTATATGTAATGTTGCTGGATACTAAGGTTGCTTCCAAAACTTGGCTATTGTGAATTGTGCTGCTCTAAATATTGGTTTGCTCTATTACTATAGTGTGCCATTTTCCCACCTTTTAGGTAAATTCTAAGGACTGGAATCTATGAGTCATATGGTGGCTCTATTCCTATTTTTTTTGAGGAATCTCCACACTGCTTTCCAAAGTAGTCATACTAATTTTCAGGAACACCAACGATGCACGAGTGTATCTTTCACCTCACATCCTCATCAGCATTTACAACTCTTTGTATTTTTGATGATTGCCATTCTAATGAAATGAGATGAAATTTCAGTGTAATTTTAATTTGCATTTCCCTAATTACTAGAACTGTAGAACATTTTTTTCTCCATATACTTGTTGCCCATTTGAATATCTTCTTTTGAGAAGTTCATTTGCTGATTATGGGTTGGCTTACTGGCTTTTTGGTATTAAGTTTTTGAGTTCTTTTTATGTCCTGGATATTAATCCTTTGCTGGATCAACTAAACTATGCTATGCCCATATACAAATTTACCCAAATCACATACACACACACAGACACACACACACACACACACACACACACAGAAGCACACATTCTTTATGTGGGCACATATGCATATATTTATAATTATATCACACTAATTAAAATGACAGTAACAATAATAGAAGGGAAATTATTAGAGAAAAGCAAGGAGATCTGGGGAAAGAGGAGAGGCAGAAAAGTGAAAATAATAGGGAATGAGTTTAATCACATTATGTTAGGTGTATATATCATTATTTCATAGTAAATTCCACTATTAAGTGTAATTACAATGCACCAGTTTTTAAAAATTCTGTAATGAGAAAGAATGCACCTCACCTAATCAGCACTTTGCCTATCCCTGAGACGACTAAGCAACATACAAGCTGAAAATAATAATTTAAAAATAATTGGTGACATAATTCATCTGAATATATACATTTAAATATAATATCGTATCTAAATCTGGATCCACATCATCTGATTTAACATTCTCAGTAACTTCAAGGTGAACTAGCATTAGACACTCATCCTTTCCATTTAATAAATCATAATCTAAGGAATTAACTTAGTGATCATCAATTGATTATAATTGTCAAGTGATTTCACTTAACTTTTCATTAAAAAGGCATTGCTGGATATTTTGTTCTGTTGTTTTAAGGAATATATTATAACCATCTTAACCTGGTACTAAATATCCTCATTTAAATAAAATTACAAAAATTCTCAATACAGACATAATATCAGGAAGACATCTTTAACTCCCATTATAAATTACATTATTTTTAACAATTAAATGAACATACTTTTTAATTGGTTTGCTTTACAGAACTTAACCAAATCTAGGTTCATCTGAGCCCTTTAAGGCTACAAGATTGACCAAATCTCTTTCTAAGGATGAACCTTCTGTCATTGTTGAAGGTGATGCAGCATCCTCTTCCCCCAAACCACATACTCCTCCTATGGGTGTCTACCACCTAGCTTTTCTGCCCATTGAGAACTAAGCATGAGGAATGTACAGCATAACTCACCAGAGGCATTCTAGACTTGATTGAAAAGGGCAGAGACTAGGTCCCTAAGAAGCTGCCGAACTTGTAGAATATACAACCACAGGAGATGGGATAATATGCATGGACAAGTACTAAGAAACAACTTGGTCAGCTGAGTTGGTGCAAAATGTTGGATACAAGAGCATTTATTTAGGATCAACTTTCCTGAAATACAGAATTTAATACTCTAGGAAAACAAATAAGAAGATATAGAGGCTACTGTACAGCCCATACAAGTACTGAAAAAGTAACACACACACATACACACACACACACACATATATATATATACACACGCACAGACACATACACACACACATATACACACACATACACATGCAATGGAATATTATTCAGCCATAAAGAAGAGTAATATTATGGCATTTGCAGATAAATGGATGGAGTTGGAGAGTATCATGCTAAGTGAAATAAGCCAATCCCATAAAACCAAAGGCTGAATGTTTTCCCTAATATGTGGATGATGATATATAATTGGGTTGGAGGGTGGGGGGTGAGAGAAGAATGGAGGAACTTTAGATTATGTAGAAGGAAATGAGAGGGGGAAGAGTTGGGGCTATGAAGAAATGGTGGAATGAGACAGACATCATTACCCTATGTACATGTGTGACTACAAGAATGGTATGAATCTACATTATGTACAACCATAGAAATGAAAAGTTGTACCCCATTTGTGTATAATGAATCAAAATGAAGTCTGTAAAAATTAAAAAAAAAATTATTTTTGAAACAGTGATAGTACTTTCTATATGAGACAGAAATGTCAAAATTCATGTGGCAGATGTTAGAAAGGAATGTCCTGTCTTTTCCTTGCTTCCTGGCACTGGCAATGGCCCTGAATACAAAAGTTAAATTGAAGTAGTGATAATGTATACCCATGTCTTCATCCTGGTCCCATAGGAACTGGTCCCATAGGAACTGCTTTCAAGACCTCACAACTAATTGCAATATTGGCTATATTCTTAATCAGACTTAGGCTTTGCTCATTATTCCTATTTTGTGAAAAGTTCTAATAATAATGACCACATGTTGAATTTTATCAAATGCCTTCTCTTCATTTAAGTAGGTGACTTTATTTTTTGTTTATTTTACTAATGTCACTTTATTTTAACTTGTGTACAAGTACTCATTCTTGAATTCTTAAAGTAAATCCAAGTTGACTTGGGAGTATTTTTTTTTTATTTATGAGTATTTTTGACCCGTATTTTTCATCTAAGCCCATAAGAAAGATTGCCTTCAAGAGGTCATCTTTTTATCATAAAGATATAAAATTTATAATTATACTGTCATTACATTCAAAATGTTCTATAACTTTAATGCTTTGCCTTTTACTCGTGGATTGCTTAGCAGCATATTTTTACTTTCCTTGAGCTGAGGAACTTTTAATTTGTACCTAATGGTTATTTCTATTTTTCCTGTGGTAAGAAAATTTTCTTGAATATGACTAACCTTTTGAAATGTAGATACTTTTTGGACAAATCTATGTGCAGCTTGTTGTAGATGTTATGTCCTTTACTCTCTGTTCTTTAAGAATTTCTCTCCAAATTTGATTCTCTGTAGTTTTACATTGCTATGTGAACAATGATTTCCTTTGTAGTTCTTTTTTTTTATTTCAAAGCACTTCTTGAAACCCAGGCTTTGTCTTCCAGCCTTCATTTCTTCACCTACAGCATCTATCCTTCCTTATTGTACAGAGATTCCAATTTCATATTTGTTTGATTTTCCGCTGTTTCTCCCCCCTCCCCATGCACAAATTCCAGCTCCTTTTTTATTCTGTTCTTCAGCCCAGATCCTATCTACTGACCTGTTTTCAAGTCGTTTTTCTTCCCTTTGGCTTTGTCTGAAAATAGTGTTGATCTGATTCTCTACGTTCTTTACTTATTTATTATACTTTTCATTTCTAGAATTTCTTTGAATATTTTTTATATTTTTCAGTCCTTTGATAAAATTCTTCATCCCCTTGTCTTCTTGAAGATGTGAATCACCCTAATCTTCAAGTCAGATTCTAGTCACTCAGTTTTTCTGAATCACCGTTGACTTATTTCTACATTCTGTTTATCTTCCTTCATTT
Organism: Glaucomys volans; assembly: GCA_020662805.1. Classification (NCBI taxonomy): domain Eukaryota; kingdom Metazoa; phylum Chordata; class Mammalia; order Rodentia; family Sciuridae; genus Glaucomys; species Glaucomys volans. The sequence continues at coordinate 118,924 of JAJEJO010001738.1, forward strand.
ATCTGATGATTTAAAAATGAATAGTAGACATTTTACATGAAGAATTATTGAGACTTCAAATGGTGGTTTTGTTTTGTTTTGTTTTGTTTTGTTTTTTCCTTTCTGCCAGAGAGAATTTATCTCATTTTCTTCGAGGAAACGAGAGATCTTTAAAATATAATTGGGATCTTAAATGTTTTAAAATTCTATACACCTCTAATCCACTTCGTGTTGATACCCACTCCTTGGAGTTTAGTTCTAGGAGTCCTAACTGAGCATCAGATGAATACAGGGCCATTTGTTCTGGTAGCTTTTCTCTCTCCCTCTCCAGGGGAACTGATTAATATTCTGCTATGCTTTTGGGCCACATTCGAACAGGCACATTGTCCCTAGCCCTGGGTAGCTCAGACAGTGTAAGGAGTGTTAGGTTCATTTTAATGAGCTTGTCTGTGATTTTGGCTCTTCAACTTTGACTGCCTTGGCAGTTATCTACTGCCCTCAAACATGATTTATTTTAATTTTACCTTTGGCTTTCTAATTGGTCTTGGTGAGAGTGTTGCGCTACTGTAAGCTACTCCATCATAACCATAAGTGGAATTCCCCAAAGTGCTATAAAATTTTGGGGTAAGAAAACAAGTCACACAATTATAGTCTCATAAAGTAGGTATAATGACATTTATTCTTCTTCCCTTTAAGCCTAGCTTCATTTATTTCACTAAATTGATTTTCCTGAAAGATAAATCTGGATGTAACATTTACTTGTTTAGAATTTTTCAGTGACTATCTGACACATACCTCAGAGTAATTTTCTCCATTGACCGTCCATGGTGTGCAGGTCTCTTGAGCTTTTCAACATTTTATAAAATTTAGTGAATGAAATTGAGTATTAAATGTCAATTTAATCTTTATAAATGTGACATCTCAATTAGCCAACTTCAACTCAACACAAATAGCATACAACTATATAGGAATTTTATTGTACAGTGTGAGAACATTTTCATTATTTTGATGTAACATAGATTGGTTTAAAACAGTAAGCCTAGTTCCTTAAAAGGTGGTAAAACATCCTTAATATTAAACAGTCTTATTACAATTTTTTCTTTGCACACTTCTTTGCTTTATTTTTAAATATATCAACAGCCTCCAGTACTCCTGGGATATGTATGAAACCACCTGCATCAATTGAAATATTGATGTTATTCTTTTCTATTTATCTATGTCTCTACTGTTATTTCTAAAGCATATAAATAAATAGCAATTTGGGTCTCTTTCATTTCTTTCACAGGTAGCCCCTCTTTTTGGCATTTATAATATATTACATGTATGTATTATAGACTTCTGGTATCTATAAAAATGCATCAAATTTATTTGTTTACAGTTTTTTCTGTATATATTTGTCTTTGAGCTTCTAGAGATCAGGATTGTGTCTTTAAAAGACAGGACAAATAGTATGTACTTAAGGAGTGCATGTTTGTTTAAAGTGGATAAGTAGGATTTATACAGATTTTAATAAGGACAAGAGTATTTGTGGAATAAAACTAGCAAGCACCCAGACACAGATGAATTTGTAATAGAAACATTTTCCTATTTGGAACCCAGTATATCTACAGTGGCAATTTAATTGATAAGGACAAATACAGGCTAGAATGTTTATAAAGTTTTTGAAAAGGTAGGAAAGGAGAATGTTAAAGACTATATGGTTGACTAATAAATGTTCCTAAAAAAAGAATAATAACTAGGCTTTGCTCCAGGAGGAGGTACCTCATGTATTAGGCATGTAAGAGTTATCAATAATCTTAACAAGGACTCAAGGGCAGAGCCAATAGACAATAGTTACCTTGAATCAAAATAGAATAAGATACCTAGAATCAAAAAACTTCAGTAATTCATTAAACTGGTTGCTCACAGAGAAAGACCAATTACAACTTTCAAAGAGAATTTTGGTGTGATTGCATACTGAAAATCTGGTTGTCTTGGGTGATCAATAATGGAAATAACTGATGAGATCATACTTTTTATTGTAACATGAGACTATGTTTTCTGACATATTTGCTTGACTATTTCTAAAATAGATCTAAGCAATAGAATATTCCATCTTCATAACTCTTTCTTCCATTTTCTATCTATCTGTGGTACCAGATATGTGCCAGAAAATCAAATTTCTGCCCACTGTCAAAAAGCGTTTGAATTACTCCTTATTTTAATTTTCATAAATTTTTCCATGTGTTCCATGTTTGTGTCTGTTCAAGCTATCAGATGCTGGCGTGGATGTGAGGGGAATGGCACACTTGTACATTGCTGGTAGAATTGCAAATTGGTGCAGCCACTCTGGAAAGCAGTATGGAGATTCCTCAAAAACTTGTAATGGACTCAGTTTTTGACCCAGTTTTCCCATTCCTCCATTTATACCCAAAGGACTAAAAATTAGCATACTACAGTAACACAGCCACATCAGTGTTTTTAGCAGCTCAATTCACAATAGCCAGATTGTGGAACCAACCTAGATGTCCTTCAAGAGATGAATAAATAAAGAAACTGTGGCATATATACAGGGAATATTATTCAGCCACAAAGAAGAATAGTATTATTGCATTTGCAGATAAATGGATGGAATTGGAGAATATCATGCTAAGTGAAATAAACCAAGCTCCTAAAACCAACGACTGAATGTTTTTCCCTGATAAGTGGATAATGATACATAATGAGTGTGGGGAGGTGCACGAGAACAATGGAGGAACATTAGATTAGGTACAGGGAAATGAGAAGGGGAGAGGACGGGGCTATGAATGAGGGTGGAATGAGACAGACATCATTTCCCTATGTACCTGTATGATTGCATGAATGGTCTGAATCTTCATTGTGTATAACCATAGAAATGAAAAGTTGTACCCCGTTTATGTACGATGAATCAAAATGCAGTCTGTAAAAATAAAAAAAATACTTAATTAAATTAAAAAAAGAAATACTACAGACGGGATAGCTTAAACAACACAGATTTTTTCAAAGCTCTGACAACTGAGAAATCCAAGATCAAGGTGCTGGCCAATCCAGTTCCTGGTGTAGATTCTTTCCAAAAGACCCTATCTCCAAATACCATCCCTTTGGTAGGTAGGGGTTCTAGAGCTTCTACACAGGTGTTTTGAAGGGACACATTTTTGCATATGGCAGACTATGTGTGAGTGTGTGAGTGTGTGTGTGTGTGTGTATGTGTGTGTGTGCATGTGTGTGTTTCTTCCTACAAAGATGCTTTCTTGGTTTTCTGTTTGATCTGAGCAATATGAAAGAATCAGTGCATTCCAGCAAACAGTAAGATTATGTCCTTTCCCAAATATCTAAGGATGCTGCAGAGAATGGTGTCCCAACCCTGCTGGTCTCTTCTTCTTGGGGTCCATGGGAGGTAATGTTAAATGGCCCCAGGAGGCCAATCACCACCTTCGCAGAACTGCATTCTCAGAGAGAGGATCCTACTAACCACTTATCTTCATGGGCCTCTTAAAGCTGAGGTTAGGATTTTGAGACCAGCCTGGGGAAAAAGTATCATCTGTTCTCTGTAAGTTCTTTGGCTTTGATTCAATCAGCAGCTTTTAAAATGCCAGCATATTGTGGCTTTAAGGTTTAATTAAAGGGATTAACATAACAAATCCAGGAAAAAGATAACCATATTACATGGCTTTGGGTTTACCAATAGAACATAAAAAATAATTAAGAAAATTTTATTTGCTCCCTTTGGCAATATTTTTTTTTCCAAATTTATGCTAAATAATACACACTAAAGCCCAGTGAGCAAAAACCAACTCGAGCCAAAGCTTCAGTGTCAAAACTATCAGAATAGGTGTGACCTTGTGTTAATCAATACCACTAATTTTTACCTATCTGTAAGAAATGGTAAATCACTCAATGCGATAAATGCTAGTTCTTGGAATTTATTTTGTTGAGAATTTTTAGATATGTGAAGAAGCAAAAAAATAATCAAACAAAAAACCAGAAAAAAAAACTCCGTTTTATATTTTTAAGCAAAGACATATGTTCACTATTTCATGTTGGTAGTGAAAATACACAGTGGATGGGGGATGAAGCAATGCCCATTCCTGATAATGAACATGCGAGATGAGATGATTGCTGTGAAACAAGCTGTAAACGTATAGGAGCAGTTTGTATTTTCAGCACTTGTACCTTAGGTCAAAATGCTTCCACAACTCACAAGCAAGTTTCACTGTGCAATGTGTCATCCAAGGTCTTTGCCAGATAAGCAAGGCTCAGATCAGGCAGGGCTCTGAGCTTTGGGGCATGCATCCTTGTTACCTATCCTTTGCGTGCTCCGCTGAGAAGTGTCTCATAGGACACAATAACTCTAGGGCACAGTTGTGATGGATGCACTGGTCCAAGTTGTATCCCTTTTTGTTTCATTCTAACAAAGTCAAGTTTTTATTTATTTCATTTAATTTTATAAATAAAATAGTCAAGAAAGCATGTTTTTAGCATCTTGTCATTTTCATTCAGAAGCATAATTTCTCCTTTGTAGTTCACAGTTCAGTTATAGCTGGTGAATAGAAAAATCCTTTCTATTTAATCTGGCTACAAATTCAGAAAGAAATGCAAGACAATATTTTGATAGTACATAAACAAAAGCCAAAACCAGAAAACACCTGGGCTGCTCATATCTCTCTTTCTTACATTGATGGCCATTAAATTAGTCAATTATACACATCCAATGCCTATCTTGTGTATTTCTCTATTAAAAAGTATATTCTTGGATTTACGTAGAGGGAAATGAGAGGGGGAGTGAGTGGAGGTAGGAAAATGGTGGAATGAGACAGACATCATTACCCTATGTACATGTGTGATTAACAAGAATGATATGAATGTACATCATGCACAAACATAGAAATGAAAATTTGTACCCCATATGTGTACAGTGAATCAAACTGAAGTCTATAAAAATAAAAAAGCATATTCTGAATATTTTAAAGCTTATTTTTTGGGGTGACTTAAGATTAGCAGGTGTCAGCAAGGGACAGGAACCTAATCACTCCCTCTAGCATGATCTAAATACCAGGTGAAAAAGGAAATAGTGGAACAAGCTTTAAAGAATGTTGGCATATAAAATCATAAAACAGAACATGAGAGCATGTATGTTTATGTGTAGATTTTCCTCAATCCCAGTGGAGAGCAAAGGGATGGTACTGCAACCTCAAACAACTGTGCACCTGTCTGTCACTTAGATTGCTTTTCACTTTTCAAGCTCACATGCTTTCCTATACTGCCTGGGGGGAAATGATCCACAATCAGAGCTGAGATTTTGAAAATCATTTGCCTTGGAATAAAACATTTTCTCTCTGGGATTATAACAGCAGAAATAAATGAGAGATCGGTCATGTGTAGGGATCTTCCTGTCAGCCATTCTAAGGCAGGCCTTCAAAGTATGTTGAGGATGAATTGTCTCTCCTTGATTCATCAGGAAGAAATCAATCTGAAATGCTCTTATTAAAAATAAACTCATTTTGTCAGCTTTCAAATGAGGTAATGCCGAATGACAGAAGCATTTGGTGACTGGAATCAAGGGAGAGGAATTGAGGACTAAAGCAACCTGTCAGTGTCACTTTAGGGGAAATTTATGGAAATATGTGTTCCAATTCACAATTATTCTTCTTTGTCATTTAGAGAGAGTCTCTGGAAAGACTGTTGACTACTGTAGGAGGATTTTGTAAATAGCAGAGAGCCAAGCGAACTTAAATAATAAAGGGAATTATTGGTTGGTGATGCTGAGCCAACAGTAGTCATCTTGGCAAGAATTTGACTGTGATTCAAATAATGTCACTTAACCTTCAGTTATTTCCCTCATCTCCAGATTTTATCTACTTGGGATTAGTATTAGTGGGTGGAATCCATTTCTCATTTTATCAAAAAACATATGAACCCTCCCAAGGCAACCCACTGCCATTCTTGTTCATCGTCTGACTGAAAAGAGGCCATTTGTTTCCAAAGATTTTCAGGAAAAATATCCCTGATGATTGCTCTGAGGAGATCCACCTAGGACATGTGCATGAATGTGAAATAATTACATAGCATAAAATCAGTGTTGATTGTATTCATCGTGGCCTCATCTCCAGAGCTGAGTGTGGTCAATCACATGCCAAATCAAGTATCTACAAATAGGAGGAAAAGATAATTCCCAGCTGGAGGTGTTTCCCAAAAGTTGGGGATAAATAGATACTTGTCACCTAAATCTGCAAATGTTCACTGAACAAATTTAACACATACAGAACAGAAACTGTCACTCTGCTTCTATGTCAGTTTCGTCACCAAAATTTAACAGGCTGAAACAATACCCATTTACTCCCCTACTCTGATTTCTGATGGTAGGATTCACAACTTGTTTTCTTGTTCACTGTGAACCTGTCACTTTAGCTGTAAGCTGGAGCTTTTTCTTAGCTCTCAGACTTCTATATGACATGGCCCTTGCCCACGTTCCAGCCAGGAGCTAAACAAATCTCTCTGATGCCTCAAATCTAAGACTTCTTCTTCTGCAGCTTCCTGGAGAAACACCCTTCAAAGGCTCAGGTGACAACTACCCAGAAAAATCTCCCTATCTGAAATTAGCCATGCCCTATAGCAAAATCAAATTTTGGGAGCAAAAGACATCTATAGAACAAGGGGATTATTCTGGACATGTATGTCAAAGAGAGCAGAGGTTACCCCAGGATATCTTAGAATTCCATTTGATTACCGTCAGCCTAGTAATTGATCTCTTAAGCAAGCTCTTCACTTAGGAAAGTACTTCCAAATGCTACATCAAGTATATTTTCAGATGCAACAATTAATTATCATTCATGTTTAGCAATTTGGGTCTTTGCAATTAAAATAATTAAATGACAAATTATTTTTACTCAACCTATAATTTGATGATTTCACCAAAGACTGGTCAGCCTCTGAACCTAGTTTGAAATGGTCAGTTACCACCTAATACATGACAATGTGTTTAATTGTCCTGGGGTTCAATTTTCCTTACTCCATTATCTTCCCACTCATACTGAAATTTGATTCCTAGTTATTCAGTTGCTGTGTATTCATAAAAACCAATTCCATCTGCAGTGCTATGCTTAAAAAGGTCATATAACAAGTGGGTAGAATGTAAAAACTTATGATGGGGAAAGAGATTTACAGTGCTTCTGTGAAGATGATTAAATTGAAATATGGAACTTTCCGGTATACCAAAACAGCTAAAATAGTGCATCAATTATAATGCAAACAGAAATTTCAGTCATGTCTTCTCAGAACCACCTTGCACATTTTCCCTTTGTTAACATTATTTTGGTAAGGGAATTAATGAAACATAACTTGTGAAAAATAAACTCAGTTGCTCCACTTCTAATTCAACATACTTTCCAACATGTGGGAAACACACCAACTTTCTCATGTTTCCCTGATATTGACATCTACTCCTTCCTTTCTCTTCATATTCAATAATAAATGCATGAATTTCCCTGGGAAGATGACAAAAATCCATTCATTTCATTCCACAAAAATGCAGATGCACACATACACATAGAACTTTGCTTTCAATTTGGGCGATTCCCTGGTTCCCTAAATCTCCCTCTATTTTCTCTTAAGTTTTGCCATTCATTTTTCTTAAAAGATTTATAGCCACTCTCCTCTGTTTCCAGAGCCTTCACCTGAGGATGAGCTTCCCCCCTTGCAAGCTGGCATCCTATCCCTGGTCTTTTCAGACACCCATGTATTCATACACAAAGCACCTCATATGCAGGTAAGGTTTAAACATTTTTCTTCTCAAAATACTCAATTTTTTTTATTTTTTTACTCAAAAGTCTCTCTCTTAGTGCTCACTCCTCTCATCTGACTTACAAAGCTGCTTTTCATCTCTTTGCCCCGAACTCGCTGCTTCCTTCCAATCCCTAATTACCAGTTGCGGAAAATTGCTAAAGCAAATGCTTTCCTGGCTTCAACAAAATTCAAATGCTTACCTGTAAGTGAAATTAACTTTTTCTTGCTGCCTGGGTGCTTTTCTTTGCAGGTGACTTCAGAGCCGCCCTTGATGCCCTCGCCTCACCTGCCTGGGCCCCTGCAGTATATTTATTTTTCAAGTGGGTATAGGATGTTTGATGTTAATCTCAAAGAATTTTTACTCTGCTCATTTTCTCCGTTGCTAAAGAGCAGTGTCAGAAGGAAAAAAAGCAGAATTTGTGTCCTTTGTCCCTTTACTTTCCTCCCCTTCTGCTTTCAATTAAGAGCCTGATGCTTTAAAAGCATAATTAAATACTAATAGTGAACATAAACATGTCAACAAACTGCATTTTCTTTATTTTTTCAAAGGAAGAAAAAAACATTTTTATAGAACAGAATATAGTTTGAAATCCCAATTTAAAAGGGTACTGCTAATTATCTCTAAAAAAATATTTCTTTCATGTAACACAGTACCAAAATACACAGAGACAACCTTGAAAATAAAATGTAAGGTGACAGAAAAATTTTTTATTCTCTCTGAAGAAAAAAATGAAACGGAGTAAGTTTCAGGAGTTGTTCAGATGTTAACTTTCAAATGAAGCAATTCGTTGACAAATTATTTTTTTAAATAAATTACATTATAGGAAGTAGAGTTTTTGACCCTACATTGTATCTAGTTAGATGCTAATCGTGTTTGCATTAGTACCTTGTGCAGAGGAAGGTTAATGGTGTCAAGAGAAACCCTGGCTAAGAAAAGGTCCAGATGACACTAAGTCAACAGCAGGCAAGGGACTGAGTGACACAAAGGAAACTTTGAAAAAGTGTTGCCCTTGTGTGGTGGGAAAGCATCCTGGTTTTGCCTAGGACAAATGTTCCTATTGTCTTCTAATGTGACTTTCCTGGTATCAGCACCCCAAGCCAAAAATTTTCAAAAGTGGACATCTGGTCAACTGGGTCTCCGCAAAGGCAGAGATGACAGCAAAGCGATTAGCTGTGGGTACTCTGATCATTCCAATGAATTGTCTGCTAAGTCTGTCAGTTCTGGCAGTGCCATCTGCAAAGTTGATCAAGTCTCCATGCAATCACTTGAAAACAGAAATACCTGCAGGGATTACGGGGAGTAGAAGGGAGGAATAAGATAGTACAAATTAGCCCTAAGAGCAACTCCTTCCACTTTCCAGTGCTGCAAGGAGGGATTTGAGTGTCTGAGGTACAGAATAATTGTTATGGTATGAATTTACACTGTGACTTTATCTCTAGGCTGGTGGCCTAAGGAAATAGCTGTTATGTTTATATTTACATTTCAGTTGGTACAGATTAGGTATGGTGGGAATTCAGGTTGTCAAAACCAACATAATAAATTGACTTCCTAACTACCTACCTTGGGTTGTGAAAATTGCTCCCTTCATAATTTCATCCCATTCCTCTCTTCAAACCTCACAGAGAGCATAGTATCTATTAGACTTACATTTGCCCACCACACCCACTTTGTTCTAATGGATTAATTGAAAAACGTAGTTCTATGGAAGTCAAGAGAACTCGATACTCACCAGGAGCTCATTTGCCCCCCTGTGCTATCTGTGGGTCTTTACTGAAATGCACGAGATAACATCAGTACTTACCAGCATCTGGATATATTCAGATGTTGCCCATCTTTACCATCTTCCGGAGTAAGCACAGATCCTTAATTTATCAGGGAAAGAAAGTAAAAGACTAAATTGAAGTGATTTGTCCAAAATATTTAGGATGGTAATAATGATGTTACGAGGTCTATCTTTAAGAGCATGGAAGCAGATCTTACAACCCAACATTTAAGTAGACAAATACTGAATTTTAAACAAATTGGGAACTCAATTTTGTGCTGTTAAAGTTATTTTCAATGTCTATAACACTTTCAGGAAACTGTTTCACTAAAGGATAGGATTTGGTTTTCAAGTCAGCTTCTGTAATTTAATCTGGTTGAAGATCTTGTCGACTGAAACTTAGGAACACCTTTGTATCTATTAAATAGAAATTAAAAATTCTTCTCTCACAGGGTTGTAATGAGACTTAAGTGAGGAAATGAAATAAAATCATTTTGCAAATGCAAAGAGGAAACAAATTCTAACTATATTATTGTCACCTTTAAATAGGTACAGTAAGGATAAGCAGAGGAAAGTGCTACTTTAAGCAAAGAGCAGTAAACACATAAATGGATTAAAGTGGAAGCTAGTCAAGTTAAAAATGACCCAAAAAGGTGTTTATTGAAAGAAAATGACATGAGGTTGATGCATAATGGAAAAGAGATTGGTGCAAACTTGTGACTTTCTGAGAACAACTTTATTTAATTAAATGCAAAGCTTCTTAACTGGACTTTGTAAATGTATAGTGGCAGTTTTCATTTTAATATTGGTAAGATACTTTTGATTAATCATTATTCTAATGCATATAAAACTATTGTTCAACATCAAATGATATACTGCCCTACTCAGAAACCCTAGGGAAGCAAAAGAGGCTCTGCAGGCTGTGGAGTCCACACATGTTTGATTCCACACCAAAGCATGTGCCCCACTGATAAGACAAAAGAAAGCCACGCTCAATTATGGCAATACTCTTTTGAGTTCCCTATTTCTATATGTTTATTCTTAGCAAAATGTTCCGTTTCTCTGGCGAAATTCCTAATCATTTTTGCATATTTTAGCCATATCTCTCTTTCTGTTTCATCTATTAATATCTTTATAAAAGTTATTTAAAATTCTTGTCTGTTAATTTTAACATCAACATCTATTTTTTGTTTAATTTCCATCCTCTGCTTCTTGGTTACATTTTTTGATTCTTAATATGCCTTGTTATTGTTTATTTTTTGCTTAAAACTATATGTAGAGACTGAGCTATATATATTTTTATTCCAGCAATGGCAATGCCCTTACCTTCTGTGAGTACGCTTGAGTAGAAAATTCGATCTCCTATAGTTGAAGTGGGTCTTGGTTTCATTGCATCTTTACTCTGATTTAGTTCCTTACTGGTTGTGATGTTGTGATAGTGGGATGAGGATTTTAATGAGTAGATGCTATAGTTTTTGGATACATTTTTGCTTTGTTTTTGAGACAGGGTCTCACTCTGTTGTGCAGGCTGGTCTTGAACTTGGGGGCTCAACTGTAGCTGGAACTACGGGCACCAGCTTAGGTGTCAAAGTTAGGATTGCAAAGTCCCCTAAAGGCTCATGTGTTGAAGGATTGGTATCAGTCTGTGGTGGAAGTGGTGAAACCTTTAGCAAGTGGGGCCATTTGGGAAGAAGGGAGGTCACTGTAGCTTTGAACTTGAAAGGGACATTGAGACACCAGTCCCTTCTCTTCTCTCTTTGCTTCCCAGCTGCCATGAGCTACATTCCCACCCTGTATCTTGAGCCATACTTGTGTCTTGAGAGATCTCTAGCTAACTTGCCACAGCACTTCTGACTTTTGTTGAGCAACAGCTGTGCACTATCTGAAGGCCCTGTGTGCCTGGGGTGTCTTTTCTTCATTCTAGGCATGAAACAAAAGCCCACAGGATATGATCCCTTCCAAAGACCCCACCTCCTAACACCATTGCTCAGAGTTCAGTTTTACATGTGGACTGTAGGAGGACACAGACATTGAGACCACAGCATGCACCCAAGATGGTTTTTTCCAAACTCATGTGCTACTCCATCTTTTTTTTTTTTTTTTTTTTTCCATTGCTAGTCAGCCTTAGGTGCAACTCTTGTGAGAGAAAATTGAATCCTTGTGATTGTAACCCATTTGGCCTGACCACACATAGTCATTACAAGTTGCTAAAGTTGGGGAGGTTTCCTCTTCCCTAGCTTACCGTTGGGGTTATTGCTATTTTTCCCCTAACCCTAACTTGATTCTTTTACATTTCTGGGCCTCAGCTTCATTATTGACTTGCATGGATACCTGTGTGGGTACACATGCACACACTTTATGTAGTTCATTCGATTTGTTCTCATGGTTGAGGGGCAGTCATCTCGTGACTTTGCACATCCTCTAAAGACATGTGTTGAAATAGTGACCAGTTTCAAGGATATCCATTTCATATATCACATTTCACAAGTTATTTATCCACAACCATTTTCTTAATTAGCAAATTATTCTCAGCCTTTTGCTTTACATTTTTGATTGGACATTTTCCCCCAAGAGTAGGAAGAGCTCTGTAATTTCAATATATTTAAAGGCATTTTATCCTTCCCTCCAAACACATCTGACAAGTCACTTTCTCCTACTAAATCCTCCAGAATCCTTTCTCCGATTCTTTTCGCTTTGTTTGCATCCCCTTCAGTTGGTAGGCTGAGTGAGGAGAAGGACCAGGTGTAGCTTCAGCACCACCACTGTCCTGTTGTTGCTACCACAGGAGACATTGTCCAAACATATCACTGAATTAATGAACAAAATAGGCATTCCATAGAGAGATTCTTTTTTTATAAATTAGGGCTATACAATTTTCTACTAGGAAAATATTTCATATATTTGTGCATTTAGAGTTAGATTAATAAACATAAACATTCTCCTGAGAATCATTATCAAGTATTTTCATATCCTTGAGCAATGGTCATAAACCACAATCAAAATAATGGATCCACCATTTGACCCAGCTATCCCACTCCTTGGCCTATACCCAAAGGACTTAAAATCAGATTACTACAGTGATGCAGCCACATCAATGCTCATAGCTGCTCAATTCACAAGAGCTAGATTGTGGAACCAACCTAGATGCCCTTCAATAGATGAATGGCTAAAGAAACTGTGGTATATATACACAATGGAATATTACTCAGCCATAAAGAAGAATAAAATTGCGGCATTTGTAGGTAAATGGATGACGTTGGAGACTGTTATGCTAAGTGAGATCAGCCAATCCCAAAAATCCAAAGGCTGAATGTTCTCTTTGATAAACGAATGATGATGCATAATGTGGGGGGGGAGGGTGGAAAGAATGGAGGAAGGATAGATAGCACAGAGGGAAGGGAAGGGTGGGGTCGGGGGTGGGAGGGCAAGAATATTAACAGAATGTGTGACAGACATCATTGCCCCGTGTACATGTATGAATGCACAGATGGTGTGATTCTACTTTGTGTACAACCAGAGAAACAATAGCTGTACTCCATTTGTACTCAATGAATCAATAAGCAAATAAAAAAAATAAAATAAAATAAAAAAATAATAAGTCAGTCAAGTAAAAATTTTCCTTCTACCCTTATAGAAAATTACCAAATGAATCTTTCTTTATTCTTTTTCTGATGAATTTCATCATGAATATAAACATATGTTTCTTCTGTTTAAAAATGAAACCCCGTGCGTGTGTGTGTGTGTGTGTGTGTGTAAATACAATGGTCCTAACTTCGCATTAAACACTCTTATGGCTGTTTATTTTTCACTAAATATATTTCAAATTAGTTTTCACTAAATTAAAATACAAGTTACAATACAATTTACATAATAAATGTTTAATGTAGTTGGCCTTTTAGTGAAAAGTAGTAAAAGTGACATTAAAATAAACATAAATATTGATGTAATAGAGGTTACTTTCCTGAAATTTTTATTTGTTCTGAAATGTAAAAAGGTAGGTGTTTTGATTTCAATTAATATATCTGCTTTAAACAACATTTATAGGTTATATCTAACTAGCCACAGAGTAAATTAATAAATACAGTAGAATGGCCCTCAGTCAATTTGTCAATATGTAGGAATCTGACAGGCTGCCAAGTTCCTATATGCCTCAGGAGATATTAAGATGAACTTCAATTTTTATATGATAATTGGAAATTTCAGAACCTAGTGTTCCATCAGTTAGCAAAGATAGATATATCCAAAGATATGATAACAATTTGCCAAAAATTTGCTGGCAAGTGCAGATTATCTAGAGAAACTTTAGCAAGTTCAAGTGACAGAAAATTGCAGGAATAGAAAAATAACTTTAAAATATAATATGGAATTATTCAATTATTTGTAGTCTGTTGGAAACTTTGCCAGTTTTATAAATCTTATAAATTCATTCTAAATCCATGGGGAATAAATGTGAAAAAGAAAAATCACTATGGGCTCACTAGTTTTTTTCCCCATGTTTTATATTATTGTATTTGTAGTATTTATTTATAGTTTGTATACTTGCATACTATTTCTAATACTTGACAGAATTGTTATTTAATATCTGAATATATCACCTATATTCTTATACTGGAAAACAAAATGTATTTTTACAACCACTAATGAAAGATAAATACTTTTATCAATTAAATATGTATTTGATTAAGACCTTTGGTCTTTTACTAAGGTATTTTATCTGTTTTTAACAAAAATGATACTATCAAATATTATTTATTAATTCATAATTACTATCATTCTATTATCTCTCATTGAAAAACAAGGAAACAGAAGCATTTATAGAGGGCAGTATCACTTATTCAATTATTTATATATTTATCAATTTAACAAATTCTTAATGAACATCTATCATATGTGGGAACTGTAATATTTACCACTGATAAAAATATTGTCTCTTCTCTCAGATTGCACTTGAGTTGGTAGAAGTTAATTTGTTAGAACCCAAAACAGAATAAGAAATTCTCTCAAGTCAAATCATATTTATCCTTCAAGTTATTCTGCTATCTTTTAAGTAATTCCATATTCTGTAAACTTTTATTAAAAATCTGTTAATTTGGTTTCTAATAATGATTAAGATTTTCAACATTATATAATCAGCATGAATTAAAATAGTTTTAATTTTAGAGCGGTCCCTGAGATATAATTACTTTGAAGGAAATTTAACTTTATAATAAGCAATTGATAAAATCTCTGAGTATGCGAACAACCACTTTGAATGTGAGAAAAATAACTTTTTCGGCAGGGAAAACAGTAGAACACTTTGGACAAAAATGTCTTGACTTAGTTGAAAACCCAAAGAAATCTCACATAATGAACAATATGTAGGAAGAAAATGAATAGAAAGATAGTTTAGCCCAGATAGTGAAACCCACCAAAATACTCATGAAATTAGTTTGAATTTATGTCTAATTGCTAGAGCTTCTATAAGAAAATATCACAAATGATGTGACTTAAAAACATCAGAAAAACATTTTTTTTCGCCATACTGGAGGCTACAAGTTCAATATGTCAATGAACTTCCTTCCTTTGAGGGGCACAACAGAGAATCTGTCCATGTTCATTCTTAACCGCTGGCTATGCTGGAAAGTTCTTGGTGTGCACGTGGCTCCCTGTGTCCGTGAGTCCAGATTCCACCCTTCTCATATGAACACCAGTCACATGGGAGTAAGAGTTGCTATAGCTCAGATCTTGAGTGTCCCCAGTAACCTATGTGTCTAAGCTATGGTCCCCAGGATGACACTACTCTTTATAAATTGATTATCTCAGGTGTTTTGTTATAGTAGCAGAAAGTTGAATAACACAGGAGTATAGCACACTCTGGGACAACCTTGTCTCAACCCAGATTTCAATGAATTAACAATTAAAGCATGGATTTAGTACTTGTTACTCAAGAAATAACATTTAAGATTCTCATTCTTTGATTATTCAGTCAAATATTAATTCAGCTACAGCCATGTGTCACATACTGAGAAATATATCATTAGGCGATATTGCCATTGCATAAACATCATAAAATGTACTTAGTAAACCTACCTGATGTAGCCCACTGCACACCAAAGCTTATGTAAACACAATGCATGAAGCTACCACCAGAGTGGAGTAACATATTGTTTGGCAGTAACCTTTTTTTATAAGTAAGAGTACCATCTCAAATAATAATAAAAAGTATAGAAAATGCATGTGTTAGTCAGCTTTCTGCCACTGTGATAAAATACTTGAGACAATCAACTTAAAAAGAAAGGTTTATTTTGGTCCATGGTGTCACAGGTTTCAGTCCATGGTCATTTGGTCCTGCAGCAGCACAGTTTGTCATAGTGAGAACGTGTGGTGGAGCAAACAGTTCACTTCATGATGACTGGAAAGCAAAGGAAAACAGAAAGAGGAGGAAGCATGGATCAGATGTCTTTTAGACAGCATACCCCCATGTGACCAGGAAGGCTTTCCAATAGGCTCTACCTTTTAAGGTTCCACTACCTGCCAATAGTTCCCCAGACTGGGGATCAGGTATTTCACACATGGGTTTTGAAGGACACTGATTCAAACCACAGCAATACATAAACAAGTAATAAATATCTGTTATCACTGTCATGTACACAAATATGGGTACTGTATTTTTATGTGACTGGCTTTTACATGACAATAGAGTCATTTGCAACACATCAGCACAAACAAATAATGCTTTGTGTTGCAACATTAAAATGGCTATATTACCAAGCAGTGAAATGTCATCTTATTGAGATTGCCACCTTATTGACTTCTGCTGTTGACCAAACCATGGCATTCTGCCATGCATGGATATACTGGCTTGGAGGAATTTTGAAGATGGAATTAAAGATCTAAGTATTTGATTTTAAGATATGTAGATTATCAGGGTGGGACTGGATCAATTAGATGAGCCCCTTGATAACATGATGTTTCCTTCAGATTGAAACAGATGAGGGTGTGAGAACTTCAAAGCATAGGGAAATTCAGTTTGCCATTGCTGACATTGAAGATGGAAGGGGAAGCTTGCCCTGGCAATTGGACAAGGAATTGGTCTCCAGAAACTGAAAACAATCCCTGGGGAACAGCAAACAATGACACAGGTATGCCGTCATGCAGCCACACCAAAATATAGTCTGTGAATGTGAAGAATGAGCCTGATGGAGGATTCTTCTCCAGAACCTACAAAAAAAAAAAAAAAAAAAAAAAAAAGTCTTAATAGTCCTACACTCCCTCAAGCACAGAATCCAGCAGAACCCAGTCCCTCCTGTTGGACTTCTGACTTTCAGAGGTAAACACTAATCAATATTTTATTGAGACCGTCTGTGGTCATTTGTTGCACAATACTGGAGTGATATAAGTTTGACCTTTGTGTTAGACTTGTCTTTTTGAGTAACTGATTATTCCTTCCTAAAAATTACATAGTACACAGTAGTCACATAGTACCAAGAAAAGAAATTTGAGTTCCCCTTTCATTTCTCTTATTCCTTTACCTTATCCAAGTAAATTTTAAAGTCGCTTCAGAAATTTTTACTCCAAAAGATTTTAATATGCTTTATGGGATGTGGTATATGGTATGTCTAGATTAGTTTTATCCCTGGTTAAAACTAAAAAAGTGAAATTTTAGATAATGCATATGGGGGGAAAAGGTAATTAAGTTTCCCTTACTTTCCTGAAACTTCTTTCCATTTTCTTTTCATAAGATTTATGAACTCATGTTGCAAATATAATAAATTTATGCTAAAGAACACAGTTAAACCCAAACAGGATTTATGTTTTTCTCAAAGTAAGTTCAAGACTCGTTGAATCCCTTTCACTTACACTTAGTTTTGCAATTGATTTTTATAAAGATTGTTTCCTTTTTAAAATATTTTCTATAGGGCCTCACAAAGGTCTGTTGATGGGGGCCACATGTAGAGACACAGGTGCTCGCCTCACCTTGAAAATCTCAGCTGAAGGAGGTCTATTATTTTCTTGAAAGCCCTCCTCCAGTTCTCCTTCCAGCTCAAACACCCCGCTGAGCACTTTCCTAAGTGCTTCATTTTCTCTTTGTTCAGTTATGCACCCTATTTTAAAAATATTCTCAAGTAAACTGGTCTTTCCTTAATAAAGTAAAACATGTTTTGTAGCACCATCCAGAGTTTTCTTTTTAACCTCAAGAACTCCTGTCCCCACAACTTCTAGGTGAAGACAGCATTGTTGTGACTATGTCAGAAGGATCTTTTGTTTAAAGGAATAGAAAACTCTCTTGCAGCCTGGAGTTGATGGGGAACCATTGCAGAAAGATAAGCACAGTTACTCCAAGACAGGAACTCTGCAGATAAAGGAAAAAAACAATAACATCATCTTGGTTTTTATTTCAGGTCATTCTTTCTAAGGGGGAGAAAAAAGAAAAAAAAAAACACTTTTCTTTCACCATTATTCACAAATCTTACAAATGAAACAAGACATTTACTGGGGAAGTTTTTGGACTCCTCATACCAATTAATGAAACTACTTTTTTCAGATTATTATATAAAACTTCTCCAGCATATTGTGACATCATGTTAATATGACTATGATCATATCATTCAAGAATGGACGTTTTCTGAATTATACTGCAACACTTAGTTGCAGCCTTTTAATGACTACAATGATATATACTGACATTATTAGATTCCCACCAACCATGCGATTTTTTCTTCTCTGGGCAATAAATTTTGCTACTGGATATTTTACTCACTGAGAGTCTTTTAACTAATGTGAGTTTTTGAAATGAAAACTTTAGTTTTCTTCTTGATTCCAATAACCCCCCAAAACAATCAGCATCTTCAAGTGTCAAAGCAGCATGACTTGTGAAACACATTTCCAATTTTGCTGGAGCCATTCCTGAATTTTTCATTGATTTGGCATAGATGGTACACAAAGGAATAGGAACCTTGAATGACTGGCCCAGGACAAGTCCATGGATAAGAACTTCCTTTGTCAACAGGCTTTCTTTGTGCTATCCTTGTTACTTTTATAAAATGAATGAGAAGAGTGTAATTCTGACCAACCTTTCCAGACTTATTCATTGGCTTAGACTTATAATCCTCCTTTCTCTCATATCTTATTCTCAAATACCACAATACTGAACCCTCAGACAAATTTTTTTAAGCCAATAAAATACGGAACAGAAGATTACAGTAAATGATTAAAGGAGAAAATTGCAAAAACTGAAATATGAAAACTTCACTCATCAACTTCTGACCTACACATTCCAGGTTTTACAATGTTTGTAACAAGAGCAAAGATTTAAAGCAGGAAGCTAAGGATAGAATATAAAAATGGTTTGCTCTGAAATATCTATTTCCTCCCAGTATCTTTTACAGTGGTAGACCATGTTCTCTTGGTGATTTCCCTAAGTCAATCAGTGGTGCATAAGAGGAGGTGAGGGCAGACGATTTGGGAGGGAATCTGATCTCACCTGCTGCTTCTCCTTTCCTCTGTGTAATCAGTCCCTGTCAATTACAAAAAGTCTCTGGTATGCAGCCTCAAAACTGAATGAGCCTGACAATGAGAATAGTGCCTTTGCACAGTGCTGTGTGGAAATGAAAAAGGCTGTCCACTTCTGTGAGTGCTGGGTTCTTGCACAAACTACAAAACCAGTTCTCAAAAAAGAATTACGAACCTTCGTACCACCCGTAACAGCATTTCATCTTATTCAGGGATCCAGGTTGAGAAACTTGCAATCCTACAGTGATTGACATCAGCTACCCTTACACTGATATTCACCAATAATATTGATGCTAATTATTGGAATTTGGCTTTCACATATATGTTGGGTATTTGAGTAATTCATTTTACTGATGAAATATAAATCAAAGACATAAAATTTTTATATATAGAATAGTCTGCTGTGTGAATTGTGCAGCAACTGTCCATAATGGTTTGGAACTGAGACATATAAGCCTATAATCACATTGAGAATAATGTTGAGAAAACCATATCTGTATGGATGCTCTTCCACAAATCAAGTAGGAAGAGGAAACTGTAATTTTAGATGGACAACTTCATCAAGCTGATTTCCACTTTAATGTGTTCTGCTCCTGAGTCTCAGAAGCAGTGCGGGCAAGTCTTTGATAGCATAACTCTTTTATTATTTTTGTTATAAATTCTTAGTTTTTCTTCTTTCTTACCACTTGAGAAGTTATTCAGGCATTTTATGAGATAAAGCCTTATGAAACTCTACACTGTACATATCGTTACAACTAAATCTTATTTTACTGTCCTTCCAGAGAAGTGAAACTGCAAACTGTCACTAGATTAATCAAATTGCAGCAACACTCCCTATTCAAGTGAAGCTGTGGTTGAGCTGAAGATATCAAAACTTCACTAAATCACAATACAGACGCTATAGCATGAACTTCCAGGCAGAATTTATGTGTCATTCCAGACTCCAGTTCTGTCATCAGCACGAGTCATTCTGTCCATTACAAGCTAGTTTTCAAGGTCAGCGTGGTAGTTAACAATGTTTGCTGTCTTGGTAATTGTCCTACATACTGTCTTCATTTTGTAGATGTAATTAAACTGGAATAAAATCATATATAAAGTAATATGAACGATTAATAAGACCTTCAGTCTTGGCAAATACCCTAAATAATGTCTGAGACTAAGTTTTGTGGACAAAAGTAAATTGGAATAAAATCCCTCACAAAGCAATACAGATGGTTGTCAGATTGGCACTCTACAATTAACCCAAATATTGAAAGGCTTCAGGTTAAGCACATAAATTTTTATTTTTATTTTCTAAGTTCCTAATATCAAGCCAAGTATACTGTGAGACTCACTATAGAATTTTTCATTTACATTGCTCTTAATCTTAAGATATAAGAATCATGAGTAAAAATGGGGAAAAAAATGAACCAATAAATACGTGGTTACCAGAGACCACAGATCTGACTCTCTGAGGACCAAACATGGATTTTATAAAGCTCCACAAGTGATTAGGAAGCACAGACCAAGTTGAAAATTTCTGCACCAATAATGTAAACATTTAAATCCCATCTTTGTACAATTAGCGAAAAAGCTCCGTTCATGGTAATTTTGTCAGAGCTAGTGGTAGCTACGATGAGTCATTCATTCATTCAAGAATTCATGCATGAAATTGTAATTAAATGACTATTGCATACATTATATTCTAGGAAATAGAAAAGCAAGAATGAATTAGGCATGGTTCCAACACTCAAGAATCTCACTGTGCGAGGAAGCCTAGCACATTAAAAAATTATAATGCAATGTGATAAGTACAGCTAAGAAGTCTGGCAACACAAAAGGCAAAAATTCAGTTTGATAAATGCTGTACTGAGAGATTGGAGCGAAAGGGCGTCTAAAAGTATTTGAGATCTTGGTGTGTAAAGAGAGACATTAATTCTTCAAGTATAATTTGTACATTTTTTTAAATGAATGCATTTGAAGGAAAGAGGAAATCATCTTCAGAAGAAGCAAGAGAACATGCAAAGGCATAGAATAATAAGGTTGAAGCACGGCTGAATGGTATAAAGTTGTTCAGATATTATGGAAGAAGGAAGAAGCCGGGCATGGTGGTGCATGCCTATAATCCCAACAGTTCACAAGGTTAAGGCAGGAGGATCATAGATTTGAAGCCAGTTTCAGCAACTTAGTGAGGCTGTAAGTAGCCTAGTGAGACCCTGTCTCAAAATAAAAAATAAAAAAGGGCTGGGGATGTGACTCAGTGGTTAAGCACCCCTGGGTTCAATCCCTGGTACCAGAACAAAAAACAAAAAAACAAACAGAAATTATGGAAGAAAAGGGCTCCATGAAAATAAGTCCTTATACATCATGCTGGGGATTCCAACTTCACTGTGTAGAGCAGTGATTACAAGAATTGGAATTCACAGGTACATAAAGCAACAGAATATAAAGTAAAAAAAAAATAAAATAAAATAGAAATGAAAATAAGGTAAGAATGACCTTTGCAAGTAAAAAAAGTGAATGATCAAAATTTTATAAACAATCATATAAAGCAGAACTCATTTTAGAACTACAATCATAGAAAGGAATACAGAATTAATGAATAGTTTGATAAACTGAACACATTTAGTATTATGCACAACTGACATTATCTTTTGTGTTCTGTCTAAAGAAGAGTAAAAACTTCATCAGGGTTTTGGGAATCACCTGGGGGACTTGGAAACTTTAAATCTGGGGCAAAATTAGATTTTATTTTTATCAAATCAATTCTGTCACAGTGGAAGAAGTGTGGTAGGGGACAAGATTACTTCCTTTTTCACAAATTGTTAAGATTGCATTTGGGTCAAGTTTGCTATTCCAAAAATTTTAACTTCTTTTAGCCAGAGGGTATAATTTAAAGCATCAACTTTTAGAACCAAATTGTTTGCATCAGCTTTATTAATTTACCACCTTCTTCACAGGGACAAAGCTCTGTGTTTCAAATCATTAAGATCCTAATGGCAATCACACAAAAAGTTACTTTTTAAAAAAGTAAAACAATCTACTATGCAGTAGCATCCTTGCAACATTTAGTTAAGTATATAAAAATCAGTATATTCTATGAAAATGAAAAATCAAAATAAGCCCTCTTTGACTTTTTTTTTTCACTGTGAATCAGAGTAAGAGATTATGGTTCTTATCCTCCACAAATTTTTTAAAGTATGTTAGCAACTTTACTTAATGGAGGTTCACTTTATGTATTCCAACACTAACGAAACAAACAAAAAATAATTTCTGGTTTTTACATAGACTTCGACAATTATAAAAATTTCTCTTCCATGGGTCTAATTACTTAAGGAGTAGAGCACAAGAAGCAGAAATAAGCATGCCATTTAACAATCCTGTGCTCCTTGTACAAAGTACAAGGAAGTAACACATGGCCGGGTGTGGTGGCGCACGCCTGTAATCCAAGCGATTTGGGAGGCTGAGTCAGGAGAATCGCGAGTTCAAAGCCAGCCTCAGCAACTTAGCGAGGCCCTAAGCAACTCAGTGAGACCCTGTCTCTAAATAAAATACAAAATAGGGCTGGGGATGTGGCTCAGTGGCTGAGTGCCCCTGAGTTCAATCCCTCGTTCAAAAAAAAAAAAAAAGTAACACATACTATTAAGTCTGCATACCCATTGCAGAATTGTTAACTAGAAAAATTCCTTTAAATATGAAATGCTGTGTCTTATGTTCATTTTCACAAAAAAATGCTTTATTAGAAGTTTTCCACATTATCAGTGAGCACAATCAAAATACCTAATATCTGGAAAATTAGGAAAGTCAATATGATTAAAATCTTAATGTCAATATAGATGACTAATGTCTCTATTTTAGCTCATTTGCTTTAATCATTGACAATTAAGAATATGTGATAAGGAACACACTTCAAGGAAAATCTCTACATTTTAAGTCAACTCCTTCCAACTACAAAGAGGGTAGAGTCAACCTGATTAAAAAAGGAAAGGGACTCATATTCACACTGCCAGATTGTATTTTATGTACAGTTAAACATGCAACTCAGTAAAAGTGAAGAAAAAATTTCTAATGATCTCAATTCCAGAATTTTCAAAATATTTTCAAAATATGTTTATATATTTTCAAAATATGTTTCAGCTGTTAAAAATACTATTTTCTTTCAAGCTTTTTGTAAATTTCAATTAACTTATAGTTTATATTTTCATCATTATTTCTATTCTTAATGCAGAAATTCAATAAAACCAAATGATTATTCATAGAAATAAAATATTAAAATATTTTATGATATCTGCAATATATAATCTTGAGAGAGGAAATATTTTGCATTTCTCAGAATTCTTCTGACTTAGAATAAAAAAGCACTCCTCAGTTGCTGGTGAATTTACTGCCCACATTTGCCAATGCCCATGTGATGGAGAGCAAGGTTTGGTGACCTTCCTTCCTTTCTAGATATGCACTCTCAAGGTGTCCTGTTTCCTTTTTCCTTCATTTTGTTTTAAACCTTTAGATATTCTTATTCTACTCTTAGCTATTTACTCAGTCAACTACAAGACTTCATAGTAACAGAAATATTTCTATATTTGCTACATAGTATTTATAAATATACAGATGTATTTTATAGCATGCATTTCCATATATATCTATTTAAAGTGATACTACTGAGTTATACTCTGTTTTTAACCTGTATTTCAAAAGGAAATAAGAGTATTGAGTGTCCATTCTTTAAATATTTAAATATACATGACATGTTCTGAAATCATGAAGCTCTGTTTGATCACAATTAAAATCTAACTACATTGATCAGTATCAAAGTTAAAAGAGAATCATACCTGCAAACTAAAACTAGTATGAAGAGCAAAGAAAATTATCCTAACTCAGCCTGCCATGACACAGACCATAGACTGCGGCAGTGACTTACACAATGGGCATACGACTCAGAGTTTAGAGGTTGGAGGCTCAAAACAGAGGCACCAGTTGATTCAGTTTCTGATGAGAGGCCTTTCCCTGGTTTTCAGAGGCCTTCCTTCTCACTGACTCCCCACGTAGTATGGAGACGGCACGTTCTGGACTTTCTTGCTCTTACTGACACTATTCCCAACATGGGATCCCCACTTTCATGACCTCATTTAAACCCCATTACCTCCCAAAGGCCCTATCTCCCATATCATCACATTAGAGATTATGGCTTTCACATATACACTTTGCAAAAACACAACCATTAAGTCCACAAAAAGTATAGTGCTTTGGCTTCTAATATAAAGATGTATAGAAATTAGTCCAAAAAACAAACAAACAACATCAACAACAAAAACCCCACCAAACTCAGAAGAGACTGACATGATCTGAAAGGTACCCATATACCTACAACAGAATTTTGGAAACAAAATCTCAACCAAGAAATCCAAGTGGATAGAAATAAGCAAATTCACCATTGGATATTGTAAAAATGATGGTCAACCCAGATTATCCCCATATTTGGAAATCTAGAGGTGTTGTGGTTTTGCCTCTGTTTGACCTTTGTTTGTCTAGGTGACTGACTTTTGTAGTGGTTATCAAAAGCCCATATTTTTCAGAAGGATGGGCTGAATACTGGGTATTCTTCTTAGGAAGCTGGAAATTTTGAGCCTCATCCTTGGAGAAAAGGGACCCTGATAGACACAAGGAAGTCTAATATGGCAGCAAGTACAGAGAAATTGGGAACAGGATACACTCCCAGAATCAGAAAAGAAGATTTAGGGTTATAAAGAGTAGTCCCTAATTGCTGACACTAGAAGTATGAAATTAAAATTAAATTCTGAAAAAAATTTAAACAATGCGTTAATATCTTCAAAGTTATATATCCCCCCTTTAATTTCTTCCTTGATGCTTTCTCAAAATTCCAGTCCCTTTGAAAGATGTGAATAAATATAAATATGCCATCAGAAAGAAGATGATACAGGTCCTCTTCTGGAATTATAAAAGTAACAATTTCTCATCTAAATAAGTAAATAAACACATAAGAATCTTCTGGATGGATCAGGTTTTATTCTATAAGCAGAATTTATGGAGGCAATTCAATGCAAGTATATTTTTTATTGTCCCTATCAGTCAAAGTCCAATAAGGGAGCAAAACATCAGTGATTTGAAGAATTAGCTTGGTATTGCAATAATGGAAAACTGGCTGGTAAAAAGTAAGGAGGATAGTAGGGAGCATAGGAAGACCAGATGCAAGGAGCAACCAGTAACCCAGGGCTGAGACAGGGTTCAAGCAAGTGCACCTGTCCCCACCCAGTGCTTACAGGAATTATTGGAGAAGGAACAGCCAGAGATTACTGGATGGTGAAGTGTCTGAAGTGCTGCGTGGCAAAGTTCTGCCCTTGAGATGCCATTGAAGCCATCCATGGGTGCCATGTCTGGGTACTTGCTAGAAAGCCATCAGTGCTAATGAAAATGTCTGGGAGAAGATGTGTGTCAACAGCACCGTTCTGATGAGACGACGTGGAGGAAACAGGGGCTGCAGCTGCCCTCAATGCAGGGCAGGAGCCGGATGCCACAGAAGCCATGCCTGCCATCTCTTAGCAGCCTAGTGAGAGGAACACTCCAGAAGAAAATGAAACCTCTTTCTCTCTCAGAGCCTTCTACTGACAAAGTCTGATATTGGGCCAGCTAACAAGAAAAAAAAAAAAAAAAGAAAAAGAAAAATACTAGCCTGATTCCACTGTTGCAGGGTAGGAAACAGGGGCAGACTTAGAATCGCCTTGACACTTGGCCCATCTCATCATTAAGTGTCCCTGAATCTTAACTCACTCCATTATATTTTATCTTAGCTTCAGTCCTCCTGAGCACATGGTCCTAGATTTTATACAATATGATAGCTTTTTGTACTTATGTGTTGACATTGATTGCTCTTAGTTGGGTTTTCCCGAAATTTCGGTTTCTGCGTGGACTCCTCCTGCAGTCTTTCAGAATCTTCCAGATTCTGTTTACTTTTCCCATATATTATTTCTAAGAAAGAATATGGCCACCTGAGATCTAGGCTATTTAAGCAAAATTATGAGTAATTGAAAATTTTCACAAATATTTCAATGGCTTAAAAATTAACTTGTTGAAAATAAATTCTAAGGCTTGTTATAAATCATCCAGGATGACAAAGGAAAGTAGATACTGCCCACAAAAAGACACTGAAAGGACAGTGTTTGGAGGTTATTGAGATTAAAATATATTTATTCCATGTTATATATCAGAATAGAATAGACAAAGCCAGCTTGGAGTAAGGCTGATTCTAGAAACTGTCCCCAAAACAGACAGTTCTTAATTATTAAAAAAATGCTCAAGGATCTTAAAAAAAAAAAAAAAAAAAAAGCAAGTACATGGTTCAGAAGATAAAGTATACTAGTCCCTAAATATCAGGAAATTTTTTTTTTAATGTGGAAATTCGAACTCTTAATCTCAGGAATTAGAAAATGTGATTTTATACTGATGATGCTATTTTCATTGCATGCTAAATTAGAAACTATTTGAATAAAAGGTTTTGAGTTATACAAAAATAAATGTAATAAAGTCACTCAATTTGTGAAAAGCATTGAAAAATACAAACAAATTAGAGGGGAAAGGTATTGAACTAAACATTTTAAAACTAAAAATCACACCAAAAGAATTTCAAATTGCCATCAGCAAGTAATAGTGTTTTTCCTTAAAAAATATAAATGTGTGGAGTCAAGATACAGCACAATGCATTGAAATCTCAAGGGTATACACGACCGAAGTGATTCTGTTCTATTTAGAAAAGCCCTGCCTACACATTTCTGCTTTAATTAACATTTTTTATTGGGGAAAGTTCAAGCCCTGGTGGTTGATGTTATTTTTGACTCTCTGAGGTCAAATACTAAACAGAGAAATAGCTAGAAACGTAAGCACCATAAATTGGCTCAAGGGAAGAAATTTACTGCTCCCAGTTGCATTTATGTCATTTGAAGCACCACACTGTGATGCATGACGCAATACATGTATGTATCTCAGAAGCAGTGCAAACCTTTTAGAACTCACAGCTTCTCCCTAACTCATAAGTTGCACCTTCTCCTATTTTATTTTTTAAGGCTGAAAACCTACTTATACCCCATAGTATATCTTACATAGCATATTTTCTCTTTGTTTGTTTTAAACAGATAAGCAGTCTGGCAATTAAGAGTAAAGTTGGGGCTTATTTTAAAGATCTCAAGGGAATGAAATAATTAAATAAATTTTGAAATCTAACACCAGATAGGACAGGAACCAGAACTTTAAGTATTTTTGTAGCTAAGGATGAACAAAGCACATTTCTCTACAGTCTTACATGGTTTTATGCAATGCACACAAAAAAATTGATTTTCTAAGAGATTTTTAGCATGTTTTTCCAAAAGACAGGTAACCGTATAGTAGGCAACTGAAAATCAATAAATACCTCCCACAGCCAACATACCTGTGTTCAACAACGGCCAAATAGTGTAGTCAGTGGGGGGACATTGCCAAGAAGGGAAATTCTGCCTGTGCGGGCCATACATCCATGATGACTGGCTCACGTGTTAGTGCAACATTCCACTACCTTAGTCCCACCCGGTTTATGAAGAACGGCTGCTACTTTTACTTTTGATTTCAGATTTTTTTCTTTTATCACTTGTTGGACTTTCTTTTTGTCATCTCTCCATCTTGATGCTTTATATGTCATTAAGAACTCATTAAAATGCCCTAACCCATCCATCGATAGACACAGGTGATAACATACTAGTATTTAAACTCAGCATGGTGGTTTATTTGTCCTTTTGACAGTTGTTTATTAAGTGTCTTCTATCTATTAGCCACCATTATAAGTACTGAAAATCACCAATGGATATAAATCATGAAAATTCCTTCCATTCTTCTCATGAAAGGACATTTCGGTGTATTGGGAGCTTTTTCTGTATATATATTTTTTATTTCATAATCAGTAAGCAATAATTGCTTGAATACCTATTAAAATTATAGGTACTCAGGGTTTTTTTTTTTGTTTGTTGTTTTTTGGTTTGTTTCAGCCCTTAAATTTATAGTGTGTGTTAATTGATAATAATGATATAAGGCTTTATAGTGAGTGGAATGATTTATTTTCAACTCTGGGAAACAATCGGATACACGTTGCAGTCTTCTCTACTTAGACTCTTACTTGTCTGGTTTTCCCCAATTGAAATAATTGAAATGGTCCCAGAAATTCTGCATAATGTATTCACATAAGGCTTCTATTTAAAAGCAAAGGATATGTGCAGAAAGAGAAATGCCAATATGTATTGGGATCCAACAGGCATTCCACAGCACATGCTTCCCATGGATCCAGCCACTTACATGGAATGTATTTACCATGCTTTGAACTGTCACAATACAGTCAAAGAACCTCTGTTCAGTACTGTCCTCAAAGACTGAAGCTTTCAAGAGTGAGCGCTTACAAATCCTCTTATTCACATAATCAAGGCAGGATCATCAAACCAGTTAGGATGGTTATAAAACATCAGCATAGAAACTCTGAGTTTGCATCGCATAACATAAATCTCAGTACCCTTAATTTGGCCAAGAATATAACACCAAACATCCAGTTATCCCCAAAGGTAGAGTTAGAGTCTATCCACTCAACTGCAAATCAACTCCATCTCCATGGTGAAGGGTTATGGAAAATAATATTCCTACAAGACAGCTCCCCAAGAAAAGAGAGGGACAATGCAGCTCAGGAGAAGGAAAGGGAACTGGCCAAGGATTAAGCTCCCAGTAAATCCCTTCCTAATAACATTGTTTTGAAAATTCCCAACTCCTTCTAGCCCAGCATTTTATATTCCCCTTCTCTATCTTGTTTTCTTTCCAAGTACTTATCACCACACAACACACATATCATTTTGCTTACTTATTTTGTCCAGCGTTTCTTTTAATTGAAGGTAAACTCTAAAGGACAGAATGTTTTTCTATTTTTTATTACTGCACTGCTGATACTTTAAGTACTACTGATGTACTTACTATAAGTAGTAAAATTATATATAGTCTGAAAGAAAAAAATGAATGACTTAACTTTGAATATTGACCCAAGGTATAATCAAAATTAAATACATAGCCTCCTTCATTTTGACCCTGAATTGGAATTCATTTCCTTAAGCATACATTTCTTTGAATCAGTCAATATGCCACCTACGTTTTGGCATAGTAAACTACATAGATTCTAAGGCACAACCTACCTCCATGTTCTTTACATGTACATTTTGTAAAAGTATATTTTCACTTACAGGTTACACAGGCTAAAATATTTGAAATCATTCTCAACTTTTCCATTTGTTTTATACACCATGTTGAATATATAATGTTGCTCTACCTGCTTCTAATTTTTATTTCTAACAGTCAATAACTATCAAAGAAGTTGGGGTGATTTTTTAAAAAAAATGTCAATCAGATTATTCCCCCAAAACTCTCCAACAGCAGCACGACTGAAGAAGGGTTCAGAGCCCTAGTGTTGTCTGTTAAGGTTCTATTTAACTGCTGTCTTACTGCCTGTAAGAGCTGTTTCCCACTTTTTTCCAAAATGCTCTAGTCCATTGCCCTCAGTTGGCAAATATGTGCCTCTCTTGGAATAATTTTAGTGACCAAGCTTTCTTCCTTCTGCATTCTGCCCTGGGGCATTCAGGAGGCTTACTTAACTTGCTGTGTGCAAGTCCTTGCTTACAGGGCGCCTCTTCCAGCAAGACTTCCCAGTCTATCCTATTTAAAATCGCAGCTCTCAAGTTGCATGGCTGACTCCCTTTATCCCACTCTTTTTCTCTTTTCCCCTCACAAAACTTAATCATCTTCTGATACCGTCAAATTTATATATTTCTCATCAATTGCATTTGTCTCTCCTTCCCCTGGAGAATGCAGGCTGCAGGATATTCTTTTTCCATCCCCTCAATCACCACAAGTCTATTCCCAGGTACTAGGTACAAAGCAGGCATTTGTAATATGCAGAACATAAATAAATGCAACGGTGTCCATGGAAGAGGTTATCTTGCATTGCTTTAGGTTTTATATTTTGTGTGCTTGTTAGCGAAATATATATGGTCAATGGTTTACTAAATTGTCTTTAATTCTAAAGGAAAGAGCAATTTAAGATGAACCTAAGATGCACCATGCATCCATTGTTTAATAGTACTTGCATATGTAAAGCATACCAGGCTTCAAAGTAGGTGGTGAAAGAAAGGTGAAAAATGATGCTTCTTCTATATCCTTTAGGAAAGTAATTAGAGAGCAAATTACAACAAAGGATGATTGGGACTGTGATACAATCATACTGTTCTTTCAACTTTCTCCAAAGTGCTCACTTTGCTTTTTAGTTCTTGGCTGAGTATTAGAAAAACAAATATAGCATGGTCTTAATACAGTATGCTCCATAATGAATAGTAAAAGGGAGTGGGACTCCATTAGTGATAATGGCAGCAAGTAATATACACCCTCTTCAAAGGATCATCATGCACCAAGAACACACTGTGACCTACAGTTGTTTGGGGATATCTGTTCATCATAATACTTTATTATGCAAAAACACATCATAAGAATTCTACTTTTTAAGTTACAAGGCTTATTTCACTGCAAAAGGAGTTTTAATGCTAAGTATATATTATTAATGGGGCATAACAGTCTGATTCATCTTTTAAAAATATTTTGGAAAGGGTTGCAGATCTCTCTTAAATGATTAGACCCACTTAGGTTTTCTTTGCCCAGGGGGTGCCCTTGCTCTGTGCTGACTCCACTGCCTGGGGCAGCAGGGTGAGCTCATTTCCTTTGTACCCAAATTGAAAGCTGCCTGAGTCTTGGTTGAGAGTGCCTCACTGCTCATCAGGCATTATGTTATCTCTCTAAGCACCACAGGAGGGTTATCATGGGGATATTGCTGATTGCTTGGCTGCACTTAGCACTGATAAATATGCAGATGTGTAGAATATTAAATGACTTTATTAGCAATCAACATATTGTTCCATTAGGTTCATCTGTCTGATCAAAAAATTAGCAAAAATTAATTTCATATTTTTAAAACCCTCTTTTTATTCTTTTACAGATGTTTTCCAGTTAAGTGAAAGGTGACTAATGTTAAGTGAAATCATCAAAGCACGATGTTCCTACCGCTGTTCTCTTCTGAATAAATGAAAATCAGTAATTTAAAGGGGAAGCAATTTCATAAGCTGAGTAGACAAAGTTTGGAGCAAGTAGAAATTTTTAGTTCAATAAAACTGATAACTTAGCACACATAAAAACATTAAATGTTCACACTGAAGTCTTTATCCAATGGTAAGTGAAAATGAGAAAGTAGGAATTGCTGTCTAATTCATTTATTAGAGATTTAGGTCTATAAATAGCCTAATATATAGGTGCATATATTATATATATACATATATAATATGTATAATAAAATTAAGATGTCTGTTTCCTTAGTATTTTTTTCTTGACACACATTGGAATGATCCTGGCATTGGTGCTTTTATTTGCCTGTATGTATTATGATTTATTAAATAAATTTGATTTCAGATGAGCAAGTATCTTCAAAGTTATAGGATGGACTTTTGTCATTTTATTGTCAGTAATGGTAACACAAAATTTAACAAAAACAAAATATTTCTGTTGCATTTTAAAGAAACTAGTGTTACAGAATATATACAAGAAATGGTAAGAGACATGAACAAACAAGGCAAGCAAATGGGAGCCTCCAAAGGCACATATTTAGATTCAACTAGTAATTGAATTGAAACTGTGGAGCAACAACCACTTAATTTTAAATACCAGTCTATTGACTTTTGATCAACCCATGAGTACACCGATCCCTCAATATCCTTGTGGGGACTGCCAGTGCTCATGTCCCTTATGTGAGTTGGCACTATGTTTGCATATATAAATTTTCAAATCCTCCTGTATAATTTAAATCATATCTGGATTACCTATAATGTCTAGTAAAATATAAATGATACATAAACAGTTGTTACACTGTTCTGTTTAGGGACCAATGACAAGAAAATTGTTTCTACATGTTCAGTACAGACACAATTTTTTAAAAAACTTTTGATTTTTGGCAACACACTGGATTTTATCACTTTCACAATCATTCATCATTTTTTAAAAACCTAAAATCAATTTTTCACTATGAACAACATTTTCTTATTGTCTTAATTTTCTCTTCAGCATCCTGTCTCTTATCTTCTATTCACTGAGACTCTGAATCCATAATTCTCTCGTTGTGCTAATACCATGCTCCACTTTTATTTTGGTCCTTGCTTTCAAAGCCATTCCCAGAGAGAACCACAATTCTAACTGGAAATCAACTTATGTTTTGTTTGAGTAAGTTTTTTGACTCTTTTGACTAAAGGGCCAGACCAGAACAACTGTAGAAGAGGAAAAGTTTATTTGAGGGCTCACAGAGGAGTGTGGTGGAACTTGATGATCAGAAGGCAGAGAGAGAGAGCATCTCCTCCCAGATACCAACTATATACCTAAAGCCATGCGTCCAGTGCCCACCTCCTCCGGCCACACCCCTCCTGCCTCCACTTACCACTCAGTTAATCCCAGCTGCGGATTAATTCATGATTGGGGTAAGTCTTTCATAGCCCAATCACTTCCCCTTTGAACCCTTTCACATTGTCTCACACATGAGCTCTGGTGGTTCACCTCACATCCAAACCATAATATACCTTCTGATTTAGTCATCACCTTTCCATTCTCCATTTTACCTACAAAATTTCTTCACTTCCCTCACTGTCTTATTCCTTCCATCAACTCTTAGAGGCTGAAATCGTCTTTTGACAGGGAGTGTTAAAATTATCTGACAGGTGTGCCTTTCATCTATCGTACCCAGAAAAGAGAATGTTATCCCATCCACACCAGCATTCCCTTTACCATTGGAAGAGGAATGCTGTTGCTTCCCAAGACTCACTCTGTCACTTGTGCTTGTGTTCTCATCCTTCTCCAAGTCCTCTGGGTTCCTGAGGAATGGCTTGTCAGGTCTCTCCTATATTTTCAGCACCTTTAGTTCCATGTCTCCTGCAGTCTAACATACTCCTTAAAATTCACATGTTCTTTACCATTCACAAGCTGGCAAATAAACGCTCCTTGCCTACTGAAAGAGCCATACTTCTTAAAAGAAAAATTAGTCATTTATATTATAAAGCAATAAAACTTGAATGTATATACATTTATTGAAAAGTTGTATGTGTATTTTAATTTAAAATGTATGCTTATCAACATGAAATGGACATAGGCATATTCTCTGGTCTCAAAGCAATTTCTACACATGTGAGAAATCCTAAGTATTACTAATTTTTTGGGAAATATAAGAAAGTATGGATTATATTGCTAAAGTTTTGATTCAAAATTTAAAAATGCAAATAGAACTATAGAGCTATTCATTAAAAACTGAAATACCCAAGAAAAACTTTATACATTCAGTAAAACATTAAAATTTTTAAATTAAATTGCATGTCTGATTTCCTTCTAAAACAGAGAAGACAGACAGAACAATTATTGCTTCAAAGACAGAAATCATTTATTTCCTATGAATTAAATCTATACTTTATTGGTTGAATTAAACTTCTAATTTTTTAATGATTACCATAAAAAAATCTTGATTGTAAAACCTGTGACACGAGAATGAAATTTTAATGGCATAAAAATAAAAACAATCTCATATAAATTTTGTAAAAGTTAGGCATTCTGTACATACTGAAACACATATTCTAACAGGAAAAATATTCCTTCAGAAAAAACATTCCACTAATATAAAATTAAAAAAGACTCTATCAAACTAGCAAATGTTCACAGAAGTGAAATTCTAAAATAATTTCTTAGTCAATTGTAATCATCTATTCACAATAAAACACATCAATGAACAGTTTGATACATTCTGATATGTATTTCTAAACAGATTTTATAAATAGAATTAAATATACTTTCATTTTTTGCTAAAAGTCAAGATGAAAATAGTAAAAAGTACATTTGTGTTCATTTTATCAGAGCTCTCAATATGCTGCTATGGTATTATGTACATACAATGCTGAATTAGTTTATTAACAACCAGTATTGTATGTGTGTATCATGTATCGGATAGCCACACCATGATCCCCAATGCCTGATATCATTAATAAGCTTATTTTTTAGATTTCCAGAATGTTCAAATGCTCATTCAAACTGCATCTCCTGAATCCGTTTTTCTTACATCATTATGCGGTGACAGTCTAAACCAACCATGACACCTACCACAAAGAAGGCTTTCAGCCCTGGCTTCTAAAGATGAAAGTGAGTTGAGTGGAACACCTTGTGTTCTGTTCTCTTGATCCTAGATTCCGCTGATTCTGCATGTCTTCACATTTCCTTTTTGGAGGTTAAGATACGCAGATCTTTCTATTTACCTGCCAATTCTTCTGTTCCTGACCAGAAAAAGGTGACTTTCACTATTGCTATCAGGGTGTAATGGTGGGACCCTGATGTTTGCTTTGGGTGGTGTTGGCATTCACCTTGTTTTAAGCAAGAAAAGTGCAAGCAGTTTCCAATCAGAGATCTAGAAATTCCACAGGACAAGGGCTTACTGAACTAAACGGGTTATAGAGAACAAGCTTGTAGTCATCAGGTAGAAATCCTCTGGGACTGAAGAATCGTCTTGAAGTTTAGATCGTTGAGAACATCTGCCACTTCAGCAAATGTTCCTCTGGGAGAAATTAAGAACGGATCATCTCCCAGTCTTTTCTAGTAATCTTCCCCAGTTTAAGAAGGAAGCAGAGATTTGCCTCTCCACCTATCTGAGGTGCAGCATCTGTTTTACCTCACTGCTGGGATGGGTATGTTTCTTTGTGTGAGTGAGTACGAATGCATAATGACCCTAAGCTTTGGACACCTGTTTATGGATGATGTATACTTCATGAAACTTGTGCCTGCTTTTCCTTAAAAAGAGATGAGACACAACTCCTTTGTACCCATTTCCCTCTAATAGGCACATTAGTGGGCCTATTCCTTCTTTTTTTTTTCTTTTTCTTTTTTTTTTTTTATTTTTGTGGTGCTGGGGATTGAACCTAAGTACTTGTGCATGGGAGACAAGCACTCTACCAACTGAGCTCTATCCCCAGTAGTGGACCTATTCCTGACATTTGAATAAAAGAAATCATTCAGCTCTTGGTCTTTTGTGACTAATATTTCAAAGTGCATCCATGCAGTAGTGTGTACAAGTACCTCCTTTATTTTTATGGCTAGACAATATTCCCTTGTACAGATATAGCGCATTTTATTTTTTCCATATTTATTTGGTCCTGGGGATTGAATCCAGGGACACTTTACCACTGAACTACATTTCTAGCCCTTTTAGTTTATTTTAGTTTAAAAATTTTGAGACAGGGTGTAGCTAAGTTGTTTAGGGCCTTGCTAAACTGCTGAGGTGGCCTCACATTTGCAATCCTCCTGCCTCAGCCTTCTGAGTTGCTGGGATTAACAGGCTTGTGTCAATGCATTTAGCTACATTTTATCAATATTTACCAATATTTGACTTGTTTCTACTTTCAGACTATTATGCTAAAGCTGGTATTATTATATATGAACAAAGTTCTGTGTGAACATATGTTTTTAAAATTTATCTTGAGTATATGCTTAAAAGTAGAATTTCTGGGTATGGTCATTCTACTTAATCTCTTAATCAATCTCTTGATTTTGTCAGACTATTTTCCAAAAAAGCTAAACCATTTTACATTCCTACCAGCATCATTTCTGGTTTCTCCACCTCTTTACCAACAGTTGCGACTACCTTTTGGTTTATGGATGTCCTAGTAGGTGTGAAAGGATAGCATACTGTGATTTCAATTTGCATTTCCCTTGTAGATGGTGATAAAATATCTTTTCAAAGTGCTTATTGACCGCATGTCTGTTTTCCACAAAGAAACACCTATTTATATCTTTTGCCCATTTTAAATTAAATTAAGGGAAATTTATACTTTGAATTATAAGAATAATTATTAGATTTTATTCTGTATATTAGTATCTTGACAGATAATGTGATTCATAGGATTTTCTCCCATTTTGTATGTGGCATTTCATTTTATTTGTGGAATTACTTGCAATACAAAATTTTTAATCTTGGGGCTGGGGATATAGCTCAGCTGGTAGAGTGCTTGGCAAAATTCCATTGATCTGTTTTGCTTTCTTCCTTTGCATTGACATTATACCTAATAAATCTGCCTGATCAACAGCTGCAAAATTTATTTCTATATTTTCTTCTAAGAATTTTATAAATTTTAGAATTTTTGCTCTTAAATTTCATTCAGAAGTAATTTTTGTTTGTGGTATTTGGAAAGCAATCAAATTTATTATTTTGTTTGTGTACTATGGGCCTTTTTAAAAAATCTATACTTTGCCTATTGAATTTCTAGGCATTTTCATAAAAATTTAATTGACTGTGTTTGTATTGGCTTGTTTCTGGACTCCCAGTTGATCAATGGTTTATTGTCGTACAACTATCACTGTCTTGATTACTGTGTCTTTACAATAAATTTTGCAATCAGAAGTATGAGTCCTCCAAACTTATTCTTCAATAATATTATTTTGGTTACCATAGGTTCATAGAATTTCTATATGAACATAGAGTCAGCTTGATAAATTCTGCAACAACCAAAAACTCAGAAGTAGTAATTATCATATTAGTTCTTAGATCAATTTGCAGAGTATTGCAATCATAAAAATATTGTCTCCTGATTCATGAACATTGGATATCTTCCATTTATTTAATCTTTAAATTTTTTCAAAGATGTTTTGTTGCTTTTGGGTGTTTTACATTTCTTTTGCTAAATTTATTTCTAAGTGTTTTGCTTTTTCTTATACAGTTGAAAATGCAATTGCTTTCTTAATTCCAATTTCAGAATTTTTATTAGTAGTACATAGAAGTAACACTGTGTTTTATGTATTGATTTTATATTGTACATTTCCCAATTCAATGGTTCTAATAGTGTTTGGTAAAATTCTTGGAATTTTCTGCATAGCAGATTATGTTATCTGCTAATGGAGATAATTTTTGTTCTTTTCCTTTTCTAATCACCTGAGTAAAAGTGGTACTATGTTGATTAGAAGTAGTAAGAGCAGATATTGTTGTCTTGTTTATGATTTTTGAAGCAGAGACATAAATTGTGATTAAAACAAAACAAAACAAAACAACAAAAAATCCACTAGCTTCATGTGGGGTTCTTTGCCTCTCTATATTCTGCCATATTTGGGCAGCAATGATTTCTCCCTGTCTTCTGCTTCAATAAAATTTTGCAGCCATCTATCACTGCACTGAAACCTCCGATTACTCATTTTGTGATTCTTTGGAAAATTGCCAACTCATCTCACCTCTGAAGCATAAATTGTAACTCCAAAATTTTAAATGTGTTTTGAGAATTGGAAGTAAAATCATTAGTAGCACAAATATAAATACTAATGAATGCAAAGACATAAATCAGAGTATTAACAATCACAAAAATAAGTACAAATTCATATCTAACTATATTTTGTGATAACAGTTCTCAAATATTTTCAAAAGATTATAAAATTAAGACTGTTTTAAAAACCACAACCTTTTGAGATATTAGATGTTTGCCTAGTGATTTTCTACAACTAATATTTCAAAATCAAGTTTGAATATCTTAATAATTTTATCATTCTTAGGGATGACTTTGTTCATCTATGTCACCTCTAAGATAACCTGTCTATATAAGGAAAATATTTAGCAGAAAAAGAAAATTTGTTCTCCATATTGAAAATAAAGGGTGAGTTGATATCCACCCCCTTTGTTTCCTTGGAGCATTTACTTTAGGAAACTTGTAATTCAAATTTCTTTCCCATATTTATGATAGGGATGTAAATTAAAAAAAAAAAACTAAATATGCCTATTATAAGCTTTAAAACGCAGTGTCCATGGGAGGGTAGGGGCCTAACATCCAAGGGTATTGAGTTTCAAGTCACAAAGCTACCACCTGTCATAAAGATGTAAGGTGTGTATTCTTCCTTTGGATAAAAGCAATTAACTACACAGATGGTCACCCGATTACCAAATGAATTTAGCATGAACTTCTTGTGACAAATGGTGCTGTCACTACCTCTTATTTGAGAAGTAGCATTAGTTTATCTTGAGAACATATATTTAAGGTGTTGTACCTACTTGACTGTGTGAAAGGTGATATTCCTTTCTGCCCTTTTAATCTCTTAGTGGATTGCCTATGATATGCATCACATTCTGATTTAATGCTTACCTAATAACACAACTGTGGTCTTTTTCTTCTACTATTATGGAAAGATTTCCTGGATCAGGAGAAGATTTTGTTTTTAACTATTCATCCCCAACATATAAATGTCATATTTTTTAAAAAAATTAGTTTATCTAACAGATGGGAATGCTTAAAAGACAAGAGTCCATACATTATTTTTATTTTTT
The DNA here is from genome assembly GCA_020662805.1 of Glaucomys volans. Classification (NCBI taxonomy): domain Eukaryota; kingdom Metazoa; phylum Chordata; class Mammalia; order Rodentia; family Sciuridae; genus Glaucomys; species Glaucomys volans. The sequence goes on from JAJEJO010001738.1 coordinate 157,342, forward strand.
ATAGCCATATCTAGTTCTTGTCTACCCTCAAATCAACTTTTCTTTCTCTTCCTGTTCTTAAATCATTTTTCCCCCAAATTTTCTGTAATTGTTTCTCTGCACTTGCTCAAATTGTCACTTTTCATGACATTGTGCATTTTTTACAGGTATGCCTGATTCCCTGTCCCCATTCTTTTCAGGAATGCCTTTCCACCATTCTCTACCTGAAACTCTGCCACTTGTGTTTACATCGGGGAAGAGAAAGGATGCTGAGGGAAAGGAAAGAGGGTAGATTTACTTTGGAAAGGAGAACCTGTATGAATTTTCAAATTTTTGTTCTATGTATACATTAACTCTTCAAAACTAGAGGACGTAATTAAGTGTATTTTGCAAGGGCAAACAATACGAACTCCATTGGAAGCATCGGCTGGGATGTGGGTCACATGGAAGTGGTGAGTGTGCTGCTTTTGAATCAGCCTCACGGTCTGTTATATTTGGATCTGGAATGTTCCTCCAGAGCTCATGTCTTGAAGACTTGGTCGCCAGTGCAGCCATGCTGAGAAGTGATTGGATCATGAAGGCTCTGACCTCATCAGTGGATTAACCTGTTTGATGGATTAATAATTTGAATGGACAACTGGGAGGAGGTGGAAACTGTAGGCAGCTGGTACATGGTTGAGGGAAGTAGGTCTCAGCTCTGTGCCCTGGGGATTATAACTCACCTCATTATAACTTGGTCCCTTCCTCAGGCTCCCTCTACTCCCAGATATATAGTCACTGCTGAACAAAGGATTGCTGATTGAATGAAGAAATAGGAAGAACTGTTTGTTATCAAGTTATCAATAACCTTAGCATTTTAATGGAAAAATCTATTTCAACTGCTACAGACAAGAAAAGACAAAGCTCACCCCTCAGCTGTTAAGCTAAGAAAAACTGGCAAAATTTAGAAAAGCGTCGATCTCTGTCCAGCAGCCACCAATTTTTGCACGCTGAAGTTTTTGACTTGACTTTAAAGTAAAAACTCTAGATGAGAGACAGGTCTTTCTTAACTGAAGTTATTCCTGCCAGTGACAAGGTAGTACTCAGTGATTCTGCTTCAGTGGCTCTCTTAACACAGACACTGTAAAACTAGATATTCCTTAACAAAGGAAGTAATTTCTCAAAAACTAAAATGAATAATATATCGATGCATGAACATATCTTTTTCAGGGTCATTTCATCATAGTTAGTATTATGCCTTTAAATAGTTAGTATTATGCCTTTAAATATTATGCCTTTAAATGCATCCCTAAAAATAGTAAATAAAACAAGGTATCTCCTTAAAGAAAAATAATCAGGATCATAATTATTACAAGGGCTCAAGCTATAGACTGTTTGTTTATTCAGTATGATTTGTTACTAGATTCTTAGAATCTTTGACATAGTAAGCACTGGGTATTGGCCTCTATTTTCTCTGTCATACAAAATATAGGGTCTTCTGAAATAAATGGTATCAAGTCAGGCAAGGAATAAATTAGACAATCCACTTTCTTTGTAATGTTATCTAAGTTGGGAAATTTTGCAGAGGAAATAATTGGATGAAGAAGTCATTCTAAATGTGTTAAGAAAAAGCAGTGACCATAAGGGCAATGTTTTTTAAAAGTTCCTGGAGTGCAGGTGCATATTTGTTTCTTAGACTGTCTTTGCTTAATAATTTGCATATAAATGGCCCCAACTAGGACTGGAAGTTAACTTTCCCTTCACCTTACTTACAAGACCTAAAGGAGGCATCCACATTTAAATTCAGGGGAAAACCTAGACTCAGCTTTCCTGAAAATGCTATCTGTGAAGGACCAGAGCTATTTCTTTACTTCACACATGCGTAGTAAGAATGAAAAAACTGACTTCCCTATGATTATAAGGAAAAATCTTATGAAAGTATCTCCTTGCATTGAAACATACATTTTATTTAAAAAATAGTTCATCTTTCATTTATTCATTCATAGATCAGTTTATTTGCGCTTTTATTTTTTTACTCATTTTTATTTTAAAAATATTTTTAAAACATCAACTTAAAGTTAAACAGTTATGGACCCAGGAGGAGGTGATCCAAAGGAAAAAAAGACCTAGATACTGTTTTTGTATACCTGCAGGCTGGAAGATAATAAAAGACAACAAACAGGACCAAACTGAAAACATGAGTTTCTAAAATACAGTTCCTATGATACACAGGTATTGTGTTGAGCAACTACTTCCAAGTCACATGGCCATAAATCAGAGCTTAATAAAATGCACAAGGAGCTCAAGAGATTTCCAACTATTCAAGAGGCAGAGGAAAATCTGAGTAAGAACACAGTCAGGAAGCCCACCTGTGGGTTTGTCCTGGGCGTGGTCACTGTTCCCCTATTACCTTAGGCAATTCATTGGAAGTCTCCTGGCTCCTCTTCAAGTGTTCAAGAGGAAGGATAATAAGGACGCCTGCCTTATATGGTTGTTAGGAGCACTGAATCGGCTAAGAAATCTGAAGCATTTAGAACTGCATCTGGGATATGGTAAAAGGTGCAGAAATTTATCTTTCCTGTATCAGACATTTTGTGAACAAATTGACATTTCACGTAACAGATACCGAAAATATAGGTTATCCTCCTCCCCTTTTGAAAAGTGAATGTGTTAGTTTCCATTACTGTAGCAAATCCCTGAGATGATCAACTTATAAGGAGAAAAAGGTTTATTCTGGCTCAGAGTTTTGGATGTTTCCTTGATTGGTCGGCCCAATGCTCTGGGACTATGGTGAGGCAGCACATGGTGAGGAAAGGTCATGCAGAGCAAGCTGTGTACCTCGTGGTGGGAGATAGGCGAGAAAGAGAGAGGGCAGGGAGGAAGGGGCTAGCGTCCCAGTCACCAGAAGTCCTCCCACTTTTCTCAATTTCTTGGAAGTTTCATCACCTCCCAAGAATGCCAAGGTGGTAACAAGGACTTCAATAAAAGTCCTTATTCAAAAATACCTTAATAAATGGACTTACTGAAACCATCATGGTGAACTTGTTTTCAGAACACATCTATGTTCATAGCTGCTCAATTCACAATAGCTAGATTGTGGAACCAACCCAGATGCCCTTCAGTTGAAGAATGGATAAAGAAACTGTGGTATATATACAATGGAATATTACTCAGCCATAAAAAAGAATAAAATTATGGCATTTGCTGGTAAATGGGTGGAGTTGGAGAATATCATGCTAAGTGAAATAAGCCAAGCCCAAAAAACCAAAGGCCGAATGTTATCTCTGATCAGTGGATTCTGATACATAAGGGGGGAGGGGGTTGGGGGATAGGAAAGAGTGGAGGAAGTATGGTTGGTGTGGAGGAAAATGAGACGGAGGGGATGGGGGAAGAAAAAATAGCAGACTGAGACAGACAGCATTACCCTATGTATATGTAAGATTATATGAACTGTGTGAAAAAAAAATTAATAAGTTAAAAAAAAAAGAAGTAAAACTAAATCATTGCTTCACCAGCACTAAAGGTTTAAAACCAAGGCATGAGGACCTCGCTGGTATTTTTGAAACATAGCATTTGTATTAAACAAGTACTGGACTGAGAGCACAGCATGGAGGTGATAATTATGGTTTTGTAAGAATAGTTATATGACTTTCAGCAAATTAGAAGTTGTAAATTGCAAACCTCAATTTCCTAGCCCATAAAATAAGATGCACTGTTGTGTATGTGTGTTCAAGGGCAGGGGGTTAGGGTCTTGCTGCACAGGCATTTAAATACTATAACAGGGCTTTGAGGCTCCTACTATAACAGACGGCACTTTTCAGGCTCATACTCTATAAAGATTTGCTCCATGAGCTGCAATTTGAGCTTCATAAAATTTAAGAAAGTGCAGTAACATCTTCCAATCACAAAATAGCAGTCTTCTTGAGGTTAGGAACATCACATCCAGCTGGTAATCAACAGAGTGCATTAAACAGAGAGCTAAAGTTTAGTTGAGAGATTTTATGTAGAAATCTTATTCTTGGATCAATACCAACTCTTATTTATTTCCAGCACTCGTGGGGAATTTATTTTCTCACCTGTAGGTGAAAGGAAATGTCTACCACTGTAGTTCAGTTCTATTTCAAATTGGTCTCCTTAAGGCGATCAGGAGCTGGACACCTTCAGAGTAAACTGTATTCTGAAATTTTAAAGCACACAAATATTTGTTTATCATAGTATTATCAAACAATAACAAAATATATAAAGTAAAAAGTTTAAGTACCTTTTACTCCCTGTCCCAAGTTACCTTGTGTGGTCACTAGTTCTGTTCTTATTTTATCTTTTCCTGATATCAGTATTAACTCTATCACATGATTCTATTCAAACTGGTGTTCCATGTGTTAAAATACTCCTATATATAAACTTGCACATTTTTTATTTTATAAATGGAAGTATATATAGATTATCTATTTTGATTGAAAAGGAATAATATATTCTGTTAATATATCTATTTTTAATTAAATTAAGCCATTTTCCTAACATATATTGGCTTTTAACACTCACTGTTTTATGATATGTATATTAACAATTTTTTCTCAATTTTTATTTTTAAGTGATAAAATTTCTTTAAAATTTTCCTTCTTTTTTATGTTACATATATATTTAAATATATATATTTCTCTTCTATGTTACAAATATACATATATAAATGATGCATATTTCTCATGGGCTATTGAATAAATTTTAAGTTATTTTCCTGATACCCTTATTAAATAAAATTAAAATTTTGTAAGGTCAAATCATAATTCTGCTTTTCTAAAGCTACTGCTTTAGAAGTCTTTTACTATTTAAAGTTGATAAATATTAATTTTAATTTTCTCATATATGTGCATATATGTGTATGTATGAATATGCATAAACAGTATATGTACATGATATATATATATATATATACATATATTAATCCATATTGATATTTCTATTCTAGGTGGAGTAGAATAATATTGTTTTTTCCCCAACAAAGTATGCTTTATTTTCTTGATATCATTTTTTATTTCTCACTCACCCCTTTCACACAGATTTGAATTTTTGTCTGTATCATTCACTAGACACTCACTTAACTATGGATAAAGCAAACAATTACTAAGGTGTAAATTAGGTAATAGGATTCATATTATATATTAATGTTTACTTATATTAAATAATAAAATAGTTTCTTAGAGTTCAGATAATTGGGACTTAGAGTGTTAGGGAGCCATGATCAAGAAAAAGAAATGATTAGAAATAATGCTACATTAAAGAGATCTTCTTGCTATGAATATAAGTAGCAAAAACTCCCTCAGTGTCTAACATGGGTCTAGACTACAATCTTATGTTAGAAATGCCACACAATTGAGAATACGCCTCGTCCATGTCCAAAGTTTAAAAACAGAAGATCACACACTAGAGCTATTATCTGGAAAACTTTGGCTGTCATAAAAATATAGAAAGTTGAAAATTTTCTCTTTTCCCTCTGAAAATTTGATGATTTTAGCCTATGAATGAAACTGACAATAGATTAACATGATAAAGCACATAAATGTACTAACATGCACAGATATGGGAACCATACACAAAAGATGATATTCAAAGAGAGAATGTGATAGTTGAAGCTAAAATAATCTGCCATGGTAACCAGTTGCCCCAGGTAAACAAAAACATTTATTAAGCATGATATTGCAAGGGCTTGGAAGTTGTCTCCCAGGAGCTGGTCAAAGACTTAACCTTCCTTGTGAAGGCACTGGGTTTGTACAATCCAGGTCTGCAGAGTTAATTCTTTAGCACACTGTGTATAACTTGTCATCTAAATTAACATTACAGAGATACTAATTAGGACATGATTGTGAAATAAAAAAAAACAATAAAAACTACCTAAAGTGCTTCCCACTCTTTAATGTCTTAAAATAAGTTTTATGAATAACATTTGAAGATATGATCATGGGTACATTTCACATTTCAAAATCACAGTGAATAATATGCTATTCCTCTGATTTTTTGTTTTGTTTTGTGTTAGATAAATTTCCTCAAACAGTAGAAAAGCCATATTCTTAAAAAAAAAAAACTAACTTTTTATTCAAGTTGAGAAATAATTATGAGCAATTAGTAGTTCAACAATGCATTGTAGTCTTCAGAAACCTCTGGAGGGAATCACAAAAATGTCTTATTTGAATATTGGGAAGTAAGGAAGTCAATCTGGTCTGATCTATGTAATTTGGCTTTTGAATACCTAAGTTGCTGTCAATCATCCTTTCTGAATTAATGTTTAGCCCAGCAGGAAATACTAACTTATGCAATCCAAACTGCTTCCAAAAAGGAAAAACAAAAAAAAAAAAAAAATTAAGAAGGAGTTTTCTGCTTGCAAAAAGACACTTTATTGTCAGGAGATAGCTTATTGTTTTTAAAGATATCTTTGTAAATATGCAAACGAAATCTATTTTAGTTGTGCAAGTAATAAAGTTTGCACCATAAAATGTTAAATAAAATTTTTCTCTACTAAATTTACTCTTTATGTCTGTGTGTATGGTGGTTTTTTTTTTTGTTTGTTTGTTTTGTTTTGTTTTGTTTGTAGGTGGGGGTACCTGGGATTGAACTCAGGGGTATTTAACAATGAACCACATCTCCAGTCCTTTTTTCTATTTTATTTAGAGACAGGGTCTCACTGAGTTGCTTTATGGCCTTGCTAAGTTGCTGAGGGTGGCTTTGAACTTACAGTCTTCCTGCCTCAGCCCCCAGAGCCACTGGGATTACAGATATGCACCACCACATCCAGCTCCTTTCTGTGTTTTTATATTATGTAAATAAAATTGATATGGAAGTGCACCAAAGTCATATTTAGAAGATGAAACTATTTTTTTAAAAATCAAGTTATATTTTTAGCATAATTAATAATAGTACTAACGATGCAACCCATAATAAAATCTTAATCATGGCTATGCAAATATACCAGGCAAAAATTGTTAGCTATATACTTTAAACCTTATGCTAATAAAGGCCTTGATTGTATTGACTCAGAAAACGATTAAAAGGAATCATCAACTGATATTCCAATTTGTTCTCTCACCTATTTCATCATTGAAAGGGCTTTAAAATCGCTAATTTTTGAAAATAAAGAAAGAAAATAACATATAACCTATTCATGATTGCAAAATAATGCTCTAATATTTATACATTCCCTGAAATCTGTCTAAAAGTATAAATATTAACTATAGAATTTTAATACTATTCAAACTCTTTAAAAATGGATTTAGTATATTCTAGGTTATTTTTTAAAATCTAAAGCAAACTTATGTGTCATTCAGTTCATACAAAAGTAGTATTTAGAAGCTATTTTTGAGATGAATGTTTGCAGGGAAATTAACAATGTCTTGTTTTACTTGATAATTAATTTGTTGCTCTAAGAAAAAAAAAAGAGAAAGTTCCAACTAATTTAGTATTTTGACTATTTGAAAGGCAGGTGAGTGCATCTGCGAAGACATAGGCATTGGAGTCAGAGTAGCCTCATTCTTACTTTGTCTCCACCAATCACAAGCTGTAAGACTTTAGTATATGAGATGCTAACATTATACAATTAATAGGGGTTTTTGAGGACTGAATTGGCCGATCTATAAAAAGAACTCCACACAGTGCTTGGCACTTAATAAGTACTCAAATAATGTCTATTTTTATTTTTGTTTGCTTCATTAATTCAAAGTACCTGCATCATATTTAAAGTAAATATCAATTGAATGTAAGTATTTTGAATAATTCTGTCTCCATTATAAAAGAAATTATATATAGCATTGTATATTTCAAGGACAAACAGTAAACTTTCTATAATAATGAAGAGATTCTAAATGTGTGCCATCTGATACTGTCACTGCTAGCCACATGTGATTACCAAGTACATGAAATACAGCAAGCGCACCTGAGGAACTGCATTTTTAATTGCATTGCCTTTTAGTTAATTTAATTAGCTACGTGTGGCTAGTGACTACAGTATTGTAAGCACAGGTCTGTGTGTTTTAAATACATTTCTCAACTAAAACCAGATGTTGCAGCTATTACTGCAAAATACAGCACATTGCATTGCATTTGTATTAAGGAAGGCATCGCCCAGTTTGTTAGACGTCTGCCTTTAGACATAAGAGAGGTGGTCTTCCTCTGTTCTTCTTTACAATGATTACAACTTGATTGGACTTTCAGATCTTGGGATCTGTAGGAGCAAAACTGACAAAACCCCTCTCAGGTGACCTGCTGACAAAGACCCTGAAATTCTACCTGGAGCACATCATGGAAGTCAGGCCAACAAACAGGCAGCAGATTCCTGTACTAAGGAGAAGACAGGTCAGCTTTTAGATTCTCAGGAATCATGATATAAAATAGCAGCAGGTCCAAAGTCTCTCCTGACGAATATTTTATAACTTCCAGAAACAAGGAATAGTTGAAGAGTTCTCTCTGACTTAAAATGATTTCTCTAATAAGAGTGCCTTAAAATTCTCTGATGCTTCTCATTGGCTGAATCCAAAGGGCACCAGAGAACTCTCTGGATGCAGAACACATAGCTCCACCTCTGGGGGATGCAGTGGGGAGAAAAAGGGTAGAAGAGGGGCACTGCAAGGGCATGCAGAGGAGGTGACGCATGTTCCCTTTACAGTATGTCACTGTGATGGGAATCTAGTGGGATCATGTCTCATGGTATGTAGACGTGCAAAGAGAGAAAGGAGGATGGAACAGACACACAGCAACAATATTGGCGTCACCTAACTTGCAGACAACTCTCAATGCTTTCCAACCTATTTTTCTTCTATGTTCCAGGAGACGCCTTTGAATACATACTCATTTTTTTCTTCGCTGAATCTAGTTCCTTTCTGTTTTTGCAACCAAACCTATAGGACTAAGAAAAGCCCAACTATTCCATACCTATTGTTGTTCTCCTTTCCAAAGAAAGAAAAATCAGACATGCATTTAATTTTAAAAAATGTTAATTTTCTATTAATAATAGAAATTGTTATAATATATAATGATAATATAATATATAATGTAATAATAAAATAAATATATTATAATATAGTATAATATCTTAATAATATAATAAAATAATAATATATAAAATAAAATAAGAATAGAAAAATAAGAATAATATAATAACATAATAAATTATTAATCATTATAAATCACTAATAGCTAAATGAGACCACATTATCAAATAATAGTTTACACTCAAATAAATATGTCCTCTTGAATTGGAATATCCTTGTACTTCAAAAGTAACAGGCGCACACACCGATGCTTATCTCCTTACAGCTGTGCTCTGCAGCACAAGATGAGGGAACCAGCTATCCCAAGGGCTCCGGCCGTGCTCAGCATAGCCTCCAGCCCAGCACCAGATGAATGTAGCCACAGTAGTGACCCACAGTGACACTAGCAGAAGAACCAGGCAGTAAATGCAAACATGGAACCATAAAAAATACTTACATTACTCTTGTTTTATCCATCAGTTTATTCATATCAGTAAATAACTGAAATGAAACACCTGAAAATGCCAAGTTTTTGAACTCAAAAACAAAACATGTGGCCTCAGGCCTGGTTCAGAGCAGAAGCTGGGAAAAGGGCGAAGGGACAGTTGATGGCTATAGAAAGGGTGACTTTCAGAGGGACGAGGTGGGGGGTGGGGCGCATTTCCCAAACTGTTCCTTATGGTGTCCTGCGAGATAGACAATGTCCTTAATCATCTTGTGAAATTGGATAAAAATAATTTTCAGCACAGTATCACACATGCTAATTGATATCTCATGGATGCATATTGATGAGGAACAGAAAAAGAGGTGAACAAAAGTGATTGTTCACTTTACAAGTGTAAAGTGAAAGGCAAAAAGAAATGACAGGCTTTATCTGGGATGGAAAATAAAATTGTCCCCTCAGTCTCCCAAGTAGGACCAAAAAAAAAAAGGAACCAAGGTAAAATGTGACTGAGATCACAGGTGACAGAAGAAAGTAATGTGCGACTATGAGATATCTTGATAGGTCTTTTGAAAAGCTTCAGGTGGTACTTAGTAGGCCCTGTTTGTTACATAAAGAGACTTAAGATTCTTAAGGATGCTGTTCCCCAGCAGCCTCACTTATGACTCAAGTTTTGAAGAGGCCTATCCTCACTGGATTATGGATTTCCCTCTGGAAATATAGCATGAACTCCACCCAATTAGATTTTTAAATAAAAACAAGGATTCACAAATAGTCGTATTTGTGAAACACCAGGTAAATGCTACAAACAACTCAAGAGGTTCAAAATTCAAAGACATCCCTGGGACTTCAATGTACTTCGGGCTAATCAGCTTCAAATACATGTCATTCCTTTTGAAAAGTAAGGACATTTCAGGGGACAAAGACCAGATACCACAAGGTGAAACCAATAAATAAGGAGAACAATGGAATCAAAGGTTTACCCCTAGGGACAAAACAAGAGCCAAACCAAGCCATGAGCTCTGTATCCAGTGTCCAGGGGAATAGTGATACATCCCTATCCCTGGTTACAACCAGCAGCAGCTACAGTGCTTTGCCATTTTGAACAGTTGCATCCACTTGGTTTTCCTATTTTAGCATCCTTTTCATCTTGGTGTATGATGGGCAAATAACTCTAGTCTCTTGATCAAAAATTGCTATCTTAGTTTTTTCAGGCTGCTATAACAAAACACCATAAACTAGGTAGCTTCATAAACAACAGAAAATTATCTCTCAAAGTTCTAGAGGCTGGGGGTCCACAATCAGGGTTTGGCATTTGTTGTGTCTGATGAAGACCTGCCTTAGGGTTCATGAATGGTGCCTTCTTGCTTTGTTCTCACTGGGTTCTCAGAGGGCAAAGAGCTGTCTGGAGTCTGATTATTTCAGTTTGCTTCTCACCTCTATCTCCTATTAGTTATTTGATTCTGGTCAAGTTCTCTAATGGTGTTTCCTTAGTTTTCTCAGTGATATGATGGGATTAAGTAAGAAGTCAATGACAGCTTCTCTCACATGCATCCATTTTCTGCTTTAGTGAATACGCACATCCTGCCTGGCATATTGGGAGGGCTTGCACATGCACAATTGATTATTGCCATGGCAATATCAATTTTTTTCCCACTCTGCATATATCATCCTATTTTACTAAAATATAGCTCAGATTTTTTTATATAACTTCCCAGTAATTTTTGGTAAGTTATTGATAATTTCAGATAATTATATCAAACAATGGAATGAAAAGTATTCATCAGAACTCACCTTAGGTTTAACCAGAATGAAATTCTACATTTTTCATAAAGAAACAAACTACTCATTTGAATCACAAAATTTTCTGTTTTTGTAATATCTAATTCTGTCTTCAAACTTGGTGTCTGACCAAAGTAAATATGGATCATTTTCCTACAATGAAAATCTAAAAATACAAATAAAAATAATTTCTTAGTAGAAACATTTTCTTTTCAAAATAAAACAGAAGGTAATGAAAACAATGACATACATGAAAATCCCTAATGGACTAATACATTAGCCAGGGTTATCCAGAGAAACAGAACCAATTATAAGATGGGATTTATTAGACTGGCTCACATGATCAGAGGCTGAATAGTCCCCAAGAGCTGTCTGCAAACTAGAGATTTGGGGAAACCAGTACTTGCTCAGTCCAAGCAGCCAGAATCCAAGGTAGAATAATGCAGCCCCAATATGAGACTGAAGACCTAGAAGACCACTGGAGAGTCCAGGGTACAAGCTCACATTCAAAAGCTGAGAAATCTGGAGTATGAAATCCACAGGCCACAGAACCCGCAAAA
>JAJEJO010001738.1:169107-241662 GCA_020662805.1 Glaucomys volans
CAATCTTCTCTGGACACATATTCACAGACACAATCAGAAATTGCTTTACGAATTTTCTAGATATCTCTCAATCCAGTCAAGTTGACAACAAAGATTAACCATCACTCCTACCCACCTAAGTTATACAAATATACCCCCCAGAGTACCAGATGTCTCTTTTGAAAACATATTGACACACTTTATTAAGACTGTAGTCATTGCATTATTTCATTGACTCACTGATGAATTGAGAAGTATATTTTTTCCAATTCTTAGATTTAAGTAATAGTTTTCATTTTTAGTGAGAAAAATATCTCTGAATTTTCATAGAGCAGAAACAAAACTGGAGCTGGCAGTACTTTGTAGTAGAGACCTGAAGTTTAGACATCTGCTTTTGCCTAGAAATGTAACTTCAGGCATATCAGTAACCAATTAATTCTTCTACCCTGGCTTTCACATGTATATTACATGTGAGCCAGAGCCTTGAATTACATTATCTCTAAGGTATCTTCCAGCTCTGACCTATTATAGCTTACATGAACCTTGAAATTCTACTTTATTTTTTATAGCACAAAGAAAAGTTAAAAAGGATGTTAGCAAATCCTCAATTTTTTCTTAAAATAGTATAGGAAATGGTAAATACAATTTATAACACGTATTTTGAGTGATGATAATATAGAAATATCAAATAAAATATTTTAATGTATCATAATTGTGATGTATTGAAAATTACCTCAGTACAATTTTGTATTATTTAGGTATAATATTAGGAATAATATTACTTAAGTTCAATCTTGCAAGAAACTTCATAAGACTGTAACACACTCTTCTATATTTATATTTGATAGATTAAAGAAGAGGAGAAAAAAGGCAACTTGAATGTCCCCAAATCTAAACATCCCAATTAAATCACAATAATAGATTCATAGTTTGGTAGCCGCTTAATATTCAAACTGTGGAAATGCATATGACAGTTTTCTTCACCTCTCTATTTTCTGAGTGTTCCGAGAGATGTTCAATACACTGTGGGATCAAAGAAGATCCCCCAGAGCTTCTCTCTTCAGGCTGTGCATCAAATTGCTGCAGTCTGGGAAAATGCTGATCTTCCATTGGGAGCTGGAGCCACATCTACTTAGGTTAGGGGGTGTGAGTCCTGCTGGGGCCATGCCTTTAATTGTTAGGCACCAGTCTTCCCAAGATGGTCCTCAGCCCGGCCCCCATCACTATGCTTTTTCCAGCTGCCAACTGATGAGCTCTTCTTTCTTTTCATGGTTAAGGTTCTCATTCCTCTGCTGGTAGAGAAAGCTTCCTCGTTGTCTATATATGATTATTTTGTACATTACACAGAAAAGTTACTGAGGGGCCTGCATCTTACAACTCTAAGTTTTATAAGCTAAGTTCTTCCTCAAGATACAGTGCTACCCTATACGGCGCACTCCACTGGAGATCCTAAGCGCCATCCTGGGTATTGTGCTGGATGCCCTCTCCCGGGTTGATTGTGGCAATTCCCAACAGGTTCACCAGATTCTCCTTGATGTGGGGTGCAATTGAAGAACAGACCCATCACCACTGAGAAGCCCAAATTTGAGAGACATTATTAGCCTAGCGGCTGACTGTCTCACATAATGCCCCAAATGGCTACTGGGGGGACAGCCCTGAGCATGGGGTTGCAGGGGTTCTTATACCATAAGTAAAGCATGTCAGTACATCAATCATAAGTGGCTGTGGCTATGATTCAAAACTACAAACTAGCATCGTGAGATCTAAAATCATAATCTGAAGGGGAAATGGGTCAAAGCAACCATAGTCAGGTACAAGTAAAGAATAGTTACTAACATTTAGACAATTGTTCTCTATGAGGGTACATTGTCCAAGAAAAATAGGATTCAAAAGAGAACAATTTTACATTATATAAGAATTGCCATTTTGTGTTGCCAAACATGCTCTGCCAAGCAACTGTTGATGGGTACAGAGGCGGGGTGTTCCCATTTCCTACATGACAAGGTGTCTCAGTCTGTTTGGCCATTGCCTGTAGAGCCTGGCCCATAACATTCTGTGTGTATCTGAGTCAGAAGAACAGAGTCCTAATGCCCTGGCAGATCAGGGCAGACAGCTAGGTGTGAGGTGGGAGTTCATGCTGGGGTTGGATTGTAGTTGGGGGTTACCTAAGCCGTCCTAGATCTTCTTTCTGAATTCCTATCCTGATCCAGGTAAGACATCAAAATAATTCCTATTGGGATTAGAGTCTCTTAGTTTAATTCCTCTGTGTGGATTATTGCTATTGTGGGTAGTACCATGGGTGTTTCTTTTTTTAATTTAGCTGCCAGCGTACTGTCCAAACAATTTCACAAAATTTGCCTCTCATTTTAGGCTATTGCATATTTGTAAAGCTACGCCATTGCCTTGAATATATAATCATTACCTGTATTGCCTGACTTTTTCATATCTACAACTATTGCAAAGATTAAACCTTTTACCATCATTTACTATTCATTTATTTATTATTTCAAGTTGTTTTAATAAACATAGATGTGTCAGCGTTTTACATTTTTCTGAATTTTTTTGAATTATTACATAAAATGTTTGGTTAAAACAAATATTTTGAGATATCTGATCTCAAAGCACCATTGATTGCTTTAAAAATACTACCAATTTGCACAGTTATTTGTGATCTCTGAGAACACCTAATCCTTTTAAAATTTTATGTTTAAAAACAAATTATATAATTTAACACTTAAAATATTAGTATGCAATTAACGTGAATAGAAACATTTAATTATTTAAGTTTAATTTCCACTTTACTGAGAAGAGTCATGAATTTTATGTGGGGAATCTGGACCTTTATATTCATCATAGGCAAATGTAGGGGAAATTATCCTGCGCATTCTTTAGAGCACACACTGTTATGGGGCGCAACTTAGTAACAGACCATTTACCAGTGAGAAATCCAAATTTGAGAGTCTTTATTAAGTTGATCAGCTGACTGTCTCACACAATGCCCCAAAAATGGCTATTGGGAGAACAGCCACGAACATAGGGTTGCAGGGGTTCTTATACCAATAATCACATTAATCATAAGTGTATGTTGTTATGATACAAAATTACAAACTTACATCACGAAATCATCAGCAGAGGGGGAAGTGGGTCAAAATGACCCTTACCTAGGTACAAGCTAAAGAATGGTTACTATAGGAATCAAAAGAGAACAATTTTTCATCATATAAGAATAGCCATTTTGCATTGTTAAACATGTCATGCTAAGTGACTGATGGTGGATACAGAGGTAGGGTGTTCCCATGGGAGAAGTTCATTTCCTATATAGCATGGAGTCTCAGAGCAAAATGGAATCTGTTTAGTCATTTCCCATATAGACTGGCCTATAACATTTCCATGGAGCCAAATTTGTCAGCCCATCACAACATGAAAGATATTTACCAAGATTTTTCTTTTCTGAGAAGCATGAAGTTTATTTTTCTTTTGGAGATTAAGGCTGCTAAACTTTGGAAGGATAAATGGTAGAATATTTTTAAAAACACGATTCCCTCCCTTGCATGGCCTCAAATATCATACTCTGATTGGCGCTCTGCTTTCTGAAATAGATTCCTAACAAGTAAAATTTACACATTTTAATCATTTGTTAAAATGGTGTCTACTTTAAAAACTGGACCTCTTTGTTAGGCAGACTTATCTGATAACACATACAGATAAAAGTTGGTGGATCCTCTGTCATGGGGACAGGGCTGCCCTTGTGAAATGTCTGGTACCAAGCATTGGAGCAGAAAAGATCCTTCCTGTGGATAGTCAAGTCCTCAAGAGAAAAGAGGGAGGAGGGCTTGGGCCTCAAATAGGCACATCCTGCTAAAGCAATTAGCAAAGAGAGAGCTGCTTCCGCTGCTGTGGGAAAACAGTAGCAGAAAAAGGGCCAGGGGTGTGTGGGGGACAATCACTGCTCATGTTGTCTAGAGGAAAAAGAAACTCTTCTCTTAACCACATCCTATTCCCACTAAACACTTTCTTGTGGCAGTTCCAGGTGCTTTAGATATATTATCTCATTTAATTCTCCCAATAGTTTGACTAGGTGGAGAGCTAGGCATCCTGATTATACAGATAAGGCAAGAGACACCAAAGAGGGTAAACTAAGGAAACAAACCTAGAAAGTGCTAGAGCTCAAATTCAAGTGCAGGTAGTCAGCCTCTGAAGTTTGTAATCAACTACAAAATTCAAAGCTATACACTAATAATTTTAAATACCATTCTGTCTTTTAAAAGTACTCACTTATTAAGTGAGTGAATCAAACTATACAATTGGATTAAGTTTAACTGCAGAGTAATCAGCTGCCGGGTGATACAGTACAGGGCAAGGGTAGGTTTATATGCCACCATCAGATCTAGTTTGGGCCGTGATGTTTGCTGTGAGGCAGAATATTCAAGGTCAACAATGCTGGGTTCTTTCATTCATCTTGCATAGTCAGGAATGCCTAGTTTGGACCCTGGAAGATGACATGCATTTAATTCATCTTCTTTAAGTGTGTATGTTTGGATGGATGGATCAATGGATGGACTAATGCATAACAGAATGGATGGTGCCAGGCTGGACTTGAGTTCGGGTCATATAATTGTCTTAGATTCTCTTCATGTTACTTTGGCAACATCCTTGAAATAAAAGTACTGGTGTTCAGCAAATAAAAAAAAATACTGTACACAACACTCTGAAGGTACCTTGCTGAAGGTCCTTTGCTTCCTAAACTTTGGTCTCTGAGGAACTTGTGTTTTGCTGGCTGTCAGGTGGAGGTCACACTTGGTTCTTAGAAGCATCCTTGGTTTCTTGTCAAATGAGTTGCAGAACATTTTAAAGTCAACAAAAGAGAAGAGACTCTTACTCTCTCTGTGTTGCATGGTGTCGTCCTGTGCGTCTTAACATCTTGGCTGTATTCTATTTGCAGAAACAAAGAGCCAGCTATGCTTACGTGCAAGGGGAGAGATTCAGCAAGAGTAGGTAGATCAGGAGGTGGGACCATGGGAGCTACCTGAAGAGTCTGCCTGACACACATACTAGCCTGTCTGTGTACTATGCACTTTAAGTAAAAGGTTACCCTTTGAAGGATGTCAGTAAAGGATCATCCTCAGTTTAATGTAACAAAAGAAGCACAAACAAGAAACAAATGGACGAACAAGTTAGATCGTTCTTGACAAGTACTGTTTTTTAAAGTTCTCCATATTAAATAAATACAATACATGAATCCTTGAACAGAAGGAGCCACTTATCATTGGAAATATGGTTAACTTTAAAGATATTCCTTGGGGGATTTTCTGGAATGTTTCTTTGAAATCCAAGATTCTTATGCAATTATTCCTATTAAGATGTAGACACATTTCAAGTGAAAGAAGTAGTAACTGAATTAGTTTTTGATGGATGCTGTAATAAGTTGCTAGTAAGGTGGTGCCTAAGATAACATAAATTTTATTCACTTAGAGTTCTGAGCTTTGAAAATGTTTAAATGGGTCAAAAAGTTCATTGTGTCTGCAGCCTGTAGAGGAGAACATGTTCCTTGCATTTCCATTTTCTAGAGCATGTGTGCATCTTGGTTCAGAGTCTCTCTCTCCATCCTCGAAGTCTTCAGTGTGGCCTGTACCCCTAAATCCCTCCCAGCCTCTGGACATCTGTGATACTTGCCACCCTCTATGATTGCATTTCATGTACCCAATAAACCAGAATAAGATCCCATCTCATGATTTTTAACTTAGTGAACTGAAAAGTCTATGTACTGTGTAAGATAACATCTTCATGGATTAGGATGTGAACATTATTGGGGAGCCCTTATTCAATATGCCACAGTGCTTACATGAGGGCTGTTTTTCCTCATGTTCTAAGAAGTCAGGAGGTAGGAATATTAAGAATCAATAATATTCCAGCAACCTCTGTCTTCTCTCTCTCCCTTTTCTCATTTCCTGCATGATCGCCACTTCATCCTAACTATCACATCCACATTTGTATTAGGAAAATAAAAGCAGGAGTTAACTTCAGAGCATAATTTTATAAATAAAATTCTTCGAGTCCCCTATACATAGGAACAGGGAAATAAGGACTTTACTTTCACAGCCAGAACTTGGAAGTTAGAAAAGGAAGAGTGACATTGGGTTTGATTTATTTATTTTTTGTGTGAGCCATTTGATAGTTTCTGCCATCATTTCAATACCTTATTACAGGAGAATTTTATATGATACTAATGGAAAATGTGTCCCATGTTTTTCTACTTGAAAAATAAATCTTTTGGTAAATGAAATGATTTCATCAGCCATTTTCATGAGAACTGCTTTAATAAATATGATTTCTTCTCTTCTCAGAAAAGCAGAGAATTCATGAGTACAATTTCCATATTTACACCCTGATCCTATACAGAGTTCCATTAGTCCTATGTAATCCCCTATTATTTGTTTTCCTCTTGGGACAATGGTAGAGATTTAAGAATGAACCTTAAGAAATTAGGTTCTGTAGCTTTCAGCTGTCAGTGAATTAGAGCTGTCGCCTCTCCGGTTTCAACCTTCATGGTATGGTAACTAGAGGGCTGTCAATCAACTTTGTCTGCATATATTTTCAGACAGAATGGAGCAGAGCAAATGCACTTTGGAAATGAATTTTGAACAGTTCAGCAGAAGAGAGGTTTTCTCTCACAGGAACAAGGCATTCAGCAGGAGTTAAGGTCAGAGCTGACGTACTTCTGTCAAAATGCTCCCAGATTTACACTTTGGAGCCCAAGAGTCATTTTTGGAATTCCCTGCCTGTCCTTGTCTGAACAGGGATTTGAGCATTTTGACCCTCAGGGCACTAAACAAACATGTCTTTCAAGCTGGCTTAGTTTAAGACAGAGAACAGTGTGTACCATTGTGCATTTCCTTCTGTGCAGATATTTAGTAACTGATCTTTATTATTTGAACATTTCAAGAATATTGTATTTTATTTGTGCATACTGAAAGATGTTATAGAACAAGGTAGTGTTTCAAATATCCAAAATGGAACAAGCTTGCTTTTTCTGATTCAAAAGCAATTTTTCAGCTAAAGGTACATAACTCCTAAGACATGAAAACAGGGTCGATTTAGTATTCTGGAACAGTTTAATATATTTTGTGTAAGTTTGAGGTTGCATCACAGTCTTATTTTCAAGAAAAACAAAATAAATTTCTACCTTTATGATAAAGAGAAGGGGAATTGTGATAAATAGTTCTTACTTCAAAATGTATTTTTTAAAAAAGATTGCATATGCTTACTCTGAACCTAAACCAAAATGTTATATATTATCTTGGAGAGTAAATCTTTAATTGGATGGTTCTCTGAAGTGGAAAAGGAATCTATTAAAATCTTACAGCTATGAAATGAAAATATTAATACAATTTTTCTAATAATAGATCGAAGTCCCAAAGTTTCTAGAACTCAATCATAATTTATCTGTCAAAATTAAGTATCTGATAAAAATCCTTTCATTATTCTATAATACATTAGTGGAGTCCAGAGCTTTCATTAAAAGAATAAAAGCTTTCATCGTAAAATGTATATTCCAACATCACTTTCAAAGAGAAAAAGCCTTTTACCTTTTTTCTTTCCACATTTTCTCTGTCATATTGGAGGATGTAACAACCCCTGTCTGAGCTGTGATAGATTTGTGAGATCTCTAATACTGGTGAGGAAATTTGAAGTATGAAAAATGGTGTGCTTTACTATGCTTAATAGTTCTTGCTTTTAATTTTTATAGTAATATGCAGATATAACTTTGTAAGGCAGATTCATGGTTGAATTACAACGGTGTACATACAGTTTCCAAAGCATACCTCATATACAAAAGACAATTAGCACATTTCTTTGGAAAAGAGAGGAAAGGAAGAGGCATAGAATAATTCCCCCAGGTCCGTGTTCCTTTCTCTGTTCCTGCTCACTGTACCCTGCTTATGTAGGCATTGATGTCACTCTAGTGAGAACTATCAGGTCCCTGGGTCCCGTCCTGGACATATCATAACTCAGATTTGCATCAGGACCTTCATATCTGTTGTAAACCTGTGTGACCATTACAAAAACTCATTTCTGATTTGTGTCCCTTTCTTTGCTGATTGAAATAAAGTAGAAAAACTACAAGACTTGATAAATGTTGATGGAACCCTTCAGTCTTGAATCAGTTGAATGGTTTCCATTAAATTGGCATGGATCCACTAACGAAAGTTCTGCCTCCTCCTGACACTTTTCTATCTGAGACTAGATTTGGGATACTTTTCCATTAATTCATAGGGAATCACGTACAAGCACCATAGGTATCTGGATATAACTTGCACATATCTGATAAATAACTGTAAGGAATTTTTTTTAAAAGCTATGTATTGGAACTTTTAAGTAATTACATAAAAGCAAATGAAGTCACTTAGCACCATGAAAACTACATTTCTTAAAACTTTCCTTATTCATCTGATTCTAGACAATGACCCAAATCAATTTCCATCAGTTATCTAAAATGTTATTCATTTCTCCTTCATGTCAAAATGAAATAACATATAATTCAGAAGCATTTCTTCAGGAAAGAAGGAGTTGTTGGACAAATGACCACTTAAATACTTGGTTTCTGGGAACATTAAGGTCACGTCTGCACTAGAAATGTGAAGATATAAATGAGACAAATTTCCAAGATGAAGTAAAGCTGAAAGCTCTTCTGCCAGGGCAGAGCAGCTGCCCAGCTAAATTATAAAACCATAATGTGCATGACTTTATCCTCCAATAAAATGGGAATTATACTACAAGCCAATTCTGTCAGAGGATGTTATAGAGATAATGAGATAATGTCATTTAAGTGCTTTCAGTGTCTCGGATGAAAGAAGATAACTTTTTCATCCTCAGTAAAGAGGGGACCCATGATCACTAACATTTCACATTGCTAAATGCACCTTCTTTAGAAAAGTGATGTTATTAAAATGATACCTAAGGCTGTTCCACTAAACCTACTCTAAAGCCATATTCATCAAGAATAAAGGAGTGAGTATGTAGCTCAGGTTGGTGTCTCCACATTATTAATTCTTTCTGTTAGATTAACAGTCACATTCAAGGACACTGACTGCAAGGCTAGATATGGACAGGACGAAGATTCCAAAACAAAAAGTGTTTTCTTTAAGTAAGGAGTTCTTCTAATTAGTATGCATATGTTAGTGAAAGGTCATCCTCTGCAGTGATAAGTAAAACCAGACTCAGGTTATAAAACCTGGATGCTCTTTTAAAATGTCATTTCCTTCCACTGTCCACTAGAATTCATTAGATGTACTTAAGTAATCTCTCCTCTGAGCCAACACATTCAAGGGACATAATCAATTTTACTTGGTTCAAGCAAAGTGTCAGGTATATCGAAAACTTACACAGTATTAAATTGAGCCATGACCCTCTCTTGACTTGCTATGCTTTACAAGTCTGATGAATAATTAATTAGCTATATTGTCAATAAAAAATATCAGAGCTCAGGTTCTTTTTCATTTTCTTTTCCTTTGGCCCCTGTTATGCTGAAACTTGATGTAGTTTCTTGAAACACATGGTTCTATATTTGGAGAAATGAAATGACTTGAAGTATTAATATATTTCCTCAAAAATTATCAAAACTTTAAATCTCCATAGGAAAAACATTGTGGTAAAACAATAAATCTCTTATAACAGAACCTGAGAATGACAAAAGAGATTATTGCTTAATAGATCAAAAAGTCATCTTGAGAGTTCAACTCAAATGAAAATAATACTAATAGATTTTCCTTTAGTGTTAAAATAATGATGGTTGTATATAAGCTTAATGTCTTGACTGTGGCAATTCTCTAATTTTAAAATACATATTGGGTTTTTACGATGATTGTCATGGATATGTTCTCATAATACAGTTCCATCCAGTGAAAATATAGAGGTCTGGTGAAACATTAAATTAGGTCATAAAGACACTTAAGGAGAAGATGGTCTATTTCCTGGCATTGGTGGGTCAAGATTGCACATGTAGAGCTTCTGCAAACAACCAGAGCAAATATGATGATGATGAATTAACAGAAAAAAGAAATAAAAAGAATGTGCACTCTTGGTGATGCACTTGATAAACTGAATTGAAAAAAGTGGGGACAATTTTATCTCCAGACTTTGTAATAAGGATTCTTGATGTTTATGTGAGTTGACCGCAGGTTTTCTAGTGTTTGCAGCCAAATCAGTTTAATTTATACAAGTGCCTGGGTTAGAACCATGTATACATGGACTTTAGATTTTACCCAATTAATTCAGACTTTATTGTTGGGTTTTATAACAATGGATTATGATCTGTTGAGATCATTATGACTGGGTAACCTGGTTAAAAACGCATGACCTGACTTTTATTGTGGTGAGACCAGTGGCACTCATCCTTGGAAACAACACTTTTATTGTGTGCCTGTCTTTTTTATTGCATTATACTTACTGAATGTGTAGTTTAATGATTGAGCTATGAGCTTAATCTTATTACTCTCAATGAGCAAGCATCAGGATCTTGGGTTTGAATTCCAATTCTACAGTAAACTAGTTAAAATTTAGGAAAGTTTTATTTCAAAATGCTGCCCAGGGCCTCCACATGTAGGATTACAAGAATGTCAGACTTCCAAACTTTTAAGTAAATATTAGTTATTTTCCGTGTATATGCTGTTTCCTACCTGATAATGCACCAGAGCTAGCCTGCCCAAAGAAATATATCATTGAGATGTTTCCAAAAGGGAATAAATTTCCAGCCTTTCAAAATAAAGAGACAGAAAAGAAGAGATGAAAGAATGTCATTATCTGGGGACCATATTTGATTTGAAACTAAAGCTTGATAGATCCCCCTACTCAACTGGTAGAGAGAAGATGTAAAACTCGTAAGAATAAATTCATGAACTGCAACATGAAGAAAAAAATCATGCAATAATTTTCAGGAATTATCAGATAGTAAGTGGATTCTCCAAGAAGCCTGGAAAAAATTGTCATGAAGCAAATCAAAATAGGTAGGGCATTTTATGCAGCTTAATTAATACAAAATTATGAATTTTGAACTCACTGTAAGACCAGGTAAGACCCTGAGTCTTTCTGACCAATCACTGTTCCTAAAAGGATATAGGAAGTCATTAGAAACATCTGGACGTGTTTGGGAAGGCAGTCAAGACAAACGGAGAGTCCTGACAAATTGCTCACTGATTCTTACCAACCCCCTAAACCTATAAATGTACATACAGGCCAGAACGAACAGATGCATGTCCCACTGATTTATAAACATTAAATTAAAATGAATCAATGATCAATTTTGGAACTATTATATTTAAGGTTTATTAAAATAAATTCAGAGTTGTCCAGTAGATGATCAGAAAGTTAATTAATTTATAGCCTAGTCTGTCTTGACATTTTTCCTTTATTTGTCTTCTTCTTTTTATTTTTAAAAATACATAACTTACTCTTCAATTTAAATTAAGACTTTGGCTTTTAAGTTTACTATGTCAAAGTCTTCAGGCTTTAGTTCAGGTTGAATTTTATTCTCCGGTTCAAAAATCTGGGAACTTTATTGATAAACACCACTGAAGAAGAGCAAGAGATTCATTGGATGAATGGTGGACAATTAATCACTATTTTCATGGAATTTATCAATTCCTAACGAATCCTGTCTACTACTGTCGAGCGTAAATTCTCTTTTGTATCACCATTGGCACTCTTCTAAGCAAATTTTATATACCTTAAGATTTTCAGTTTGACTTTATGAGAAAGTAACACCATCCTGATTAACCCTGAATGTTAATTATGTGAGGAAAACTGTCCCACTATTCATGCAAATTATTAATAGTCAATGTGTGTTGCATATATGAGTATTAAACTATCACTTTGTGTTAAAATGACTTCTTTCTCTTAAAAAAATAGCCAGTTTCCTACTCAACTTTGCTGTGAACCTAAAACTACTCTTAAAAAAAAAGAAGGTGCCAATTTTATTTCAGCAAATTATGTAAAAACAGTAATTTAATTATTCCTTATTAAATCATAAAGTATATCCTATGCATACATATTGGCAGATTCAATTTGTAAATGCTTTCTTAAGTATTTTCCCATCTAGATTTATAAGGTGATTAGTAATATTATTTTCTTTTAACATATTTGACAATTTTTGAATAAGGAATGTCACCTTCAGAAACTTATTTGGGAATTGTTTTCTCCTCTGTTTTGCAGAAAGGATGTGCATACACTTGACATTATTTCTCTTTAAACATCATATATTATATATTCTCTGCTTTAAATATTTAAGAACTGGTTAAATTTTAATTAATTTTGGTAGCTATGTTTTGTAGGATTTTTTAGTTCACCTAAAATGTGGAATTTATTTTTATAAAGTTGTTTATAATATCATACTATAATTTTGATGTGATGCACACTTTAGTGCTTACATTTTTTATTTTCTATAATTTCTGATATTAGCAACTCATCTCTCTATCTCTTGATTTGTTTTGTCAAATGTAAGTGTTATGGTTAGGATATGAAGTAACTTCCCACAAGCTCCTGTATCACCGCAGGAAAGTTCAGAGATGAAATGATTATATTATGAGAGCTACACCCTAACTGGTCCATCCTCATTTGAGTAGACTGAATGGGTGGTCATTACAGGCAGGTGGGGCCTTTTTCTAGCTATTAAAAAAGTAGCCTTAGGAATGTTTCAAAACTTTATTTTTGAATATAAATATTTGAAGTTCAAAATTTCTCTGTGTGCACTGCTTTAATTATGTTGATAAACTTGCATTTGGTGATTTTCTAGATATTGTTCCTGATTCTGACTCAATGCAAAAACTGTCAGAAAAATATTTTCCAACATTTCAGTCTTTTGATATTTATTGGGACTCTTTTTAAAATGAAACACCATATCATTTATGTTGGTGAAATTTTATGTTCATTTGAAAAAAATGTGTATTTATATTTTTTGTTCATATTTTGTCAATATCAATTATACCCAGATAGTCGTTTATCTTCTTCAGATCTTGTATACATCTTATTTTTTATTTTTTTCTACTGTATCAATTACTGAGAGATCATGTTGTTATCTTCAGTTATAGATATTTGTCTATTTATCCTTCAGTTTTGTGATGGATTTTGAGCATCTTGTAGGTTCTGCTATATTTTGATTACTGAATGTCCCCTAAAGTTCCAGACACTAAAGGTTGATCCCCAGGGTAGTGCTACTGGGAGGTAATGGAACTTTTAAGAGGTGGAGCATAATGCGAGGTCCTTAGGTCACTGAAGATGTGTCCCTAAAGACCACAGCTGTGGCTCTTCCTCTCTTGCTTCCTGGGCTTGAGTGAATGGTTTTGCTCTACCACATGCTCCTGATGATGCCCCATGTCAATTGCAATGGGGTCAGTTGATCATGTACTGGAACCTCAAGTACTATTTTGGAGCCAAAATAGACCCTTTTAATTATAAGTTGACTGTCTCAGGCATTTTATTATGGTGAAAGTAAGATGAATAATAGAGGTGCATGTACACATCATTGTTTGAAAACCAATTAATTGACCCTATTAACATTTTTGTTTTTCCCTCTTTGTTTCTGGTAACAGTCTTTGCATCAACGTCTCCATTATCTGCTGGTAATGTACCACTAAGCTTTCAGATCATTAGTATTTTTATGGCATCTTCCATTTTCCCATTTACCTTGGACACTTATGTGTCTTTGTATTGAAAATGTTTTGTCCTGGATAATGTATGTTTGGGTTTGTTTCATTCCTTCTTTTCTTCCTCCCTTCCTACTTCCTTCATTCCCTTCTTTCCTTTCTCTTACTTCCTAAAAATCTAGTCTGTCACTCTACCTTTTAATTGGAGTATTTCATCTAATTCTTAGAATAATCAATGTGGTAGAATTTAGGTCTCCCACTATTTGTTTTTCTTTTATCCATCTGTTCTTTACTCCTCAGTCTCTTATTTCTTACCTTTTATTGGTTTAATCATTTTAATGATTGAGTCTTGGAACTTCAATATGCATATTTAAATAGTCATGATTTACTTGAAGGCAATAGGATAGACATTGTGTAGAATATATGAATCTTTAATACTATCTTTCCAATTATCTCTACATAATTTGTGCCCTTGTTACAATCCTACATTTGTGTAATAATTTTAGCTTTAACTAGTCATATGTTTTTTATAAAATTAAAAATATCTGTATCTTCCACATATTATTTCTTGGTCTCTTTCTCTCTGAAGATTTGAATTTCCATCTGATGTTACTTCATGTTAAACAAACAAACAAAAAATCCTGTATCCTTTTTTTTGTAGTTCAGAGAGCTTCTGACAAATGATTTTTTTCAGTTTCTTTTCTTAATCTGAAAATTGTTTCAAATGCAATTTAAAGAATTCCATTATTAATTGTATATTCTTGGATTGATACTTTTATTTTCCTGAACAATTTAAGATCTTTGCTCTATTTTTCTCTGGCTCCCTGTATTTCTTATGAGTTACCAGCTTCAACCTTCTCATAGTATTCTGAAAATAATGTGTCAGTTTCTTTGGCTGCTTCCTTGGTCTTTGTATTTTGTCATTTTTATTATGGAATGTTTACTTTGTTTGTCTTTATATTTTTCTTGTTTAGCATTTGCATGACTTTGTCAACTTGTAGGCATAAATCATACCAAATTTATTGTAAGTTTTAGACCACTTAAATTAGTCCCATAGGTTACTGAGTCTTTCTTGAAAAATCGTGTCCTTTCTATTACTCTCTCTTCAAGTTAAATGACTTATTCTTCTGCCTTTCAAATGTGGCTCTTAAGTCCAATTTTTCCTTTCACTTCTTTTACTTTTTTCATTGGTAAAATTTCCATTTGTTTTTATTTTCATTTTTCTCTCTTTGGAAAGTCTATATATTTTAATCCATTATGACAATATTTTCTTTCAGGTTCTTGAATATATTTAAAACAGTTCCTTTAGTTCTCTTTTTTTTGCTTCTGCTAACAATTGGGTCATATGGGAATCTGTTTTCATAGACGTTTTTCTCTTGAATTGGACTATGTTTTTCTATTTTCTATCTCTACTTATATCTGTATTATTTTTCTTACAATGGATATTTCAAATAGTATTTTATAGACACTTTGGGTTTAGTTACATTGCTTTGAGCAAGGTTCATTTCTTTTTTCTAATAAGTAATGAACTTGTCTGGACTCTGTCTCCAAATTCTTGTTTTCTCTGGAATGGAATAAAGCAGAAATCTCTACCCAAGTCTTATAGACAATAGCTGCTAATATCACTGGATGCCTGGTATTTCCTTCTTACATTCATAGTTCAGAGTACAACCAATAATTTGTACCAGCTCACAAACAGCTTACCTCCTCTATTTCTCCATTTTGTCTAGTCCTCTGCATGGCTAGTTTTTGTGTGTTTATTTGAACCACTCTATTGGTTATATATTTTAATCAGCTTTTATGTCCTGTGATGAAAAGACCTGAAAAGAACACCTTAGAGGAGGAAAAGTTTATTTTGGCTCACTGTTTCTGAGGTTCAGTCAATGATTAGCCAACTCCACATCTCTGGATGTGGACCTGAGTGAGGAAGAACATCATGACAGAAGGGCATGGCAGAAGAAAATGGCTCAAGACATGGAAGATGGAAAACAGACAGACCTCTGCTCACCAGGATAAAATAAATACCTCAAAGACACATCACTGGTGACCTACCTCTTTCAGCCACATCCTCCCTGGGTAAATAAATGCATGTAGGTGGATTAATATACCAATCAGGTTATGACTCTCATAATGTAATCACTTCACCTCTGAATATTCTTGCATTGTAGCACACGTGATCTTTCAGGGGACATCACATGTGGATGAGAGGTGTTCCCCAAACGCTAATGTGTGGGATAAAGCAAGAAGATTTAGAGGTGACATGATTGGGTTATGAGAGCCTTAACACAATCAGTGCATTGATCCCCTGATAAAGATTAACTGGTTGGTAACTGAAGGCAGGTTGGGGCTTATGTTTTGTCCTTGTTGAGCAGAGCTTTCTCTCTTGGCTTCCTGATCATCATATCCTTCACCACACAGTTCTGCCATGATGTTCTAATCAGGCCCTGAGGAATGGAGTCAATCATCTGCAGACTGAGACCTCTGAAAATATGAGCCCCAAATAAACTTTTCTTCCCCTGATTGTTCTTGTTAGGCCTTTTGGTCATAGCAGTGGAAAAGCTGACTAAAACACCATATATCCAAACCACAACACTATGATTTCCGTATTCCAACACCTGAAGTGGTTAACATTGCTTAGCTTTCTCTGCTCTACCTGAATTTGTGGTATACCATCAGGTAAAAAATTGAAAGAGCAATTAGACTGAGAGCCTGTCCATTCATGCAAGGGTCTAAATTTCTCAATTTCTTTCTATTTTGGTAAGTCTTACTTTAATCAAATCACAGATTCTAAGATACTCTGCTATTCATTTTGTAATTATTACATATGGGTGATAATTATGACCAAGGTATTTTGCCATAGGGTTTTTATTATTTTAAATCAAATGTTTTCCCACACATAAAAATATAAAGATCAATAATAATAAAATATTAATCAATGTCTTTATACTAATCCTCTGAAATGTATCTACATCAAGATGCTATACCCAAGAACCTCATTTTATTTTTAAAAAAAAATGGATGTATGGATTTTTGAGTAAAAATCATGTGGAAATGGGGAAGAACAACAAATAATGGAAAAGTTATGAATCAATTGACTACAAGTATATTCTGTTCCTATGGGATGACAGTGTAACTACCTAAACTAAAACTGACTTCTCTGTATCATGAAGGATAGGTCAATCATTAACACATCAAATAGCTTAGGTAATTGGGTTTTAGTATTGGAATCAATCTCTGACCACATCAAAATCTTTTCTTGTGAACTAACCTTGATCTTACATTTTTGTACTGATGGACAATTAATTATAAAGATTCAAGCAGTTCAAGTGGTGAAGTACAATTAAGTCTACACTCAAACCAATTCGATGTACTGGTTGAAAATTCATGAAATTCAAATATTTTGAGTAGTGTTGTGTAAACATGCCCTGGGTTTTAGGCTGAAAGGAAAGAAAAAGGAACGTAGTGTTTAAGGAGTTTATTGAATCACCATGGTAGAAAGGTTTCTGCTTCAGTCTAGCGCCTACACAATGTCCTACAGAGCAAAAGTTCATGAAGATCCTAACACATTTGGAGTCATTCTGTAATAGCAGAGCCAAGATTAAGACTTGAGATCTATCTAGGAACTGCTATTGTAGAAGGCTCTTCATTTCTTTCTTCTTTTTGGTTTATTCGTTTGTGTGTTTTTGTTTTAGAATTCAACAGTATAAAGTCAAAGATAAATATCAAACAGAAAACACAAGAACTTTTCACCTAAGCTGACATACTTGATAGTCAGATGGAAGTATCAGCACTTTTTTTTTTATGGTTTTCAACCTAAACAGAAGGAATAAAGAACACTTAAATCATCTGAGACCTATAGAAATAGAATTTTATATATCTAGCTAAAATAATACCTTTTTAACATGACTCTTTCCTCCATCAAGGTAAAAAATGACTTTAACTTAACATTATTAAGAGTAACGAAGAAGAGGATACAGCTATATAATTTGAAAAGAAACCCATTGACTAAAAATCATACATTAAATAAATGGGTGCATCAATCATACTTCGTCACAGAGCAGTCTTATAATTTTTCCAATAATGCAAAATGTTGGTTTTGTCAGCATTTTGATGCAATATAAATTCTATCTTATGGTTCCCATGAACATAATCAACTGCATCCCACGTGATGCCACATAGTTATAATTTCCCTCAGTGCAGTCTGCAAAGGTTTACAATTGGGTGGCCATATTAAATGCAGTAACTTTCTGGCAAAATGCAATTTTTGACTAGGCACTCATGTTTATCAAGCAGATTCTTTGTATCTTATTTATACCTTAAAGAAGCATTTTCTGTTTTTAACAAACTCAGCACTCCTAAAATGATGCTTGCTTGTGGTACCTGACTAAAAGAAAAGTGTATGAGGGGTGACTGTGATCATTTTTTTTCCTTTGTGAAGACCCAAATATATAACAGCAAAATTATATGTTGGCACTGTGAACAGTTTTACTCATTCATAATTTTCCTTATAAAACCCATTATTTGGAATGTGAACACGTATTTCAAGAAAAGGTTATTATATTTATTGAGCAAATGCTTCAGCTCACATTCTGATATTTATATGTCAAGGTAATTGCTTAAATAAATTAGAAATCAGTGATCTACTCATTTTAAAATGAAATTATGTCATATAAAAATAAATACAGTCTAGAAGCATATATGAAACTTACTCTAATTGGTTATCTTAGAAAGAAATATAAATCATATGTAAAATTGAATTAAAGTTGAAAAGTAATGAAGAGGGTTAAGATGTCATTCTTTTTTTTTTTTTTACTTTAAGGTTTCCTCATTTGCAAATTAAGAAAAGAGGGATAAAGAAGTGGGAAACATGGAGTAACAATTGGTTTTCTTCTCTAAGAATAGTTAAGGACCAAAACTTGGCCCATATATTCCATCTATTCATTAGTGAGAAGAAGTTTGCAACAATTCTGCCTTCTTCAAGGGAAAGTATGCTAAAATTTTTGAACACTTATAACTCATGTACTGCATCCAGAGATTTCCAGACTGCATGAACACTCATAAAAATGGCACCATTGCAGTTTTCAAGAGATGTCTTAGTGATGTTGTTTGTGTTTTCTGCAAGGCAGAAATAATGGATATGTATTATTATACTTTAATTCTAACTACAATACCAATGCTAAATGTTGGCCTGGAGATAGCATTTTCTCTTTGCAGAAAGGTATCCATCTCTCTACAGGGAAAGACTTCTGAAACCACATATGGAAAGTAGTAGTATAGGTGGTCAATTCTAAGTCATGTGTGTGTGAGCCCTGTCCAGGTTTTTCTCCTTCCATTCTTCTTTCCCCATTTTGTTATTTTGCTATTTCCTCTCTACATTGTTGTCTTCAGAGTTGCTCAGTAACTAAGGCCTGGTTCACAACATTTGTTTGTGCTTAACAGTGCACACTAAATTTCAGATGGAATAAAAATGATCTGTTAACATTTTATTTGCATGCAGTCATTTCCATGCTGCAGGATAGAATCCTATGATAGGATTCACTTCATATTTAGCTGCAAAAGAGAGACTACAGAGATAGTTTATTTTTAATAAAAACAATTAAAGAATATCAATATTCTCAGAGGCCACTCACCTGATATTTAAATCATTTGTTTCTCAGGCTCTTTGCTATGATAATTGTCAGGGGTGCTTTCAATTTTAAACTTGTGAACTCTACCAGATGCACAGTTTTCAAAGATAACAAGTTTTGCTTAACATTTCATTTCATTGACTTCATGAAATTTGGCATTTTATTAAGATATACCTAAGCTGACTTTGTAATCATTCTCATTTTATTTGCATTTTATTATAAGACATTTGTAGCACCTAAAAGTGAGCAAAAAGCTTCTAAGCATAACTGCCTATCTACTAATATATATGTATATACATGAGAACTAGGGAGGCAGTGGTGGATCCTTGAAGAAAAAGTATGCTTAGTAATTGCTATTTTAGTAGCACTGTTTTCACATTATGAAATTATTTCATTCCTTGTATAATCTTGTACCTTCAGGGACTCAAATATAGAATGCTTTTTTTTATGAAGCTTTTCTGTTTTTCTTCAAGGAATGATTATAAGAAACCTGAAGAAGCAGACATTTTAGAACAGGAGAGAGGACATGAGGCAGAAGCAAATCTAGATGAAGCAAACTCCAGACTAGACCATGGCCATTTTTTTTTTCCCAGAGTAGTGGTCTCATCTCCAATTTTCAGGAATGAAGAATGAAAATTGATTTTAGAATCAATTAAAGACCTTTGCTGTTTTTTGTTTAATCTTTGTTTATAGTTCTCACTTCAAAGTGCATTTGAAAATGCATAAGCCTTCTCCAAATAGTTTCTTCTTTTTAATTAAGTAATTTAATTTTATTTTTATAGACTGCATTTTGATTTATGGTACACAAATGGGTTACAAATTTTCATTTCTATGGTTGTGCATGATGTAGACTCACACCATTCATGCAATCATATGTACATAGGGTAATGATGTCTGTCTCCTTACCATTTTTCATACGCTCTCTCCCTCCCCAGCTCATTTCCCTCTAAGAATGGACGAACAGTTTCTTATTGTTACTACAGTGTGCTGAGGTAAGAATCCCATGAGGTAAGAGATAGAGGTTTAATTTCATTTTACTACATATGGACTTCCAGTTTTCCCAGCACCATTTGTTGAACAGACTGTCTTTTCTCCATTGTATGTTTTGACTCCTTTGTCTAATGTGAGGCAACTGTATTTTTGTGAGTTTGTCTCTGTGTCTTCTATTCTGTACCATTGGTCTGACTCTCTATTTTGGTGCCAGTACCATGACATTTTTGTTACTACTGCTCTGAAGTACAGTTTAAGGTCTGGTATTGTGATACCTCCTGTAATACTTTCTGGTCAGGATTGTTTTGGCTATTCAAGGTCTCTTATTCTTCCAGAGGAAGTTCATGATTGCCTTCTCTATTTCTATGAGGAATGTCATTGGAATTTTAATTGGAATTGCATTGAATCTGTCTCTCACCCTGCACAAAACTTAACTCAAAATGGATGAAGGACCAGAGACCAGAGACCCTGCACCAAATAGAAGACAAAGTAGGCCCAAATCTTCATTATTTTGGCTTAGAATCAGGCTTCCTTAACAAGACTTCCGAAGCACAAGAAATCAAAGCAAGAATCAATAAATGGAATGAACTCAAACTAAACAGCTTTTTCTCAGCAAAGGATACAATCAATAATGCAAAAAGAGAGCCTACAGAGTGGGAGAAAATCTTTTCCACATGCACTTCAAATACAGCATTAATCTCCAAAATTTATAAAGAACTTACAAAACTTTACACAAAAAATATAAAGAACCCAATCAATAAATGGGCCAAGGATCTGGACAGACACTTTACAGAAGAAGATATACAGGCGATCCATAAATATATGAAAAAGTGTTCAACATCTCTAGTAATTAGAGAAAAGCAAATTAAAAAGCTCTAAGATTTCATCTTACTCCAATTAGAATGGCTATTATGAAGAACGCAAACAATAACAGATGCTGGTGTGGCTGTGGGGAAAAAGGCACACTTTTACATTGCTGGTGGAGTTTCAAATTGGTTCAACTACTCTAGAAAGCCTAGTGGAGATTCCTCAGAAAACTTGGAATGGACCCACCTTTTGACCCAGTTATCCCACTCCTTGATTTGTACCCAAAGGACTTAAAATTAGCATACTACAGTAACGCAGTCACATCAATGTTTATAGCAGCTCAATTCACAATATCCAGACTGGAACCAACCTAGATTCCCTTCAACAGATGAATGGACAAAGAAGCTGTGGTATATATACATAATGGAATACTACTCAGCCATAAAGAAGAATAATGCTATGGCATTTGCAGGTAAGTGGGTGCAATTGGAGATTATCATGCTATGTGAAATAAGTCAATCCCCAAAAAACAAAGGCTGAATGTTTTTCCTGATAAGTGTATGATGATATAGAATCAGATTGGGGGGGTTGGGGGGTGCAAAAAATGGAGGAACTTTAGATTACAAGGAGGGAAATGAGGCGGGGAGGGGGAGGGATATGAAAAATGGTAGAATGAGACAGACATCATTACCCTATATACATGTGTGATTACATGAATGGTATGAATGTTCATCATGCACAACCATAGAAATGAAAATTTCTACCCCATTTGTGTATAACGAATCAAAATGAAGTTTGCAAAAAATAAGAAAATAAAAAAGAAAACATCATAAGGTAAAAAAGAAAGAAAGAACCCCATGAGGTAATAATATATCAATGTAACAGAAGAAAAATTAAGAAAAGCAAATGGTCACAGTACTTCCAAATGAAAGAGAAGGGAAATATCTTTTTTTTTTTTTTTTTTTTTGGTACTGGGGATAGAACCCAGGAGCACTCGACCATTGAGCCACATTCCCAGCCCTAATTTGTATTTTATTTAGAGACAGAGTCTCACTGAGTTGCTTAGGACGTGGCTAAGTTGCTGAGGCTGGCTCTGAACTTGAGATCCTCCTGTCTCAGCCTCCCAAGTGGTGGGATTACAGGCATGCGCCACCGTGCCTGGCTAGAATGGAAATTTCTATCAGGAGAAGATAAAGCTTTTGTTCAGGGAACTCATTATTGGAATTCAAAAGGAGAATTTTAGATTGAAAGAGGGGATCTATTTGTGAGTTTTCCTTTGATACTCTGTGGGACTGTAGAAACCTGGAAGTGGAGAAGAGAGATGAATATTTTAGATGAAGGCCGGAGTTGTTCATGGCCAGTGTCATAAAACAAAATAAACACCAGACATTATATGACATATGAGAATATTGAGAGGTTTTTACCAAGAGTGCTGTATTTTCAATGTGGACCTTTTTATTTTATGCTATTAAGTAATTATTTCTGCTTTGTCATCAATCATTCCTTAAAATCCTGCTGAAATCAAAGCCTTGTGCTGGTGGACCTGTGCAAATGAATGAGGAAGGGCTTTTCAGCAGGCAGAGGTGACAAGAGCTTGGAAGGAAAGGCAGGAATATGAAGTCAAGTTGAACAAGACAATTAAATATCCCTCCACGTTTCCCTCCAAAGAATTCTCAAAAATACTGAGGGTTGGATAGGTTGGGTTCTTACATCTTTTGGTGTGGTATGAGGAGTAGCCAGGGGCCCAGGACACTTAATGATTGGGAGCAATTTGTGCTGTCTTGGATGCATATTGTATGAATATTACAGTCAAGAATCTCAGGTGCAGCAAAGTGACTTAGCCATGCTGTTTGGGAATATAGCATGGGGTGTCAGGAAATGCTGGTCAACCTTCTATAACCTGGCAGTGTTCAGAGTGACTGAGCTCGTTGATGGCATCAGGAGCAGGGTGGCAGGTAAGGGTATGCGTGGGAAAGCTCCTTTAAGATACCCCAGGTTAGTCCTCTCACTTAGAGATTTACCAAGTCCTGCTTAGAATATTTTCTTTATTTAGCAGGAAACATGATGAAAGAACCTAAGAGCCCTATAGAAAATCTGTGAATATGAATCACTTCTTTGTTGATACTGATATTATTGTCAGAGGAAAATATTCTGATTGACAATGAAGGATGTTAAATCACTCCTTCTTGGGTGTCTACTTATCATATGTTAGGGTACATCTTTTATGATTAAATGAAACAATACTACGAGTTAAGAACCTATCAGAATTGGATTAGCTTAAAATTAAAAGAAAAGAAATGCACACATCCTGCCTAAACATCCATTGATTTTTGTTGCTCTTGTTCATGAAAAATGTGTCATAACAGAAATTGAAGTTAGGCAGGTCTGGGATTGAAACACAGCTCTTCCATTTATTAAATCCCAATGTTAGTTTGAGAAAGCTACTTACCTTTGTCCTGTTTTTCACAAATTTGAAATGAGAACGATGGTACCTTTCCTCCGGCCATTGGGGTTGCAATAAGAATCACAATCCATAGCCAGCATCATGGTACACTCCTGGAATCCCAGCTACTCCTGAGGCCCAGGCAGGAGGATCACTGCTATAGTATCTGTGCATTTTATATAAATATGCAGGTCAACAAAGTTAGCAACCTCTAACTATAGAACAAGAAAAAAGAAACAAGTTCATTTCGAAGAAATCAAGCAAAAACAGATGTGGCTTTAATGTGGTAAAATCATGAAAATGAAGCTTGGAAATTATTGATTAATTATGCATAAAATTTTTAGAAGAGGAAATGATTTGTAGAATGCAAAATATTAACTTAAAATTAATTAACATACAATTATTATTACAAATGCAAGCCAAGGTCCTAATGGCTATCACAGCCTCACTTTTTTTGATCCTGCTAGCAGTCCCATGATGCATAAGCTGCTATTCACACTTCACAAGGTAAAGTAAGGGGCTTACAGATGCTGAAAAGCACCTTGCCAACACCACAGGGCAGGTTTGGCTTATCAGAGACACTGATCCATATTTAAGGAATGCCTGTGTCCTTTGGTTATTTTTACTCTGCCACAGCTGCCTCTTGGTTTAGTTACTTTTTGCCACCAAAGATGTGACTGTCTTACTCTGTGCTTCAGCAACAAAATACTTCTGATCAAAAAATTATGTTGGCCGGTATCATGTGGCAAGATTATTTTTTAAAGTTTTAATTTAAAAAATATATTGAAATTCTACTAGCAGACGTAATGAATCTGGCAAGACTAAAAGAAAAAGCACTTCCTGTGAATATGAGGACTCTAAGCTGCTCAAGCCAGCAATTTCCCAATTAGTGCAATTATCCCTGGGATTCTTATTAACTAAGGTCACCGTTGGCTCTTTTCAGGTTAACTGGGGAATGCTTAACAATGGAGAAGGAAAGAAATAGCCATCATATTTCATAAGACATGGTTTTTAATAACGTGACTTTAAAAAATTAATTGGTTCTATAATAATGGTCCCAAAAAGCAAATGAAGTCAGAATCATAAGTGAATCAAGAATACATTTAGATCTCTTGCATAAAATTGCAATGGTTAGCTAAATTTTTGGAAAACAGCATGCATTTATTAAATTACTTCCTTTTGCACTCACTGTACTATAAATTTCAGTAAATACAGGAACAGGGAAAAAGTCTCACTTTTAACTCATTATATGGCAAAATCTCATATTTAAGTGAATAAGTCAAGAACCATCTGAAAGCAATGGGTAAGAGTAATTTCCAAAATCTCTCTTTACTTAGTGAATAAATGTTAAACAGAGGAATATTTGGGTCAACACTAAATAGAATTATGTACATGAGAAAATTGGAAAAAAATTCATTTTGTCTTCAGATAAAACTGGTATTTGGATTGAGTGCTACAAAGAACAAGCTGAGGAATTTCTGAAATGTTAATTTAGATGGGACAAGGTTGCAATAAATAGTTGGTTCAATTCATGGCAAGAAGTTGAGACAAGGTAAAGAGTTGGCTCAATTCATGGCAAGTAGGATGGGATCCCTCACCAAAACTTCCCCTAAATAGCAGGCTTCAAAAGAGCAAGGAGCAGAAATGAGCACAGATCACCAGCTTCCTGGTGGTGGATAATGGAATTATGATGTATTCATAATGGGGGATTTGATAAATTATCAGAGTTTTAGGGTACATGCATTTATTCAGAAAAGAAACACAGTAGGAGGCAATCTGGAAGTCATATTTCCTTTCTATTTATTTTCTTCCTTCAAAAAATGCTTATAGATAATGTATCCTATGAAAACCCTTAGGAGGAAAAGAAAAAGGGTATGAGATAGTCTCTGCTGAAAAATACCCCTAAGCTTACGTTAGTGGAGAAGATAATAATGGTAGTTGACTTTGATTCAGACAGAACAGGCCAAGTACTCATTCAGAAAGAGCAGAAAGTTGATGAAAATTAATAACTCATAGAAAAGAAAGATTCTTTGGAGAAAATCTTTTAGTCTACTGACTCTAGAAAATGAAGAGATTGAGGTAGGCAAAAGGTAAGAGGAAGAAGAAGAAAAGGCATTTCAATATTAGGAGCAAAACATGGCAAGGGTAAAATCTAAATAACCATTGGAATTAGCCAGTATTCTAGTGTTTGTAGAATACAAGGAAAAAAAGAGGTATATGATAAGAGTTAAAACTGTCATGGAAAACTTTACTGCAAACTGTGTGTGTGTGTGTGTGTGTGTGTGTGTGTGTGTGTAGGGATGGAGAACTATCACAGCCAGACTATGCACTTTTATTTTATTTTCCAGTAAGGCTAGGAGGAAAGCTTAAAAGAGATTTTGAGCAAAGGATTGACATAAAAGTTTTGAAGCTCTAATAAGAAACTTGCAGAAGGGTGGATTGAAGAAAAGCATCTTTGAAGCTAGTCCAAGAGTAAAATTGAGAAGCAGTGAGATTCAAATTAAAGGGGAGGGGAAAACTCAAAACAGATACAAGACATATTCCAGAAATAAAATCAATAGGACATATGAAGAATAACCTCAGATTTTAAGTGACTGAATTGAGTAGCATAGTGGAGGGGCGTAGGAAACAGCATGAGCTTTTTGTGGTTTTCTCCTTAATTTAGCAAATGACATGAACTAAATTATTAAAATGTACAATTAGAATTGATACCAAATGCATAACAAAATTGCAAAAAACTTCAAAAATGACATTGAAAAATTAAACGGCCCATGATTGTTAAACATGCTTATTATATTGCACTTATTTTTATATCATCTGAATCAATTCCTAGCATCAACAGCTCACAATATACTTAATGCTTTTATCATCAAAACAGGCTAGATGAGCAGAGTACTCTGTTCTTTTAACATCCTAAGGCAAAGACTACATTTCTATATAAGGTTATTAGAGACAAAATTTCAAATTCAAAAAATTTTTACTGAAAATTTAGACTAATTAATAAATTTGACTTAGAAAATTAGTGTTGAGGGTTTTACCACAATACTAAGTATAAATATAATTAGATTCTTTACGTGGAAAAAAAGCTGTCCTAAAAATTGTCATGTTCTAAATTCATACACTCATCTCCTGAAATTTGCCTCTAAGTGTGTATCGTGAAAGCCATTATACAGTTACCTTTTAAATTAAACATCGCGTACAAACGCAAGTTAAATGTAATTGCATAATGCCTCTTAATTACTTGTTTAATAACTGTCAGACCTCATAAGATTGCAGAAATTAAATATGCAAAAATATATTAACTCATCTATTCCATCCCCTTGACAGTGCATGAATATTCTCTGTTAAGAAAAATAAGAGTTTTGCAAGATGATTTTCTATCCCGGTTTTAAATTACTTTACCTTTTAAAAACTATAGTTAGCAACATTGAAATGTGGAATAAGTTGATTTCTTCATTTTACACTAATGATGATACTAATTGTTCTTGTGCAGGGTGTGGGGGTACTCAGAAGTCAAAGGTCTCTAAAAACAGGCTACACATGTACATATGTTGAAATTAAGTCACACTATATTAAGAAATGGTATAAAATATTCATATACTATGGGATTTATACAATTTTTGC
Organism: Glaucomys volans; assembly: GCA_020662805.1. Lineage (NCBI taxonomy): Eukaryota > Metazoa > Chordata > Mammalia > Rodentia > Sciuridae > Glaucomys > Glaucomys volans. Next base: position 196,215 of record JAJEJO010001738.1, read on the forward strand.
ATTAAATAATAAAAAGCCACTTTCCAGAGATAAAATTTACCGGATGTGGGAAATGATTCAACTTGGATGGTGAGATAAGTTGAAATGGCAGGAAATATCCAGAGACTTTTGGCTTCAGATATCCATGTGAAGGTGGAGAGGGGCATACGGTTCAGTTTAGCAGCATGTGAGCATCACAAAGAAAAGAAAATAGCATGGAGGTCAACCTAAGAAAACATCTTTCCCAATTCTTGGGTTTTTTGGTTGTTTTTGTTTTTTCTCAAACAAAGGCCCTCTTCTCCAGTTGCCCCAAAACTGTGCCCTGGCCTTTGGCTAAACTGAGTTCCCTTGCAGGGTTTTAGACCTCAACCTGCTCTCTACTTGAGATGCTCGAGAAAAACCAATGTTATTTTACACATCTTGTGCACCTCATAGCTTGCAAAATATTTTTGTGAACTTTAAATGTATTGACATCATAACGCTGAATCAAGTCATAGGAGATACATTCCACACTCTGCAGATGACAGCACGAGGCTTGTCATTTAAAATCTATAGAATAGATCCAAATACTAGCTACCAGATCTTCCACTCCAGGCAGGTATTCTTTCTGCTCTTCCTAAATCCCTCCAGAATGACCATATCTTTGGTTTGGCTTCTAATATACTGCAGGTAATTAGAGCACAATTTAGTAATTTACCCAATAGCCATTTCAAACTGTTATAATAGAGCTATTAAGTAGCAGAAAAAATTTAAGTGACATTTGTGCCATTCAATGAAATGTATAATAATATAAGAATTCCTTGATATTTGAGCATAATATATATCCATCACTAATCTATTTCAAGAATATATTGGTAAAATTTACAGTTGCATGTCTAAAGCACATAGCATCATTTGACTGATACTGAAAATGTTTCATTTTAGTAACACTTCTTTTTTTTTTTTCATTTTGGGACACTACGATTCTTACAACCTAATAATTATTATTCAAAAATTGTTTTTCAGAAAAGCTGAAATAAGGTTGTTGATTTTTCCTTTTGAAATCTCAAGTTGATGAAGATAACACTTTGACAACTGAGTCTCTTATGGAAATACATTCCATCAAAAAAATCTCACATATGACATGCAAATGTATTTAACAAGTGGTATAACTAAGTTGAGTGCGGAGAGAACAGTTGTATTCAAATGGAGGACAGTTGTAAATTAGATTTTATGATGATACTTTCTGCATGTTTTTTTTTGAGAAAATGTCAAAACTATCAGTTCAACATCAGTTCAATGAGTCACTACTGGGGAAGAGAAATTCATCTATGTTGAGAGATTTATAATAAACATAAATATATAATTAAACAAAATAAGGTCAAAAACTGAATAATAAGATGGTGTATGATTTTTAACTTTTTTCAAGTCCAACTGAGGAATGTTTTATTAAATTTGGACAATAGTTTTAAGGGCTATTTTTCATTAAAACTGGATGTGTTCACTTTGATTATTAAATTTTCAAATAACTAACAATACTATTGATGTAAAATGTTTTAAAGAACCTTTTAAATCATTCGAAACAAATGGTTCTTATAATTATTTTACAAGGAGAGTTAAGAGGGAATACTAAAAGGTATCAAATGTTCTCCATAGCAAAGAATAATTAGTCAATCCATTAATCATGATTCTGGCTTGAAAATTTCCTTTTAGCTGTTCTATTTTTATATGGCCTTAGTCAATGTGCTATAGCACTTATGAAGTTAAACTCCATATGTGCAGAAGATTTTCAGCTAGGTATTCAGACACATAAAATGTTTTACTTCAACTCAGTTCAATGGAATATCTTTTCCTATCCTGTGAGAAGAGTTACCTTCAGCTTAAGCAATACACAAATAAATAATGCATGGATCTTGCCCTCTAGGATTTGATAATTCCTTTGGAAAAATACACATAAACATTGGTAGTGAGGTCACATTTCTACTGTAGGTAGAAGGGCAAGACTAAGCCACACATAGCCTTCAGGATGGAAAAAATTGTAAGCAATGAATACCGTATCATTTTCTTTCCTATGGATAAGTCATTTAAACCTATAAAATCAATAACTTATCACTAGCCATTTTTGTACATATGGGTTTCATTTCCTTAATATTTTGGCAAAAACTTGAGAAATGTTCTTTTTGATCAATTCACCTAAGATCTATTTTTTTTTTTTTACTTTTGGTTTTGAATGCTGTAAGTTCTGATATAATTTGAATATTCTTCTAAGATTGTGATGCAAGAAAGTTGGCTTCCCCATGTCTCAATCTATGTCAGCAACCTAAACATTGAGATGATCCTAATCCCTTAAAAATATTTCAATATGGAAAGTCACAGAAAGTCGCCATTCTTTCTTATATTTACTTTTGGTTTTAATATTCATTCACATATTAATCAGTTTCTCAGGAAATACTATTGAGGACCTAAAATGTGCCAGATCTTGCTCCAGTAGTGCAGAGCAACAGTAGCTAAAGAAACTGGAAAAAAAAAATGTGCCTACTTATATTTGCCATTGTAGTTTGGAGAATGAAAACAAGAAAGTAAAATACATTGCATGTTAGATAATGATGTGGACCAAAGATGCAAATCAAAGTCAGGAATCCCACTGGCCAAGCATGGACGATGAGCTGAATCCTGGGAACAAGGGCGACTGAGAACCCTGGTTGCCAGACTCTTGGTTGTCGCAGTAGAAAGAAGAGCACAGGAGAGTTTGGCAAGGAACACTGAGGGCCATACAGGAACAATAGCAAGCAAAGCATAATCCAGTCTGGCTAATATTGAAAGATTTAACCAACAGTAATGGAAAGAAAACAGAATGATTCTTTCTTATGTAATAGAACTTTTCTAAGACAAAGACTTGTCACTCTTTCCTCTAAAATAGGTAGCCAAAATTAATTCTCTAAAATTAATTGATAGGAGCCACCAATACTTTACGTAAATCAGTAAGTGCAAAGGGAAGGAAAGATAAGTTGCTGACAAGGCATAAACAGATGTACGTGGAAGGGACATGGAAGGAGATACAATACGCGTGACTCCCGAGGCCACAGAGTCCTTGTCCTTGTTAACTTTCTCCTTTGCCCACCATTCACATCCTCAGCCAGCATGCAGCTGGTGTGGTTCAAATCTCCCCCCTTGAGGGTAAGAGACTTTCTCCTTTCTGTCTTCAGTGAGTTGCTGTTTTCTAGGAAGAGTTGAAAGGTAAATTCCAGATGGCACTGGGGGTCATAACTCAGTGGTAAAGGTTTGTCTAGCTTGTACCAAGCCCTGGGGAGAAAAAAGTAATTCCCTCCAAAGAATCTCCTGGGATAGAGACCTGTGCCTCTTTTCCCCCATAGTCAAGCATTAGTGACCGTGTGGGATATTCTGCTAGACTGTAACGTCTTGGCAGAAAATAGACCTGAAGTGGAAATCTGAAATGAGTTTTCCTGGTTGACTGGATTGACTTCACTGATACCATTTTTGCTGTCCTGGATGGTCTCAAATGCAACCACGCCGCAAAGCAGAGGTGGTGCAGATGGAGTATCGCTAGAGGCAGTCACACTGGACCTTGGCCTTCGCAGGGCTGAGCTGCCTCCCACCACCTCAGATGAGTATCTAACCAGCAACGGTCAGTCAGGATTGACACCAACTCAGGAACAGGACTCTGTGCCCAAGGGAATCAGCCATCACCTGGTGGCCAGATAATCATATAGGGGATTCTTGTCAGTATGAAAAGCCCAGAGATTTATCCTCATAAAAATAAATCTACTGGATCTGGATTATTTTGCTCCTCAACACTTGCAATGCTTCTATAAAAATCACCAATATTGGCTTCCTGGATGTTTTATTTATTATAAGGTATCCGGGGACACGGGGAAGTTCAGGAAATCGCTACCAAATAGGTGTACAAGACCCATGCGTTTGTGCACCACTATGAAAGAGAAGGCAATGCTTTTTTTTTTTAACTCTTTCTACCTCAAAATATTATAAAATTTATCATTTGGACAGAGTATGATTCCTGAAGAAAGCAAGCTTGATGAATAGAAGTAAAAATATAAATATAGTTCCAGAACTTTTATCCCTGGCAATATAGAAGAATGTACAGGACCATGGGTGGGTGATGACTGGAAGGGGTGGGAGGTTCTGCTGAGACCAACGACTTGACCTAACCTTCTCTGCTAGTCCTCTGCCCCACATCCCTTACCAGTCAGGTGCTTCTCCTTCACTATGGGCAGATTAAATGATCTTAATTGCTTAATTGAATGTAAGTCCTGTTTTCAACTTCTAAAATAGCTGGAATATTGTTCTCAAACGCTGAGGTCTTCACATTGTTATTCTAACTCCTTCATACACTGGAAATCTGTTGATTAGATGCCAGGGACTGAGATTGTAGAGTTTAATGAGCCAGGTTTCTGGACACCAGATCCCACAGTTGAGCTGGGAATATTGTTTATAAAAATGCTTAAAAGTCTAATCAACGAGATAACACAGGAAGTTTACTAGAGTATCTGTAAGAAGAAAAGATTTGAAGACAATATATGGGTCTAAGTGAATCTTGAATGATGAGGAGAAAGGACACGGTGAAGTACAGGTGAGAAAGTGATCTAAGAAGGCAGAGCAGATGCTGACCCCAGGTGTGACAGCCCAACCCAGGCTCCTGGGAAGTGACCAGTGATTCCCACGGGTCTTACAGTGACATGGGAGACATTCTCTTCTCTAGAGAAGCTCAGAAATGTCTTCCCTGTCAAAGAGGTTAAGGTGTGACCTACAGGTAGGAGAAAATGCATTTCTCAGCAACAAAGCTAGACTATTCAGGGGGGCCCATTTGGATGGAAGGAGAAGTTTAGCCAATAAGAGTTAAGGAGTTGTATAGGGAACTGAAAGGGCCCCATGTTCTCTCCACTCCTATCATGTGCGCTTCAATTGTTCTGTTTCAAGCAGCTGCTATGTTTGCACAGATCCAAGTGGTGTAGAGGTGTCATTCCACCTTGAAAGATCAAAAAAGAACTAAGCAGATCCCAGATTGGAAGCGAGGCAGGCATAGGCCGCACAAGCTTGTCTGACATAAGCTTATTTTCATGGGAGGCATCTTCCAGCTCACCCCAACCCCACTCAATGGAAGCAAAAGAAACTCGGAAGAGTTTTGTGGGCCTTGTCCTTAATGACAGTGTGCCTTAGCCAGTATATTTACCTAATACACAGAATCATCTTCAGGCTAAGAGAAGGAGCCAGAGCCTAGGTGGCTGGTGCAAGGTTGGAAGGAAGTAGGTCCTTGTATTCGCTGTGTACATTCCTAACAGGTGACACTCATCATAGGCAAAGGCTTTATGAAAAGGGCCTCAATTTTGCAGAGCTCATTTATTAATAAAAGAAATACTGAATAAGATGTAAACAAATTCACATAGAAAAACATAAGGTTACCCAAATTAGAATAAGTGGTAATCTAAGTGCTTGTTTGCTTCACTTCCTAATTTCTTATAAATTTCGTTATAAATTACTATCACACTTTTTGGAAAGTTCTACAACATAGGCAGGTTGGTCTGACAGGCTCTGTCCAAGTGGTACAGGGAGAGCCTATGCGTCTGGGGACTGATGTGTCTGGCCTCAGTACCGTTCTCTTCTCTCAAATTAGTCACATAGCTTAGAGTTTAACTTAGGCTACTATTTTGGAGGGAGTGGGAAATTGTACATAGATACATTGAAGCATCTTTACCCTGTTTTTCACTAGGAATTTGTGAAAGGATTGTATCTAGCTCTTTCTAATTTTGAGCTTTATCATGGACAGACATTTAGAAGAGGTTTTCTTCATAAGAGATGGTTTTATATTACACGCTGTAAAATCACAGTTCAAAATTACCTGAGTAAATTTATTTTCTTTAACAAGTGCTTTATAAATATTCATTTAAAAAGTCATGTTTATAAATTGAAATGGTCCTTTGTAAATGTCCAATTACAATCATTTGACAAGTATAAATACACTTTGTAGCAAACAATACCCTGATTTATGCAGATCCCATTAGATATGACTGCGAACTATAATTATCCTAGTGGACTATAATTTTGCCTGCCCAGTCATTCATAGAGTTTAATACACTCAACTGAGACTGAATTTTCAGGGCTGTTTCTTACAGTGGCAATGATGTATGTGTCACCGCCCTTTCTAATTCTGTTTTCACTTGAATAAATAATCTCAGCTAAGACCTCGTTCCTGCCATTTTGCTCAACTCAACAGGACCAACACGGAATAAGAATATTAATAGCAAGTCATTTTTGTTCAGTCTAAAAAAAAGAAAAACACTGTTTGCAATCTGTTGGTATATTTCCTTTTCAGTGTATTTGGTCAGTACAGGTTAAATACATTGGTAGTTAAATTATTGTCTTAATGAAGTAAATTGCCTCTTCTAGAGAAGTTTTATGTGGGCAAGAAATTGCTGCTAAGATATGGATGTCAAGTTTGAACCAAAAATTGCATGTTTACTTTGCTATTTTAAATTCAGGACCCATCATTTCTCTTGACTGGGTAGGTAAAATCAGTTTTTACAACTTAATATGTTTTTAGTAATAGCTAATGCCAATGCATTACCCAGCTATATTACAAGAAAGAATATAGAACCACTTTAAGCAAGATGTTTGCATTATACCAAAGGAAAGAGGCAGTTCAGGTGAATCACCTGTTTTAGTACTATTCAAAATGGTGATCATGTGAATGTGTAGTTAAATAGCACCAAGATGACCACGGTAGTCTCCATTATGTGCACTTTTTAATTTAATGTTATAAACACTTGTTGAATAAAGCTCTGTTTTTCTAAATTCAGATGGCAACTCTGGAGAATAGGATCTACTATAGAAGAAATTTTCTTTCCTTTCTTTCTAGTACAACAGTAAAATTCAACTAAAGGAAATTTTTCTTTCTTGATTTTCTTACATTGTATAGTCTTCAATAATCAATTTTTGTAATACAAAGGTAAAGGAAGTTTGCAGTAAAATAGGAAATTATGGAATTAAGTGAAGCAATTTTAAAATGGAACATATGGAAAAAAGTACTTGTTTCACAACACAAATCATTTTTCTTTGCCCCAGAGTTTCATTATAGCTACTATTCCCTGAAGGTACTGAAAGGCTCATCAGTATTTGTCCCTGAAAAGCTTCATACAAAACATAAAGTCAACTGTTGGCTGGCACCTGTTTCTAGGGTCTGCGTCTGGTATCATTGTTGTGGACACTATTAATCTGAGGCAGTGCTGTGCTGAGACCCCTCTGGACTTTGGGCACAAAAATATGTGGTTTCTGGATCTTCAAAAGAAACTGAAGATGATGAATTCAGTGTTCTGTTCCATGCCAAGACAGAGGTAATATATATTTTACATATATCACACACACACACATATATGAAAAATATGTATATTTTATATATATAAAAATGTAAATATATACATATAAAATGTGTAGCATATAATATGTATGTTATATATATATTGGTATTTTGCAGTTATAGGTTGTTAGATGAATTTCAGAAAAATACTAATTTTTCTGCATATCTACCATGGGATTTTAACAAAAACACACTTTTTAATTTTTATTTTTAAACCTCTTCATCTTTAAGTCCATCATGAGCCCATGGGTGACTGCTCATGGCATATTCAAAGTGGGGAGCAAATGTGAATTTTAAACAACAGCTGGCACTTATAAAACTCAGAGAATATTTAAAAACTGTAATCCTCTAATTCTAAGCAGGTGTGCACGATCCTTTCTTGGGAATTTATTCTCCCAGAATTTTGACTCTTTCTTTCCCAAGGGGCTTCCCATCTCTTCTGCTGGCAGCTCTTCCCTGAGCTCACTTTACGCTCAGACATGTCTGCACTCGGCAAAGTCCTCAGTTTAGGCTCTCGTTGGACCTCCTGCACAATCCAATCAGGACACACCGAGTTCCTTGACTCTGTGTACACAGTTAAACATACAGATATATGTTGGCTCATTTAGTTTCTCTCTCATCCCTAAAGTTTGTATTTTTGTTTTGTTGTTCTTGGTGATTTTTTAAAATTACTCTTGTTTGTATTAAGTGCTTCTCCTTGATCACTTTAGTATTCTGTATTCTGTATGTAAAGAGATTCTTTTTCAATTTCGTTTTCTTGGAGTTAGGTTTAAGGAGCCATATAAATCATCTGATTTTTTTTCCACAGCAATTGCAACATCATAAAAATTGCTAAGCTCTTAAATTATTGTGATCTATGTCTATTAAATTCATAGGCAGTTTTGAAGAAGATGTATTATGCTATTTCAGAGGACACATGAGATGAAGTTCCCTCCACCCTAAGAAGTTGACAGTTTCTTTGAATCTACTCTTTATATATAGCATCCTCTTTGGTTTATGATTTTTGTATTCACCTTTGCAACCAGGAAGTCCCAAATTCCACATTCAATTGTATTAAATACTATTTTTTTGGCTGAGGAAAAAATAATGCTTTTCTGTGATTAAAAAAAAAAAAATGTGGCACCAGTTTATTCGTGCTCTGTCTGTTCCTTCTGCCAGTGGCATTCTCAAGGTACACGCAAAGACTTGAGTGCTTCCTATATGGTGCCAGTACAATAGGCCCAGCTCTCAAAGATGAAATCGAAAGAGTTCAAAAGTAAAAGAATGCTCTCGTTCTCAGTAGGCTGGTTAATTGTATGTGCATTCATTTTGATTGATTTTTAAGAGTGATGGAAAGAAAGTAACTTTTCAGTGCAGAAACAATTACAGTGGGAACTGCTATCCTTTACTGAATGAACAATGCTATTTATAAAGGAAGAAAATTACAAAGGTTTGTTTCCTGCTGTTAATTTTGCTAGGATACTGAATTAGTATGGTACTGCTGGGAGCTGCAGGAGACCTTTAAGATACATGAGCAGGAAGGAGCCAACCTGATGAGCAGCATTAATCATCAAAAGCTCCAGTTAGTGAGTGTCAACAAGGGGCCTGAGTGGGATTGCCCCCACCCCACCCTGCAAAGTAGTGGGAAAGGTAATTTTAAGTAAGGGCTAAAGTGACCCAAATCATTGGTTAATTTTTGACTTGAATCACTTAGAGATAAGAGACAAAAGTTATGGTGTGAAAGAAAGGGGTCATGTTAAAGGAAAATCAACAATGAAATCAGACCATCTTCATTTTCCCTTTTCAGCTCTGAATCTAATTTGTACATTTGCTGGAGGTGGCTTAACACAGTAGAGTACCACGCACAGGGTGACTGAAGCAGGGGCAATGGATTTTCTCACAATTCTGGAGGTAGGAAGTTGGATGGAGCTCAAGGTGTGGGCAGGTCCAGTTTCTTCTGAAGAATGTGGAAAAGGATTGGTTGCAGGCCTTTCCTCCAGCTTCCTGTGGTTTGCAGGCGATCTCTGGAGTGCAGTGGCTTGTGGATAAATCAGTCCCATCTCTGAATTTGCAATCTTGTGCCCATAAACTTCCCCCTTTTATAAGGAGATCAATCATATTGGATTAGGGTCCACCCTAATGACCACATACCTCTGAAAGACTCTATCTCCAAATCAAATCATGTGCTGAGGTATGTTAGCATTGTAAGACATCAGACTGATGTGAACATGGGCCTCTTCACCTCTTAACCTGATGGTAACAATTAAAATATGTTAGACTTTCAAGCTCTACTGAAGCAATTTCAAATGTGCTTGAGGGAGAAGACATGCAGTCATCAAGAAGTTTGCCAGAGGCAGAGCATGGAAATACGAGCATATTAAAGCTCTGAAATATTTGAGAATTAAAACATTTTTTGTTGTTATTGTCTATAATGGTAAGATCCTCGAAAGTCAGCTGCAGAACCCTGGTTTTTACACCAGAAAACCAAGGTCACTGTGCTGTGGAAAATCTTATAGAAATTGAGCAGCTAATCACAGGGCAAACCTGTAAATTCAGTGTAAATCCTCAGAGAACACTTGGGACGAAGGGCAGATGGGATTTGTTCTTCCTAGGTGTGTATAATACTTAGCAAATCTTTTACTTTTTGGTGGCCATGACACATGGAATTTTTTTCATTATTTTTGTTTTGCCTGTGTGAATAAAATCAGCATGTGTGAGTTCTGAAATAGTCAATTTTAAAAATACACATGGTCCCTCTGTGGCTAATACAGCTTTCATCAGAAGCAAGAACACTTATCAAAGAGAATTCACATAGTGTGTGTCAGTGCTGAACATAAGAAAACCATATTTTAAACTTTACAAGCCATGTAACATCTTTATTGTTATAAGGCCACTGCAGGAATAATTGCATTACAAGGATTATTTTTCACTTTATAGGTGGTAAATGCCACTATGAACACTATGATGCTTTTCAATCATCAGTGACCATGTTGGATGTATCTCCAAGCACATTTGTTTTCTACACCATCCACATATCAGAGGATTGACAATTACCCTACTCAAAGATTATTGCTAAAACAGCTTATATTTCAGTTTTTATTTTATTTTATTTTTAATTTTGTTTTCACTTTTTAGGGATGCAACTGTGGAAAGCCTATTCACAAATGCATAATCTTCCTTCAATCTGGGTTTAAAATATGGGTATTTTCAACCATTAGGTACTGTAGTGCAAGTCTGAACAGTTCCCACATTGAGAAAAATATCTTGAGTCAATCACAATATTTTCCGACTCATTTCTTCTCCAGAACTTTTAAAGTTTGTTTTTATTTAATGGAATATTACATATGCCTCTGTTGTATCATTTGCCTATGTTACTCAGAGTAGGGATATTGTATTTTGATGAAAGCAGATCATGTGTATCAAAGTGAAATAGCAAGTATGATAATGCCACCTACCCAAGAGCCATACAAGTTGATTAAATACTCCTGTTCCATTTATTTTTATTTTACTGAACTTGATATTTGGAAAGAAATCAGAAGATATTAATATCATTTATAGCCATGAGAGTTCAGTTTTATGAAATTTTTTTAAGAAAAACATCTATCAAAATTCTTAAAAAAATTAATTCTTAGAACCTCAAGTGGATTACTATTTTTCTTTATATTTAAAATTACTGTTCTTAGCAGGACTACCTCCTTGTAAGACCTAGCATAATGTATTCCACATAATAATCAACAGATAATGATTAAATAGAACTATTATGAAGATAATCAATAATTAGTTTCTAACATGCACTAGTCCCTCGTCAAAGCACTGAAACTTGATCATCCCATTGAATGACCAGGGCAGGCCTGGGAGGAAAGTCTCTTGTCATTTCCTTTGTGCAGAAAAAAAGACAGGGACATAGTCACACTAACAGCACAGAGATGGGTTTTGTACCTTGGCTGCCTAACCCCAGAATCCATATTGCAGTTATGATGCTATATTAGTTTTTGTATGTGAAGATATTTAACAAATAAAAAGACCTGGAAATGTGTTTTGTTTTTATTACAGAAATGCTTGAAAAAGCTCTGTAAGATTAAATCAATGGCTTGATTTTCTCAAACTGGCTCAAGACAGAATCTTGGTGTTTTCTTTCTTTCTTTCTTTCTTTCTTTCTTTCTTTCTTTCTTTCTTTCTTTCTTTCTTTCTTTCTTTCTTTCTTTCTTTTCTTCCTTCCTTCCTTCCTTCCTTCCTTCCTTCCTTCCTTCCTTCCTTCCTTTCTTTTTTTTGTGATTTTTGCAGACTTCATTTTGATTCATTGTACACAAATGGGATACAAATTTTCATTTCTGTGGTTGTACATGAGGTGCATCCATACCATTCGTGTAATCATGCATGTACATAGGGTAATGATGTCCACCTTGTTCCACCATCTTTCACACCCCCTCTCACTCCCCCTCTCATTTCCCTCTTCCGTAATCTAAAGTTCCTCCATTTTTCTCTCACCCCTGGTGTTTTCTTTCTAATGAATTTATGCCTAGGATTACGGGCATCAGATATGCTTGCAATGATTTACCAGGTGTCACTATCTTGGCTTCCCACTATGAAGAATGTTTACATTAAAAATATATTAAGCAACTCTTCTCCTTGCCCCCAAATAGCCTCAATGCCTAAATTCTCATGTTATCCGGTTGGATATCCATGGGGAAAAATCATTTGAGAGGTAATTAAGGTTGTGAGGGTGGAGACCTCAAGAACAAGATCAGTACCCTTTTAAAAGTGCTAGAAGAGAGTTTGCTTCCTTTCTTTCTGCTATTCTTCATGTAAAGATGAGCTATCGCCAAACTTGGAAGAGACCCTCACTGGGCACCAACCCTGCTGGCACCCTGATCTGTACTTTCCACCCTCCAGAACTGGAGGAAACACACTTCTGCTGTTCCATGAATCTATTATTGCAGCTCAGACTAACTTAAGTAGATGGAAACCTTAAGAATTTTCTGGATGATGTTGATTCTGTTTTTCTCTTTTTTCAAATCACAAAATTATATTTGCCCCACAGATTGTTCCTGTTGGGTAATAGGAGAAATCACCCTCCACAAAAAATCCTTTAACTAAGTGATTCCCCAGCAGTTGGAATTAGCCAAAGTAATGTGTTCTCAATAAATGTCCACTATTAACTATAGCAGGGCCTATTCCTCCTCTGTTCTCTAATTATTAGATGTGCTCCTTAGATTCACACATCAGTTATTACTAGCTCCTTGAAGTATCTGTAATATTCATCTCATTATATGCATGTACTGAAATATTACATGACACTTTATCAGTATATATAATTATGTCAGGTAAAAATTTAAAATTTAGAAACAAATTTAAAAAGCCCATTTTTATATAAAAACTTATGTTACTATTTATATGTGAGATGGGGTATGGTAAAGCAGAGCTTAAAAATTACATTTATGTTTCTATAGCTGTATGTGAAAATGAAATAATATAAGATGAAATAGACATTCGGTGACTTAAAATCAAATTATAAAGGCCTAATAGAAAATAGTACTAGAGTAGCATAATCCTCCCCATCTCTCCATCATTGTCTCCCAGAAGCCCTGTGTCCAGTTCAAAAGGAAGTGAACTGTATGGCTAGTGGTTTTCCTGGTCTCAAATAGATGCATTGAAATCTATAGTTGGGATATAGGAGCAGTGGAAAATAGACACTCTCTCTCACTCTTTCTCTTTCTCTCTCTCTCTTAAACACACACACACACACACACACACACACACACCCTCATGCCCACACATAATTTAAATTAGTCAGGGATTCCTAAATCAATACAAATGACAATAAAGCTGTAGATACAGAATATGCTTAATATTTTTAGCTCATCTGAAAAAAATCAATACCTAAGCATTATTAGTAATACCACATATAAGACATTTTTATTCTAATCAGTCAGGAATATGAGTGACAATGACAAAATGCTGTGAATTCTCATTAAAATTAATTAGGAGATTTAAAAAATGAAAATAATTGATACTACTCATTTTCTTGGTGCTCAAGGACAATTATTGGTAATATTTTTGTTCCTTACACTTTGAAAACTCTAAATGTGTTTGATGGAAGTAAAAAGAAAATTCTAAATTTTCACTTAAAATATACATAATCAATTTCCTATGTTATTAAAAACTGTGTAAAATAGTTTAAAAGGTTAATAATATTCCACCAAATTCTAGCAAAAATAGTTCATATAAAGATATCTTAGTATTGAGATTTAGCTAAAATTGAACTATTATAAACATTCAGGACATTTTTATGATATTTCAGAATTTTCCCTTGGTACATTTTCTCAAAAGCAGAATTATTGAGTCAAATGTATAAAAATTTAAATGGATCTTGATGCTATAAAATTGCCTCCAAATATAGTACCAGTTTAAATTCCCACATCATACAAAGGAGTACAGTTTTCTTTGTCCTCAATAAATGTGCCTAGTCTCATTAAATATATATTCTTTGGCTAAGAAAGTATTTTACTGTTCTTTTTATTGAACATTACATTTTTCGTAGAAAAAACAAATTCTACTCTACATTTGTTTACCACTTGGGTATTTTTTTTTTTCTCCTTGGCAACACACATGCTCATGATCTTGCAATAATAATCTGTTTATATTTCTGAAGGTTTAGAATGCCTTCATCATGCCCAATTCATTAGGATGGACTAATTAAGGCTGAACATGAATGTGGAAAATTCAGAGACAGGAGGAGCTGAGGTTCAGGTGAAAAGAAAAGTTGAGCGTTCTGGACCTGTGCTAAGAACCTGTGCAGTTGAGCCAAGGGGCTGAAGATCTTAATAATACTAAAATGTGGTTGTTGAAAAAGAAAGAGGAAGACAGAAGGAAAAATTCTCTTCCCATGAGTGATTGGGTAATGCTGTTTGCAGTTTGGGTACTCCTGGTGATGTTCAGGCCCCTGGGGCAGTGACAGAAATGGGGTGTTAAAATGGCAGGGGGGGGGGGGGAATCCCTGGGAGTAAAGAGAAAGGAACACAGGGCTTGTGTGAGTCAGCTTTCTCCTACTGTAATACAAACCTGAGACAATCAACTTCTACAGAAAATGTTGATTTTGGCTTAGGGTTTTAAAAGGTCCATTTCATGGTCAGTTGACCCAGTTTCAAACCTGTGGGAGCTCATCGTGGTAGGAGTAGTGTGGAACAACACTGCTCACTTTATGGTCGGGAAGCAAAAGAGAGAGAAAGAAAGAGTCTGGGGTCTCAAAACGCCCTTTGAAAGCAAACACCCAATAACCTAAAGACCTCCCTCTAGGCCCCACTTCTTGAAGTTTTCTCTGCCTTCCAATAATGCCAAGCTGGGGACCAAACATAGGGCTTTGGGAGACAATTCAGATTCAGACTCTAGCAGCACCACTGATCACGTGTAACTCACACATTCAAGATCTGTAATGGTGGAAATTGCTGAGTACTCCGAACCTGAAAGCAAAGATGAGTGGCAGAGAGGTATCCAAATAGCTTTAAGCCTCAAAATATTATTTCTCACAAGTCATGCTTGTGAGAAAATAATTATTTTGAAACCATAGTGGATAGTTACAATGCTAGAAGTTTCTTCCAGTCAGTGGGATGTGGAACACAGGACATCAAACATGAATGCAGACCAAATGTTACATAGAAAATCATGCACGAGGTATTTTTTCATCATCAATTAGACTTGAGCTAAACTTTATTTGGTCATTAAAAAAACTACAAGTTGATTTCCCTTGCATAGCATTATCAGGCACATGATGTCATCTTGTCCTTATTGGTCTTCATTTCTGGTGGTGTTTGGTAGATCCTTTCATTGGAAAGGAAGAAATTCCCCTTGCTGTTATATAAATAATATGTGGGACAATATTCTCAACCTGTATAAATGAATTTTAGCATCCACTGATAATTTTCTGCCTCTATCGTCCTTGTACATATATTAGCTGATACTCTTCTGGTAAAAAAAAGGGCTTTTCTCCCTCATGAGTCTTTCGTCTTAAGCACTATTACAGAGTTATGCATAAGATTTCATATTGCAATGTGTGATAATTGCTGCTCCCGATATTTTCATGAACTTTTTATTTCCTAATTTGATATATGGGACCCTTTCTGAGCTGGATCCTGTGGGCTTTGACATGTTGCTATATTTGATCATTCTCTCACTGGCTGACTCTTTTATTTATTCAGAGTCCTTCTATTCTGCAGCAAAACATATATTCAACTTTTTTTTTTAAATGGTTACTTAGTTGCCCCAACACCATTGGTTAAAATTTAACTTCATCAATGAGATCCCTTTAAACAGAGCTAAACCCTGATTTATGAAGCAAGGTTTACACATTGCATGCAGTCTTTCTTAAATGAATTTTTATCTGCTTCCATAACAGGATAATTATGGGCTTGAGTTATAATTGTTCCACTTAATTCAACAAAGTCTTTACATGTAAAGGGAACAAATATGTATTTTAAAGACACCGTATCAAATAATTTATCTCTTTCTTGCTCAATCTCATTTCATATTTTACCTTAATCTCTTAACTATGATTATAAAGACCAGCATAAAAATAAGATATGAAATGACATTTATTTTTCAGTCTTGTGTGTGTGTATGTATATAAATATAGGCACAAGAATTCTGAAAAACAGTAAAGCAATACACCAAGTTTAACAAATTATCTCACTTGCTTTAATTTCATGCACATTGGTTATGTATTTGATCCATATGGTCTCATATCTTTTAAAAAATGTCCTTCTACTTGAATATTGAAAAAGTGATACATTTTTATGCTCACTAATTTTATAAGCATGGCAGGTTAAGGGGTCATTTAAAAGATATAATTCCCATGTAGAAAACTATAACAAATTCAATAGCATGGCTTTTTTTTTACTTTGTTCATTAATTTTCAAACTAGTAACAGATTTGTTGAGTTGTAGCGCAAATTAGCTAAAACTATTTTATTTGGTTTTATTTATAATTCTGTCATTTGTAAACAGAGATGATAGAACTGACACAGCCATGAGCAGTTCACTCCGTGGTTTCCCAGCATGGCAATGGATTGTAATGCATTTATTCACATTTTCTTAACCAGACTCCTGAGGATCTGTGGAACTCAAGTCAAATGACTTTTCTGAAAGCAAGATATTAGTCTTGATTCAATCTGTGTCTCAGCTACCTGCATTAACTATACACTTACAAACTGTTGGCTCTACAATGAATCGGTACTTGAACATTAAAAATACAATGAAGTTATGAAAATTTGAAAGACTGTTATAGCGTAATTATGAGGAATTCATTAAAGAATCTGAATTTGAAAAATCTACAAGAAAATTAGCTGGAAAATGCAAAGATGATGCCAAATTGCTAGTTCTGAAGTGTTGATTTCAGATCTTCAATGTGACATTCAGGTTGAATATCCTGTATTAACTGTCCTACTACATGGTAACTGATCTCACTGGGCAGCTAATCCCAGAACAATGTGAACATCTTTTTTAAAAATAAAAAAAAAACTCTATATTGCAATTTTATTTCTTTCATCATATATTCTGTAATATGTTGATAACATAATGGACAATTTGTTAATTTAGAAATAGAATTGGGATATCTACTGTAGAAAGGTTACAGATCATGCCAATGGACAACTTCACTGACCATTGCAATAAACCATTGTGTCAAGGTGGCTCCTGTTTCAGTTTTACTCTCTCCCCAACACCTTTCTCTCCCTCCTTCCACCTCTTCCTCTTTCCCTCCCTCCCTCTCCCCTTCCCTTCCTTCCTCCTTTCCTTCTCCTTTTAATATTTTTTTGATTTTGGTTTTGAGAATCAATAGGTTTAATAGGTCTAACAAAAATAGGTCTATACATACCATATTTCCTTTATCCATTCATCTGTTGAAGGACACCTAGGTTGGTTCCCTAGCTTAGCTATTGTGAACTGAGCTACTATAAACAGTGATATAACTATGTCACTGTAGCATGCTGATTTTAATCCTTTGGGTATAAAACAAGGATAGCAGGGTCAAATGTTGGTTCCATTACACATTTTCAGAGAAATCTCCATTCCACTTTTCATGCTGATTGCACCAGTTGGCATTCCCACCAGCAATGTATGAGTGTACCTTTTTCCCCACATCCTCACCAATGTTTGTTGTGGTTTGTATTCTTGATAATTGTCATTCTGACTGAAGTGAGATGAAATCATAGAGTAGTTTTGACTTGCATTTCTCTAATTGCTAGAGAAGATGAACATTCATTCATACATTTCTTGATGGATTGTATTTCTTCTGTGAAGTGTCTGTTCAGTTCCTTTGCCCATTTATCAATTGGTTTAATAGGTTTTCTTGGTGCTAAGTGTTCTTCAACAGATGAGTGGATAAAGAAAATGTGGCATATATACACAATGAAATATTACTCAGCCTTTAAGAAGAATTAAATTGTGGCTTTTACCAATGAATGGATGGAGCTGGAGAATATCATGCTAAGTGAAATAAGCCTGTCCCCAAAAACCAAAAGCCAAATGTTTTTTTCTGATTTGTGGATGCTAATTCATAATGGGAGGGGGGCCACTAGGGCAGAATAGAGTTACTTTGGATTAGGTAGAGGGGAGTGAAAGGAGGGGAGGGAGTATGACAGAGGGAAGGGTAGTAGAATGAATTGAACATTATTAGCGTATGTACATACATGACTACACAACCAGTGTGATTCTGCATCAAGTACAACCAGAAGAATGAGAAACTAATATGTGTCAAAATGCATTCTACTGCCATGTATAACTAATTAGAAGAAATTTTAAAAATATTTACAATAAAGGACTTGTGATGCATCCATCTGGTAATTATTAAAAAGCAGCAAATGCATTGATAATGAACATTTTTTTTCTGTAAGACGTATGATAAACAGGTGAAATTTGTTATACTTTTTATTTTTAAATAAAATTTTAAAAAATTTTAACCTGTGGAATCTTTGACCAGTCTTTGTGCTGGTTATTTGTACAAATTATGTATCACCAGTCCTCTCAGTAAAAAATAAATAACAAAAATGTAAACATTATTTAGGGCGAAGATTCGGTATCCTGATCTAATTACTGAAGATCCCTACTGACAAATCAAGAGGTTTCTGATATGGGAATTCTTCATGGGTGATTATGATGACAAGTGGAACCCATTCTCAACTAAAGTATGGACATGACAAGATGATTTTCACTCCTGAGGGGAACACATAAATTGGGAGACTATTTCTCTTATCCAGGCTCCCATGCTGCCTCTTTGATTCTGTTAGAAATGAATAAAACCCAGTCAGTTTTCCTACTTTTTGTACCCTTTTCAATTTGATTGAGACTTGTTTAAGTGGGTTTTTACCACAAAAGCATAAAACCATTAAAAAAAAAAAATCGCCATCAAAACTGCTCTCAAATGTCTCTTGATGGGAAGACAGAGGTTTCTCTACCTTTTGGGAACAGGTAAAGTAGCCCTATTGGGGGGGGAATAATCCCCACGTGTGTCTGTGCTGAAAGGCATTACTTACATAAGTGCTATTATTTTTTGATCAATCCAAATGAAAGGACTAGTGAATTTCAGATGGAAGACTCTAGCTGATGGTGAATTTCAGGGCCTACGGCAGGGTCTGGTTTTGCAGCAGCTGTTATAAACACAACATTAACCTAAGTGTGCAAGTCCAGCCCGCTCTTCAATTCTACTCTGCTTTAGTCCCTTAAGTCCAAGTTTATTGGAAATAGAAACAACAATCTCACAAGTATCCTCTTGGCTACAAAACTGTGAATATTACTGTGCTGTTGAGAAACCATAGGGATTTATAAAGTCTACCATAATTGCTTGGTTGCTCTTTTAAATAAATTTGACACCATGCCAGTATAAACTGTACTTAAAGCTTCGTCGATTATACAGAGTGAGAGAGAGGTATCACCAGGAACGAAAACACAAAGCAAAAGGCTGAACAATAATATAAAATTATAATCAAGCTTTTAAAAAGAGTAGCTTGGCTTTACTGGAGAGTTCAAAGAGTTCTTAAAAGGATCCATTCTCATAGGTATATTTGATTTATTAATCAGCATTTCAGTTTATTGGAAGTTAGAAAAGGACATGAAGAAGAGTGTGGAAACTGCCTAGTAAGCACAGAAATATGCATAGTGAACCAAGGAATTAGAACGTACTAAATTGAAATTAAAGAATCAACATCTGTATAAATCTGGGTTCGTCACATTGATGAAAGTTAACAGCACAGTAGTTTGCCATTTCTGCACTTTCACTTTCTGCAGTTTCTGTTACCAGCCGTCATTTGCAGCACAAAAATATTCAGTGGAAAATTCCAGAACCAAGAATCTCATAAGCTTTCCATTGCACACCATTCTGAGTAGCATGATGGAATCTGGTGCAGTCTTGCTTCACCCTGCCTGGGATGTGGATCCCCCTTTGTCCAGTGCCCTAATTCACATAGTAGCTGTCTTGCTTCTCCCATGGACTGTCATGGTATCTCAGCCCCTCTGTTCAAGTCATTTTCATTTTATTAAAGAATGACCCAACACATAAGAACAATGAGGGTGGCAGTTCTTACATGACACACAGAAGCTGAAAAAAGACTGCCTTTAAGTGGAAAGGTAAATATTATGAGAGAGGAGAGAGAGAGAGAGAGAGAGAGAGAAAGTGCCACATTCACATACATTTTATTGTCACATATTGTTTTAATTGTTCCATTTTATTAGTTACTGCTGATAAGCTCTTATTGTGCCTAATATAAATTAAACTTTATCAAAGGTATCTATGTAGGGACTGGGGTTGTGGCTCAGAGGTAGAGTGCTTGCCTAGCACATGTGAGACACTGGGTTTAATCCTCAGCAACAAATAAATAAATAAAAGCTATTTTTAAAAAGGTATTTATGTCAAGAAAAAATGTAGTATAAATGGGGTTTGGTACCATTCATGTTTTATTGATTCACTGGGATTCTTGGAGTATATGCCCCATAGAAAAAGGGGGACAACTGTCAATATCTCTAAATAGTGGAATTTCTGATACAGCTTTTTCTTTTTGTTATTTTGACTTGCTTGTTTTCTAGTTTTTTATTAAATTGAACTTCTGCAAATACAACTTTAACAATTACAATTGCATCTTTAATTTCTCCAAACATTGCTGCAAAATAAAATTTTCTATTCCTCAAATAAATGCATTGAACTGTTCTGTTTTTGTTTCTTCTGACCTCTTTAGGAATCATTTGTAATCAAAACATTTTGAAGAGAATTTTAAATAGATTGTGAGGAACACAGAGACACACACACAGGACAATTAGAGTGAAAAATTTGAGTGACAATATGGTTAAGCTTATCCATCTTACCCAATCTGTCCATCTAGATTGGCTAAAATAATGGCAAATGATTAGAAAATATCCAAACAAATCATAATAATATGTTTTTTTATATTTCAATTCAAGTTTCCTTATATACATTATTTCAAATAAAGTCTGATAAAAATTAGGGAAATTAGTATTTTTCCATCATTAAATTATTAATTTGTTATTTATTTATTCAGAGTCATTAGCATAGTGCCCAGAATACAATAAATGAACAACAAATACCTGTGGGGTAAAAAAACAAAGGTATTTAATCCCCATAACTACCCTGGGACCGAAGAGTACAGAACCCGAGATTAATATGGAGAAGCATAATACACAGGTACAATCTGAAAAGCCTAAACCTAGAATGTGGGAGAGAAAAACTAGCTACAATTTAGAGCAGAGATAACCTTTAGGTTTGTGAAACCCATGAAATTGTGAATATTCTCCTTATATTTTTCTGGTGAGATGTTCAGAACTTGTAGTAAGAATTTCAATGTGAGTTTATGAGGAGTTGATGTCTTTCTGGGCTAAATACAGTGGTAATGTGAAATTATATCTGTATCTACATATAGATATATTCAGCTTAAATGATTCAAATAAAAATGAGTGCAAAAACAAAACAAATAATCAATACCACATTCATAAAAATTTTAAATATATTTTAAAACTGATGTCACAAGTTATACCTAAACACATTTTTATAACAATGCAAAGCAAATATATCATAACCATATAATTTTATGATACAAAGATAAAGGACAGGGAATAAAACAGAGCTTGGCCATGATGGTTCAAGGACGGCAAAACTAACACAGAATATGTGGGTTTTGAAGGATGGAAACCCTAATTTCAAAGACAGAATTTAGCTGACTTGGAGGGGAAATACAACATAATGAGTTAAAATGTATTCTTTTTGTCACTTATTTGAACTGGACTTTTGTTTGCATATTAAGATTGATTCATTAATCAAGGGCCAGAGTCCTAGGACACTGCTCTGTTGAGTGAGAGGCCACAGGATCTGGGATGACAAAACGAGCCATTTATCTAGAGTTCTTCACAGAGGTCATGGAGGATGGATAAAAGTAGGGTTGAGGTTTTTCCCTCCAATTGATATCTGATCTCCAACAGAACTTTGGGAGAATTGATCACGCAGTAGAGGAGCTGAGCATCCCAGGCCTTCACTTCTGTCTATCTACCAGCTTAGACACGTGCATATGATTAAAATGGGTCAACCAGAGATGGAATCATAAACTATATATATGGAGCAGGAACAATGGAGAATTATTCAGCCATCTGGTAACCATAATAGAAAAGATGTCTGTAGAATATGCATTGTTGCTCTCTGCTCAATGCTGGTTGAAGCAGAGGTGCATATATCTGTATCCAGTGTCCAAGAATAACATGACTATTTTCCCTATCATACACTTCCTGCAGCAAGACTAAGGCTATATGACAAATCCTTAGACTCTTTTGGTGCATGCATATTTTCTGAATCCGAATCTCTATTCTACTCATCAATTCACCAACATCATCAATATCCTTTAAATAAATTAATTTTCTTTCTTAAATTAGTGGGACTTAGTTTGTGTTGCTTATAAGAAAGAACCTGACTGACAGAGCCATTTCAATTTAGTAAAGTAAATTTAAGAGAGCAATGAATTTAACTTCATGGTAATTAATATGAGATAATTATTTCTGTTATAGATAATAGGATTAAAGTCCCTCTCAGGAAAAGTTTAACAAGAATCCTGTTGAATGATGTAGTGGGGACCAAGACAGTGTGTTGAAGATATTAATTATATAGTGTTAACCTTTAAGGGTAGTTTTTTACTGAATGGAATATCCAGTTGATATGAGTAGGAGGTTCAAAAAGTAACTTTACTAAATAAAAATGCTAGCAAATTTAAGAGAATAAATACCATAACAGTGGTGAGAGAAGGTATGACCGCAGAATGCAAAGAACTAGAATGCTGGTGATAACCACACCATACAGATTATCTACTAACTTGAAAAATGAACTTGTGCAAATTATTTAACCTCCAGCATGGTGAGCAGAGAACTCTCTACAAAGCTTTATAAGAATTGATTGAACTTAATTGACTTAGAGCAGTAATTCTCTACTGTGGTTTTATGGAAGAATTACTTGAAAAAATTAAAAACAAAAACTGAAACAAAGAGAGAACAACAAAAGGAAATGTTTGATTGAATTAACACAAAACAATTAGGTTAAAATTCCTGATGATGAAGTCAGGGCATCACATTTTAAGTATACGAAGGTAGTATTGAAATAACCCATGGAATAGAAATAGTGAGTTCATTTTTGTGGACTTCTGTCGTTTTACTTGGTTGCTCATAAGAGACAAGATTAGTGTGTTGTTTATAGACTTAAGGCAGGAGAGATCCAAGACAGCAGAGATGCAACTGATCTTATTTTAAACAACCACTGCCATTACCAGTCATCATAGTGGTACTGAATATCTTCATAGACAGTGCCAGATTTTTTCCAGGTGGCATTTTCTGGGTCCTGATGCCAGAAAAAGAGTAACCAGATAAGAGCAAGGAGGTGAGGCAGCTGAGAAAAGGACACTTGGGGAGGTCATGATGAGTACAAATGTGGAAAGATTGGGAAAAAATTTTAGAAATGTATTTGAATAATATATAAAAATAAAACATATAAGGAACCTAAACCCCCATCCATAAATGCAAGGTTGGATTGGCATTTAAAAGTCATATATAGACCCAGACATACATATATACATACACACACATACACACACATGCACTGTCATGTTAACAGAATAAAAGAAATAAAGCATAGGTTAATCCTAATACATACAGAAATAACCTGCTATAAAACGCAATACATTGTCACATGATTAAAAAGATTTTTTTTTAAATTCTGAAAACAGACATCTTTGAAACACCTACATTAACTGTTCAATGAATCAAAAAATAAATAAACATACAAAAAATTTTATAACTAGTGACGAATGACTGACTACTTTCTTGCTAAGACTAGAAGGCAAGCATATTCACTCTCACCACTGTTACTAAGCATTTATCAGGTGGTCCTAGCCAGTGAAACAGGGGTCAAAGTATACTTTTTGCAAAGGATGGTGCAAAAATATCTTCTTCTAGAGAAATAGGAAATATCCAAAGTAAAACAGAAAATCTACTAAAAAATATCCATTGCATTTTCATACTTTGGGAAACAAAATATCAAAAAATGAAATTAAAATATTTTGAGATAAATATGACACAAAAAATGAAACACCAAAACCTAACTACTATATAGCATCTCTAGCAATAAGATGACCTAAAATTTGAAAATGGATGTCAATTTTTTATATTTAAAAAAAAGAAACTGTCAGGTTTTTGGTTCTTCCAAAATAAATGCATATATTCAGCATAATCCTCAAATATCCCCAAAACCTGTTTTTGTTGTGTTAGAAAGTTGAAAAACTGATTCTAAAATTGGAATGGACTTAGTGAGACATAAAAAAGTTAGAGTAAAATTGAGATGAGAACAAAATTGGAAGATTTATACTAATGTACTTCAAGACCTACTTTAAAAGTATCAAGCAGTGTCGTTTTCATAGGAGTATAGATTTATAGATGAAATAGAGTCTTTCAGAGTCTAGAAATACACACCATTCATCTCCATGAAAACCCACCTGTGTTCTCCACTCAATCCACTAAAAACTAAGCTTTCCCCCAAATCACATTAGTTAATTTTTGACAATGCTGCCATAGGAAAAGATTGTTGTTTCAGAGAATGGTGATGGAACAGCTGGATATCCAAATAAATGTGCTTTAACCCTTCCCTCTTTCCAAAGGCAATTACTAATTCAAATTAAGTCATATAGGTAAACATAAAAGAGATAAACAAACAAAAGAAAATTTTTGATGAAATTAAAGCAGAATAATTAAGTCAAAATTCCTGATGATGAAACCAGGGCAATGGATTTTGTGTATGTATGGAAATAATCCATGGCATGGGAATAGTGGTCATGTTTCTGAACTTTGGTTGTAAAAATGCATGACACACATTTATCCAAACTTAAAGAGGCACATACCAATATTTTAGAAAGTAGTTTTAAAAACAACCATAATATATATGTACATATATATATACACATTATATATACATATATATATACATATATTATATATACAAATATATATTGCACATATATATTTGTTCAGACAAACAAATTTGATATAAACTCACAATAGAATGCTTTTACCAACAAGAACCAACCGTAGCTGTATGAAACAATATGGACAAATTTAAGAAAACTATGGTAAGCAACAACAAAAAGAAAAAAGACAGAAAAGGAAAATGCTGTTATTCTCTTTATGTGGGCTTCTAGGACAGAAAAAACTAATCCCTAATCACTCCAAATGGACCTGTGACAGGCTAGAGCTGGAGATGGGAGGGTGGATTTAGGGCAAAGGGCACAAGAAAATTTTGATAGCAAAGGAAAATGAATGTATTCCATATGTAATGATCTGGGTGATGGTCACAAAGAAAAAAATCATGAAAGTAATGAACTGGACTTTTTAAAACAGCATTTGATCATATATAAATTACTCCAAAATAAAGTAGATTTTAAAAGTAAATGTGCAAAAGCTCAAAAACAAACAAAACAAAAAATGCATAAGCTCTCTCAAAGTAATTACATAAAAATGTCTCATGATAAAATCTCTTTATCAGTGTTTTCTACCAGACTTCCAGGTTAATACTAATATGCAGACAATATTGAAAAATATTTAATTTAATGGGAATTAGAGACTCATTCTTGTTGACATCTAGAGTTCCTTCTAAGTCTTGTTTACTAATAAGAGTTGCAATTGTCGTTTGCATTTTATCTCATTTGTTCTGTGTGCGCATTGTAGATCATCAAGCTCTCTTCCTGAGTTTGAAGAGACTCCAGGAATTCTAATGAAGATGAAGCATGTCCTTTCCACTGAAGTTGGCACCTCTATTAAAGATTGCTCTGAGTGACATGGGTGATCTGTGGGGCAATGATCATTATGAACATTCTTGTTTGTATAGATGCAAATATGAATACAGCATTCAATGACATTTATGTGAAAATGTAATCACAGCAAGAAAAAGAAAAATGACAGTCAAGGTGTGAGGAGAGAGCAAGGGGTACATGGGATAAAACTCTGTATTTTTTGTTCAACTCTGCTATAAATGGAAAACTGCTCTGAAAAAATAGTCTACATATTAGCTAATACAGTCAAGATATTAATTATATATGTGACCAATTGTAATTTAGGTGATTTTTATGTCAAAACAGTACAAATTTTAATTAATTGGGTAGGATAGGTAAAGAAAGATATTCATGGGTTATTGGATTTCAATTATAAAATATAAAGAATTAATAAGCAGAACAAAATTCTTAAGAAATTGAAAAAAAGGCAAGGTCTCAATGAGACAGGTACAACTGGAAGTGGGAAATAATTCCAGGTCATCAAGCTTTCTCACAGGCAATCAACCTCTCTTTGATATAAAGGAGATGCCAAGACTATTGATTTCGATATTGAGATCCTAACCAAAGCTTAGAGTCCCAGGCATATTTTTACTTGTTAAAAACAAAAACTGTAGTACAAGAAAAATTTGAATAGTTTTTTTTTGTTGTTTATTTGTTTATTTAGCAAACAGCAGTACATAGCAGGGGTACTCCATGCCAGAAGTGCTTCCAGAGCCCCAAAGGGAAGAGCTTTATTTGACATCTCCCACTGAAAGTCCCCAGTTAAATAATTTTGTTTGTTGACTGCTTCTTGTTTTCCTTTAATGCACGTATTTAGAAGACAAAGCTCAAGTTCAACTTTCCTTGTTTTCATATCAAGTAAGGTTAGGGTCACCCAGGACTAACTGGCCTTTGCTCAGGAATGCTTTAGACCTGATCTTCCTTTAAATTTGCTTTAACATGTTCATTTGAAAATTAAGGGTTAAGACTAAAAACACTTGGCTTTAAAACACTTTCTTCTGCCCTTAGAGCTTGACATGTCTGACATGTAGCTGGTGTGTTGGAATAGAGTGACAGGGAAGACATTACTCGAAAACCCTCTTGCCTCCCCTACCCATGCTCACATCTCCACAGGCCAAAGTAGAGACCCCAACTTCCTCTAGCTTATAATGGCATAGTCAGGTGCACTGCTGAGCAATCAGAAGAAGCACTCATTATAAAAAACTAAGCAAACGAAGAGGTATTTTAATTTCCTTTTGGGTTTTTCCTTAAAAATTATTGTGAATGTTTATCTTTATTCACATGAGTATTTGCTTACTATTTTATATGTAAGTACAGTTTTAAAAAATGAAAGAAAAAGATCTGTCCTGGTCTTCTTTAAATCTACTATCATAAACAAATACATTCAATTTATAACTCAGTCCATATCTTTTATATACATGTGACTATTATGTAAAGATTACGATAATCCAGTTTAAAAGTAGATTTCATTAGTTTGAGTATTTGCTAAATGACTTCAAAAAGAAAAATATAATGGGCTAGGTGGATTTATGGGACAAATAACCTACTCCTGGCAATAGGATGCTAAGAAAAAGCTGGTTTAGAAGTTAAGAAGCTCATAATGCCAGCTCAGAATTTATAGCTAACAATTTTATAGGCCAAAGTCACTATGCAGACATCCTTATCCTGCCGTGCGAATAGGATTACCCTTCCAAGCATTATCCTAATGTGGAATTAAACTGTCAAGTTGGCTTGCTTGCTGCATGGACTTGTGCATAAGATGAATGTAACACTGGGTAAAGTTCAATATTGCTCCATCTGTTAAGCACCTTTTGCTTTTAGAAATACAAAACTGGAAATGCAAATGGGCATGATATTTCTACTCACATACATCATTATGGGTTGATTTACCAACAAAAATATGAATAAGCCTAATCAATCATTAATAAAAATTCAAAATTTTCTCCTCTTTAAAAGCTATAATAAAATGATGTAATTTGAATTATTTCTGTTTACCTAAAATTGAGGTAAGGACTATCATCAAAAAACCCAAATGTAAATCATAAAGCAAGTGGGAAATGAATTTGCCTTCAAAGTCAATCTCCACTACCAAAGAACTTAATTCCTTAGCTAAACTTACCTGCTTTCAGTGTTAGACACTTGAGTAAATCTAACTATTTTTGTTTTCTGTCCTGATACTCTTATTTTGGAAGATTCATTGTATTTCAAGCATGATGATTGTGGGAAGTTGCAAGGAAAAGACAGGATGTTATAATTATTGAAATGGCAGTGAGTGATAATTTACTAATCTGAACCTTACAGTGTATTAAAAAAAAACCTGATAGGTACTTAATTTCACATTAGAAAGAGAACCAGAAGGGGTTCAATTTTGATGTGATGGGATCCTTTATTAATCCTTTTTGTGCTGCTGTAACAGGATAACTGAGGCTAGATAATTTATGAAGAACAGAAACTTCTCACAGTTAAGTAGATTGGTAAGTCCAAAAGTGAGATGCCTCTAAGTGGGGGATTGTACGCGCCCTGTCTCATCGTGAATGCCCCATCCTCTGGAGGAGAGGGACGGATTCCTCGTATAGCAGAACAGAAGAATAAACCCACAAATCCTTGCTGTAGTGACTTTAATGCAATCACGAGGTGTAAACTACACACTTTCCAGTAGGGTTTCCTTCCCCATTCTGCCTCATTGGGGATTAGGTTTCCAATACATTGATTTTTGGAGGGAAACTTTCAAATCACAGCAAAACCAAAGTTTTAAAATGGTATCACTGGGCAGAAATTTATGTTTTTTTTTTTTTTCTTAAACATTCAAATAGTCTTTAAAAAAAAACTTTTTCTTTTGGTTGTTTTTGATGACAAGTTTTTCATCATCATCTCACATAGGTGATAACAATTTAGCCCTCATCCAATATTAGTATTTTTTTTTCTAAATTTCTTCTAAAGAGGAATAATCATAGCTTAGGCAGAGATACCTGGTCCTTTATTTTCAAGAAACCCATCATGCCCATAATTAAAGTCAACACTTTGTTAAATGCTTTAGATTATACTAACACAAGAGGAAAAGTTGACTTCCTGTCCCTCATTTTTCTTAGTATTAGGAGAAATATTATTACCTTGTACCAGGAATTTGGGAAATTCATACCCTCACAATCTTTCTGTTTATATCTAGTTAAAGCAAATAGAAGACAAAGTGTAAATCTAGAGAAAACATTCTAAGTAGAATTTTCCTGTGATGAATTGTTTAAATTTCAGATCATTGTAACAGATTTTTGAGCCAATTACTACTAATGGCATAGTGCACATTAGCATACTTCCTTGTGAGCATGGCAACGAGTTGATTTTTAGCACATAAGTTAGAGGAGAAAGGAGAATATAATGTTTGCAATATAATATAATATATGCATACCTGTAAAGTTATGAAGTAAATCATTGGAAGCATCAACACCCAGTTCTACAGTTATAACTGAGAAGATACGCATTTGAGAATGTTAGGCCATAAACTGAACGGCTTCTATAGTGCAGTGTCAGAGTGTGTAGTAGGAATGTGTTCTATATCTGCAGTGCAATTGCATTTCATAAAACCATAAGAAGTTAACTTTTTATCAGAAAGGCTGTTGCAATATTAAAATGAGCTGACCAGGATCATTTCAGCAGGTGATTTTTTGATTGCCAAAAGCTATGTCACTAGAGTTAGTAAGCAGAAATATCCAGTTTTATTTGTTTTTTTTCTTCCTTTTTTCCCCCTAGCCCATCAGTTAAGCCAAATTGTTCCTTTACACACAATAGAATTAACATGAAAAATAACACAAAACGTGTGGTGTTATTTTGGCATTTGTTGTTGTTATAAGCTAAAAAAATATTTTTATCTTGTGGCAATAGCATCTGGCATTCATCACCTTTGTAGGACCAGTACAGGTTGTTTAAAGGGCTGCAAGGCAACACACCTTTGGAATTCAATTAAGTATGCTAAATTTCTATGAAGAAGGTCAAGTTCTGAATTTAGATGACTTTATTTTAGATAAGATAAAAGCATTATTAAACATAAAATGCATCCTAAGAGATGTATGTGCATAATTGGAAATGTCTGTGTTCTAAAACTGCTTTTTTTCCATTACCTTTTCTAGGACAAAATATTTTTTAATCATTTTAGCCTTGATTCATGCAAACTTTATTTATGTAATGTCCCCAAAAATGCCTTTCCTAAAATAAAATATAACCTCCATATGTTAATGTTTTTTGAGTCTTCTTCAATGAAAAAAATGCATATTTTACTTTTAGAACAACTGCAAAGAAGAATAGTAATATATGATTGTTACAACAGTTTTAAAAATAAAAATATTTTTAAATGTTACCAGTAACACTACCCACCAGAGATAATCATGGAAATACTGTAGCAGGTTTCCTTTAAATGCACATGTATGTGCATATATAAGTGTGTAAGTAGTTATATCAGTGTGTAAGTATGTAATATTTTAAAAACCATATGCATGTATTTTCTCCTATCGAGGTATTATGGGAAGATGTCCATGTCAATAAGACATTTGGAAATACAATCAGATGCTGCATAATAGCAATCATCTCCATTATTTTCTTAAAATAAATAATACTGTGACTAATATTGTGGAGAATTCCTGGATTGCTTATAATTTCCTCCAAATAATTTCCCTGAACTGAAATCATGGGATATTAATTCATTTAAAGGTTATTTAAAGTTTCTCCTCTTTGCTTGATGGAGAGTAGTATATCAACTATGCATTGGACTGTCAAAATCCAAATGCAAAACTTCTACCACAAAACGGAAATCTATTTTATGCGAGAAGATTTTTCCTTTCCTCTAAGCCTCATGGCTCTTCTTGCCTTGGGCAGATCTCTCAGGCATGAAATCCTAATCCCAATAAGTTCTCATACTCCCTTCTTCAAACACTTACTTTCTTCCACTGCATTTCCTTCCCATTTCTTGAATGCGGCTGCTTCTGGTTTCCCCTGCTGCAGAGAGCCTATCTCTTGGGCAGAGGTGAGAACTAGGTAGTCTCAACATAGTCTTCCACACTCCAGCATTAAGGCACCAGGCACAGCTACTTTACCTTGTATGCAATGGACCAGATCACTTCAGAAGTTGAGTTTTCTTCCCTACTGTAGCTTCACTCTGCCCAAATCATTGCTGCTAGATCTGAATGACTGTGTTCTCCCTTGATTAACATGTTGAAATCCTAACCCCCAATGTCATGATATTAGGAGGTTGGACACCTGCAAACTGAGTAGAGAATGAGAATGGAGCCCTTGTGAATGAGATTTGTTCCCTTTTAAAAGAGACTTCAGAGAGGTCCTTCTCTCCTCTTACCACATGATGACACTATCTGTGAACCAGGATGCAGATCCTCAGTAGACACCCAATCCAAAGGCACCTTGATGTTGAACTTCCAGACTCCATAACTGTGAGAAATATTTTTTTCTTAATTATAAGCAATCTCTTCTGCAGTACTTTGTGATAGCAGCCCCAACAGATGAAGGCAACTCTCAATAAATTCGACCAGGCATAGTGAACAAAATGCCCTTACACATTTCCACGTGACCATTGTTGGCCCAATGTCTGAGCAATGGAAACAGGAGAGCAGGATCTGTTTTCTTGATCTTGTCTAGGTACACAGATGCTGAACCTTTCCTTGTTTTCCTGTTTTAATATAATCACAGCTTGACTCTTACACATTAGTTGACTTATACCTTAGTGGGTCCTTTTAGTAAAAACTCAATGTAACAAAATTTATATTACATTGATGCTTTTAATTCCCACCTTTGTAATATTGGAAGAGTTAAAGTACACTGCAATTACTATTAATTCCATAAATACTTTACTCACATTTTTGACTGTTTTTTGCATCTTGATTTTCTGTATTTGATGACCTCTGAGTATATTTAGGATTACCCATGACCCACCTATTCTCAACACAGCCAATATAGTGATGTTTTCAAAACAAACATTGCATTGAATTGCCACCTAACTTCATGCCTTCAATGGTTTACCTTTGTGTTTAATATGAAATCTCGATCTGGCTCAGCCCAGCGCAGACAGGTGAAAGTTCCAGCACAGACAGGTGAGAGTTCTCCACCAGGACATTGGCTCAGAGCGCTTCCGTGGGTCCTCCACAAGCCAGAGGCAAGAGTCTTCAGCTCGGGAAGTGGTTACTGAGGAGAGGACACTTGGGTCATCCTCTCCAGGGGCCCAGCTCAGAGGCTTGCATTCAGCTCAGCCAAGTCCCATGAGAGTTCCAGGTCTGGGAGGCAGACCCAGAGACAGACATCAGGCTGAGCCCAGCACAGATGGGTGAGAGTTCCCCACCTGGGACATCAGCCCAGAGTGCCCCCATAGGACCTCTGAGGGGACAGCAGGCACAGTGTAGAAGCTGGAACCTTCAGTGTGGGGGAAGGGGGCACAGAGCCCACACTTGGGGCTCCCACACTGGGAAGCTGAGCCCAGAGGCCAAGTCTTACTCCAGCCTGGCCCCAGCCTCTGGTCTAATGCTACTGAAGACTAGGAGGTGAGATATTGGAAATCTGCAGGGACACCACTTGTTTTAAGGGGGGAAGCTGCTATACCTCAGACTGTCACTGATAGAAGGGAAGATACATGAACAACAAGAGAAGAAAGGGGAAGAAAGTGTCTCAAACAAATCTAGATACTGCATCAACAGAATCCAGTGATAACATGGTGGAAGAAATGTCAGAAAGGGAGTTCAGAATGTATGTAATTAAAATGATCAGAGAAGCAAATGATGAGATGAGAGAGAAAATGCAGGAAGTGAATGATCGCACCAATCAACAGTTAAAAGAACAGATGCAGAAAGCAGAAGATCATTTCAGAAAAGAGACAGAGATGTTGAAAAAAAAAAAAAAAAACAGAAATCCTTGAAATGAAGGAAACAATCAACCAAATTAAAAACTCAATGGACAGCATAACCAGCACGCTAGATCACCTGGAGGAAAGAACATCAGACATTGAAGACAAAATATTTAATCTTGAAAACAAAGTCAACCAAACATAGAAGATGGCAAGAATTCATGAACAAAGCCTACAAGAATTATGAGATAGCATGAAAAGACCAAATTTAAGAATTATTGGGATTGAGGAAGGCACAGATATACAAACCAAAGGAATTAATAATCTATTCAATGAAATAATGTCAGAAAATTTCCCACATCTGAAGAATGAAACGGAAAATCAAATACAAGAGGCTTATAGGACACCAAACGTACAAAACTACAACAGATCAACACCAATGCACATGATAATGAAAGGACCTAACATATAAAATAAAGATAGAATTTTAAAGACTGTGAGAGAAAAAAATCAGATTACATTCAGGAGGAAACCAATACAGTCATCAGCAGATTTCTCAACACAGACCCTAAAAGCAAGAAGGGCCTGGAATAATGTATTCCAGGTCCTGAAAGAAAATGGATGCCAACCAAGAATCTTACACCCAGCAAAACTTACCTTCAGATTTGAAGAAGAAAGAAAATCCTTCCATGATAAACAAAAGCTAAAAGAATTTACTAATAGAAAGCCAGCACTATAGAACATTCTCAGCAAAACATTCCATGAGGAAGAAATGAAGATCAACAATGTAAACCAGCATAGGGAGGAACTACCCTAAAGGAAGAGCCAAATAAATGAGAAACCAAGTTAATTTAAAAACTAAAAATAAGCCGTAATGATTGGGAATACAAATCATGACTCAATAATAACCCTGAATGTCAATGGCCTCAACTGATCAAGCAAAAGACACAGACTAGCAGATTGGATTAAAAAGAAAGACCCAACAATATGCTGCCTCCAAGAGATGCATCTCATAGAAAAAGATACACACGGTCTAAAGGTAAAAGGATGGGAAAAACACACCATGCACCTGGACTCAGTAAAAAAGCATCCTCATATCAGATAAAGTGAACTTCAAGCCAAAATTAGTTAGAAGGGATAAAGAAGGACATTTCATACTGCTTAAGGGAAGCATGAATCAGCAAGACATAACAATCATAAATATTTATGCCCCAAACAATGGTGCATCCATGTATGTCAATCAAATCCTTCTCAACTCCAGGAACCAAATAGACCACAACACAATAATACTGGGTGACTTTAACATACCCCTCTCATCATTGGCCAGATCTTCCAAGCAAAAACTGAACAAAGAAACCATAGAACTCAATAACACAATTGCTAATTTACACTTAACAGACATATATAGAATACTCCATCCATCAAGAAGTGAATACGCTTTCTTCTTATCAGCACATGGATCCTTTTCTAAAATAGACCATATGTTATGCCACAAAGTTACTCTTAGCAAGTAGAAAAAGATAGAGATACTACCTTGCATTATTTCAGATCATAAAGGAATTAAATTAGAAATCAATGATAAAATAAAAAACAGAATCTACTCCATCACCTGGAGATTAAATAATATGATATTGAATGATGCATGGATAACAGAAGACATTAGAGGGGAAATAAAAACGTTCTTAGAGATCAACAAGAACAATGATACAACATAGCAAAATCTCTGGGATACTATGAAAGCAGTGCTAAGAGGAAAATTCATTGCATGGAGCGCATTCAAAAAAAGAATGAAAAGTAAACAAATAAACGACCTCATATTACAGCCCAAAGTCCTAGAAAAAGAAGAACAGATCATCACCAAAAGTAGTAGAAGACAGGAAATAATTAAAATCAGAGCTGAAATCAATGAAATTGAAACAAAAGAAACTATTCAAAAAGTTGACAAAACAAAAAAATTGGTTCTTTGAAAAAATAAGCAAAATTGATAAACCTTTAGCCACACTAATGAAGAGAAGGAGAGAGAAAATTCAAATTAATAAAATTTGTGATGAAAAAGGAAATATCACAAGAGACACTAATGAGGTACAAAACATAATTAGAAGGTATTTTGAAAATTTATATTCCAACAAAATAAAAAATCTCGAAGACATCAACCAGTTCCTAGAGGCATATGAGCCACCCAAACTGAATCTGGAGGACATGCACAACTTAAATAGATCAATTTCAAGCAATGAAATAGAAGAAGTCATCAAAAGCCTAAAAACAAAGAAAAGTTCAGGACGAGATGGATTCACAGCCAAGTTCTACAAGACCTTCAAAGAAGAGCTCATTCCAATACTCCTCAAAGTATTCCATGGTATAGAGAAGGAGGGAAACCCTTCCAAACTCATTCTTTGAAGCTAATATCCCCTGATACCAAAACCAGTGAAGGACACATCAAGGAAAGACAATTTCAGACCAATATCCCTAATGAACATAGATGCAAAAATTCTTAACAAAATTTAGCAAATCACATACAAAAGCATATTAAAAAGATAGTGCACCACCATCCAGTGGATTTCATCCAAGGGATACAAGTTTGGTTCAACATCTGGGAAATCAATAAATGTAATTCACCACATCAACAGACTTAAAGTCAAGAGCCACATGATTATTTCAATAGATGCAGAAAAAGCATTTGATAAAATACAGCACCCCTTTATGCTCAAAACACTAGAAAAAATAGGGATAGTGGGGACATTCCTTAACATTGTAAAGGCTATCTATGCTAAGCCCACAGCTAACATCATTCTAAATGGAGAAAAATTGACAGCATTCCTCCTGAAAACTGGAACATGGTAGGGATGCCCTCTTTTGCCACTTCTAATCAACATCGTCCTTGAAATTCTAGCCAAACCAATTAGACAGACCAAAGAAATTAGAGGGATACGAATAGGAAAAGAAGAGCTCAAACTATCCCTATTTGCTGATTATATAATTTTATATTTTGAGGAGCCTAAAAATTCCACCAGAAAACTTCTGGACCTCATAAATAAATTCAGTAAAGTAGCAGGATATGAAATTCATGCTCATAAATCTAATGCATTTTTATTCGTAAGTGATAAATCCTCTGAGAGAGAAATTAGGAAAACTACCCCATTCACAATAGCCTCAAAAAAAAAAAAATACTTGGGAATTAATCTAACAAAAGAGATGAAGGACCTCTACAATGAGAACTACAGAACACTAAAGAAAGAAATTAAAGAAAATCTGAGAAGATGGAAAGATCTCCCATGTTCTTGGATAGGCAGAATTAATATTGTCAAAATGGCCATACTTCCAAAAATGCTATACAAATTCAATGCAATTCCAATTAAAATCCCAATGACGGATCTCACAGAAAAGAGCAAGCAGTCATGAAATTCATAAGAGACCCAGAATAGCTAAAGCAATTCTTAGCAAGAAGAGCCAAGCAGGGAGTATTACAAAACTGGACCTTCAACCATATTACAGAGCAATAGTAACAAAAATTGCATAGTATTGGCACCAAAATAGGCAGGTAGATCAATGGTACAGAATAGAGGACACAGAGACAAACCCACATAAATACAGGTATCTCATACTTGACAAAGAAGCCAAAAACATACAATGGAGAAAAGACAGCCTCTTCAACAAATGGTGCTGGGAAAACTGGAAATCAATATGCAGGAAAATGAAACTAAACCCCTACCTCTCACCCTGTACAAAACTCAACTCAAAATGGATCAAGGACCTAGGAATTAGACCAGAGACCCTGCACCTAATAGAAGCAAAAGGAGGTCCCAATCTTCATCATATTGGCCTAGGACCAGATTTCCTTCACATGACTCCCAATGCACAAGAAATAAAAGCGGAAATCAATAATTGGGATAGAGTGAAACTAAAAATCGTTTTCTCAGCAAAGGAAACCATGAGCAATGTGAAGAGAGAGCCTTCAGAGTGGGAGAAAATCTTTGCCACGCACACTTCAGATAGAGCACTAATCTCCAGAATCTACAAAGTACTCAAAAATCTTTACACCAAGAATACTAATAACCCAATTAATAAATGGGCCAAGGAAATGACAGATACTTTACAGAGGAAGATATACAAGCAATCAACAGATTTATGGAAAAATGTTCAACATCCCTAGTTATAAGAAAAATGCAAATCAAAACCACCTGAAAATTTCATCTCACACCAATTAGAATGTCTTTTATTAAGAATACAGGCAACAACAGCTGTTGGCAAGGATGTGGGGAAAAGGGTACACTCATACATTGCCGGTGGGATTGCAAGTTAGTGCAGCCACTCTGGAAAGCAGTGTGGAGATTCCTTAGAAAAGTAGGAATGGATCCACCATTTGACCCAGCTATCCCACTCCTTGGCCTATACCCAAAGGACTCAAAATCAGATTACTACAGTGATGCAGCCACATCAATGTTCATAGCTGCTCAATTCACAATAGCTAGATTGTGGAACCAACCTAGATGTCCTTCAATAGATGAATGGCTAAAGAAACTGTGGTATATGTACACAATGGAATATTACTCAGTCATAAAGACAAATAAAATTATGGCATTTGCAGGTAAATGGATGATGTTGGAGACAGTCATGTTAAGTGAGATTAGTCAATCCCCAAAATCCAAAGAACGAATGATCTGTCTGATACGTGAATTATGATGCATAATGTGGGGTGGAAGGGAGGCAAGAATGGAGGAAGGATAGATTGCATTGAGGGAAGTGAGGGATGGGGAGATAAGAATAATAACAGAATGAGAGAGACATCATTGCCCTGTGTACATGTTTGAATGCACAGATGATGTGACTCTACTTTGTGTACAACCAGAGAAGCAACAGCTGTACTCCATTTGTGTACAATGAATCAAAATAAATAAATAAATAAATAAATAAATAAATAAATAAATAAATTAAATTAAATGTGATTTCAAAACCATGACCCTGCATGACCACTCCATTCTATTGCAATCTGTTCTTTTCTCACACTGCCTCGAATTACCAATACTGCATCGTAGTTACTTTTTCCCAATGCAAAATCTGCACATGCAAAATTTTCTTACTTTCTTCTGCTTGTAAAAGTTACCTTGTTATGGTTGTATTATGGATTAAATGATTTTGCCCTCTTCCAATTCATGAATTAAAGTCCTAAATTGCAGGGGAACTGTATTTGGAAACAGGACATTAACTGAAGTAATGGTTATGTGAAACCATGAGAGTGGAACCCTGATATAACAAGATTAATATCCTTTTAAGCAGAGACACCAGAGGGCTTGCTCACTCTCTCTGTTAGTATAGAGAAAAGACCCTGTGAAGGCAAAGTAAGAAGGAAGCATTTGTAAGATGACCAAAGTCCTCAATAGACTCCAAATTGCCTGCAACCTTGATCTTGGAATTCTAAACTCCACAACTATGAGAAATAAATTCCTGCTTTTTACAGTGCCCACACTATGATATTTTATTATTAAAAAAAACAAGCAATTAAAAGAGACTGTGACTTAAGTAGCATCTCCTCAGGAAAAAAGCAATGCTTTAAAAGTATATCATCCACTCTTATACACACACATACACACACACACACACACACACACACACAAAGATTGCTTCTTTTCCCTGTTTCATTGAGAGCACAAATCAATGATTACAACTTAGATATCTAAAATGTTTTTGTTTTATTTCTGGTTTCATAGTCACCTTTTTAAAAATAATTAACAGTCCCAAGATTGCCCATGGCTCATGGAGAAACCATTCTTTTTCATTCATATTTCTTTACATCTGAATTTAGAATAGTGCTGTGTACATTGAGTTACTTAGTAAATATTTCCTCAAAAATTTTGTAACTAATATTTATCGACTTACTATGCACCAGGTAATATGAAAAAAATTTCATAAGTTTTTATTTTTCCAAGACCTGAGATGTGGAGTCATTGTTTTTAGAGATGAAAAATTAATGTATCTGACTTAGTATTAAACGAGTTGAGGTTCCAAAATGAAATGTTCACTCTCAACCATGGTTGTATGCTGTATCTCTTCACAGTAATAAGTGAATTACTTGAGTACATAAATATCATCCTATTGATTGTCATATTAGTTGGAAGTGGAATTTTTCCTCATATTTGCATTTTTCAAATTTATTAAAGTATTTATTTTTCAATACCAAGAGCCATATCCTGCTCTATTTTTCAAGTTTTGATCATTGAAAGGCATGAAATTCAGGTAAAACATTGTGATCTCCCAGAGAGAAAATTTACACTCAGCTAAAGTTCTAGCTCCCATTAGATTTCCAAAGAAATATAAAAGTCTATCGAAACAATATGTTCCTGCACATTGCATCTGTACTTTTAAGTGTACTCTTTTGTGAAATATAGGAATTTGAGGGCCTCTTCCTAGTAGGACAGAAGCAAACCCAATGTTATGTGCACACAGACTCCCAAGTGTGCTGCAGGGGGCCAGGGTCCTTCCCATGGAAGCAAGACTGTGTGTCATGGGTTAAGTGATCCTGTCAATCATATCCACACACTTCACAAATACATCCTTTGATTTACATATGTTTGATAAAAATGAGAAAATGGATTTGTTGCAGAGTATGTGTTCCATTGTTATGACATGAAAGCAGTATAATCAACTATTCTGCAATCACTCATATCAATGACACAGAATGTCTATGATGTGTACTGAGGTCATCTCCTACACTTAAATCTAAGGTAAGCTTTGCAATAAGATCCAATCTTTGGCTTTTGTATTTACTACAAAATGCAACAATCACCTGCTCTTCACCATGTCGTGTGCATTCCAAATAGGTCCCTGCCCAAAGGGAATGACTAAATAAATGGTCAATGTGAGCTGAGGTTAGAACCACAAGGAACCCAGCTGCTCTGTAGTATGGGAGATGGCACTTGGAAAAGGCATAATCTCTGGACATCAGACTGCAGAAGATGTTGGGCTTATTTCTGTCCCTTCTACTAAAAGGCAAGATGCTGAGCTCCCCAGGGTCCTCGCCTGTGGAGAAGGGGACTCTGAGGATGGCTGCTCAGGACCTCACATGGCCAGAGCCACCACTGCAGCTTTATCAAAGCCCTGGGAGAAAGTGCATGATATTTCACCTGGAATGGATATTCTCTGCTCTGGAGGATCCACATCCTCCCCAGAGAAGTTGCCATCACTGGCGGCAGAGCAGGTAATGCTGCTGGGGGATTGGGTTGATGCCTAGGGCCTCTGCCACCTCCACACTGAGTGGAACTCTACTCCTGCTCTCTGGAGCAATTCAGTTTGCAAGAATGGCAATGAGATCGACCTCTGCTTCAGGGCAGAAGTTACTGCCGCCCCTTTCAGTGTGATGCTATTGACCATGACTAAGTTAACTTCTTCCCCAGAACACAGACCGTCACAGTGCAAAGCTTCCTCTAATAGTTTTACCCATTGGCTATTTTTTCATTTAATGGCAGAAACCAATGCTGAGGCTGCCAGCCCCCATCTTCAGCTGCATGTGGCTTGGATGTATGAATCTTCTCTGAAGCTGCTCCATGTCATCTGTCCAGGGTGGGCCCAGCTCCACTTCTCTTCATCAAAGACGTCCTTCAGAATTACAACTTCTGGTGGCAACAACCGCAGAGTCTCTGAAAGGCTTTCTCTATTTGCTATTTCCTTTACAAAAAAACAAACAAGCAAACATCTCCCTTTGATTTTAAAGTGCAATGCACTCTGGATTGGTTGAATCAGGTCCTTTGTCCTTCTAGTTTTTAGAGGGGACACAAACCACTTAGACCCTGCCTCTTGTTTACCCATCTAGTCCTGGATTGAAGTTTTATAATTTTGTAAGATCAGCACTAAGGTTGACAATTTCTTATGCTGAATATGTGGCAACTATCCGTCTTCACACTAAATACTCTTATGAACTTATTATCATTTAAATCTTACAAATTAGGTCTTACAAGCAGGTATTTTGGTTTAACACATATAATCTTCAGGATTTTTACAATGGGGGAAAGCTTCCTTTTAAATCAAAATAAAGTCTAATAAATAGTGAGAAAAGACCCCCGTTTTTGTCACATAGACTTCACAAACTTCATTCAAAACTAAGTGATGGGGCTGGGGATATAGCTCAGTTGGTAGAGTGTTTGCCTCGCAAGCACAAGGCCCTGAGTTCAATCCCCAGCACCCCAAAAGCCAAAACAAAACAAAACACTAAGTCATGATTTGTTTCTCTGCTATTGACTATTGAGAGTTATATGTGTGTACTCCTGAAAATTCCTTACAATATGTTGACTTGCAGTTTTATTCGGGAAAGAATTCTGGGAAAAAAATCATTTTCTTTAGTACTCAATGCTTTGGTGACAAAAAAGTGCTATCAAAAAAAGTTTATAAGTAAGGTAAAAGCTGGAAAATTACAGAACAAGATGTACAATGTAGTTAAGACAGAAGATTTGATGTGATGATAAATGTCAGAAAGAGTGATTTGTAGAAAGATTATTGGGACCATCTATCCTAGGTTAAGAGAAGTCACTTCAAAACTCATAGAAGCATCTGATAAATGATAAATGATAGAAGGGTACCATGAATAAATTTGCATTTAGAATATGCACTGCTTAAAATTTTTTTGTTTGGCTTTGCAGACCCTGCTCACAAGTTATTACACGGTAATAATCTGGCCAGTATTGATTATCAGCGTTACAGAATTAACAATGAACTTGGAAAGAGATGGGATGAAATAAAACATTCATAAAGAGGTAGCAGCCAGTTTGTGCATGATATAACAAATGCACGTAAGGATTATGTGGACAAGATTCTAATTTGGCTTCCAGATTTCTTGCTTTAGAAACTAGTGCTTGGACTCATTCCCAGAAGATACATAGGAAAAGGGATAAATAAGGAAGAATAGATGAAGAGTTCACAAATAACTAGATGTGGATACCAAAAAATTGTTTATGATGTAATAGTTTAATCCTAGCCTTCTCTTTACGTTATTGTGATGTAAAAACAAACTGGCATTAGTGTAAATCCAACTGGCATTAGGTTTAAGCAATTTTCAGCATTAGCATGGCATGGCTTTTCCCATTGGTCCCCTTTAAATCTGCCCTGGCTTTAGTGCCAACACTGACAAAATGTACTTGGCAGTCACAGGATCTAGGTATCAAATTGTCAAATGATTCTGTTCCACTTTTGTTTTAAATACATGATATTTCCAAGCTAATTTCACTCTTATTTAATGATTTAAAGTAAATTCCTGAGTAATATTTTTCATAAAATTGTTTATTACTTAAATTCAGTAGTTCAGTGAATTTTCCGGTTGTCCTGACAATTTTCTGCACCTCGGTCACCCTCTCTTCTGTTCACTATTCAGTCCACTGAAAAATTCGACTTT
Organism: Glaucomys volans; assembly: GCA_020662805.1. Lineage (NCBI taxonomy): Eukaryota > Metazoa > Chordata > Mammalia > Rodentia > Sciuridae > Glaucomys > Glaucomys volans. Next base: position 238,099 of record JAJEJO010001738.1, read on the forward strand.
TCAGAAGTAACATCATGTACCTAAAAAAACCACTTCCCAGTGTATATCATTGCATGGTTCATTGATGATCTTTGTTGGGTTCCCTGAGAACAGATTCTGAAATGTGAATGTGTATTCAGAACACTTAACGGGGAGTTCTGTATGAGATACACCTGTCAGGACATGAAGAAGGCAGGGCTGCACAGAGGAAGGGGCTCCCGCAAAGCAATTACAGCCAACGCTCATCCTACCTGCAGCTCTGCAGCTGGCCTGGACCTGCAGGGAGGTCTTAAGGTCCTTCAGGCAAAAGCTCCAAGCCTTTGTATCCCTGTCAGTTAATCATTTGGTCACTCTGGAAAAGGTGAGTTGTCTTGAGTGAAACACACTGACTAAGGTGATTCGAAAAAGCAATACATACAGATATGAAATATCAGCAATCAATGTTACATGCTAGATGGCTGGTAGGTAGGTGACGACTCTGAACAGGGACACCTATCAGAATCTGCCCCCTTCTCATCTTTTCCATCTCTAAAGCCCTGTCTCTTCTAGGAATTCTCATTGCTCAAAGTCATGTCAGTGGGACTACCTGGTAGAATTATATACTTACTTTCAGCTGTGTAATTTATTGTTTAGATTTCTGTTTTCATATTTTTGACTTTTGTATTTTGTTTCTTTCTATTCTCTATGTTTGAATTGAAGGCACTGCAAGACAAAAATGTTCAGATCCAAATGGATCTAAATGGTATAGACTTACACATAATCTTCAACACAGACTGTTAATTGATCTTCAAAGAATTTTGAATATTAGAAGATAAAACATGTTTTGAAATAGATGGCTGAGAAAAATTTAACTGACTTACATATATAAACACCAGGCTCAGGCACTGGAACAAACATAATTTCCTCTCTTCAGTGTCTTTCTTTTTTTTGTAGGGGTTGAGGGGAGGGGCAATACTGGAGATTGAACCCAGGGGTACTCAACCACTAAGCCACATCCCCAGTCCTTTTTATTTTTTATCCCAACTCTTTTTATTTTTATTATGAGATAGGGTCTTGCTAAGTTGCTTAGGGTCTTGCTAAGTTGTTGAGGCTGGTTTTGAACTCATGATCCTCCTGCCTCAGCCTCCCAAGCTGCTGGGATTACAGACTTGAGCCACATGACTCAAAGTATCGAACTGTTTGGTTTAGAAAATCTGTTTAACTAATTAGAACTAGTTTTGCATTTCTTTCATTACATAAAAATAAAAATGTTAATAATTAATATACATGTGTAAATATTAGTATAAGAAAATGTCAGAATACTGAGCACATTCTATCAAACAATTTTGGGTGAAAAGTACCATTTCTCTTCCTAAGTTAGAGAGCATTATACCTTTCCCCACAAGTATCATGTTATCATGATGTATCATGTTGTGAATGGTTCATGGATACCTTTGGTAGTTCTACCTTGATGAAATTTTTTATTATGAATGTTCAATTTTTTTTCAAATGCTTCCACTGTGTATTCTGAAATAATGAAAGGTTTTTATTTTCAATTCACTTTATACTGTGAAGCACATTGTATAAAATATTAACCAAACTTGGCATTCCTAGGATAAACATGGTCATGATAAAATACTCCCTTTTTAGAGATTACTGGATTAAATTTGCAAAACTTTGTTTAACGATTTTGTACATGTATTCATAGAAGTAAGGTATGGTCACTGCTCCTCTTTTTTCTGGATGTTTTTATGTAAAACTGTTAATATCTCTTTTTTAAATGATTGATAAATTCATTATTCAATATGCCTGGGTCTGGAATTTTTGTGCAAACCTTTTAAGCTTAGAGTACATTTTTTTTTAATTTAGAAAGAGCTATTCATGGTATCTATATCTTCTTGGGGGAGTACTGGTAGTTGGTGTCTTTTAAGAATTATTTAGAAATATGTTATTTAATTTCCAAATACTTGAGATTTTGCAGTTCTTTTCTGTTGCTATTTTTCAAAATAGTTCTATTTTGGTCTGAGTTTGAACTTTGTATAATTTCAGTATTCCTAAATTAATGAATTATTTTATTGAACAGAATAGGCCAATTCCAGTAAATGTTCAACATATACATAAGTAGAATTTTTTTCTCTTTTGTTGGTTGAAGTGATCTGTTTGAGAATTTGAGAGTGTATCTCAAATTATGTGCATGCTTACCAATTATCTTTTTAATGAAAGAGAATTTCTGAAATTCACAAGTATTTTTTTGTTTTTCCCTTATGCTTTATTAATTTTACAAATCTTGAAAATATATAAGTAAATTCTCACACATTAAAATCATTTTATTCCTTTTGATGAACCAAAATAAAAGAGATAACAATTAATTCCTTGAAATATTCCTTGATGGCAAATCTACTTTCAATTTGGTTTATAAATCAGTTAAGGAAAAACATGGAAAATGTTATTGTTTTATTTTATTGTTATGTAATTGTATTTTCCAGTGATACTTGTTGACTTGAATTTGAATTACTCTCTGGAGTCACTGACTTTCTGTCAGAATTTATTTTTTATTCTATTAGAATAAAGAATGTCCTTTAATATTTAATATAACAAAGTATGCTAGCTACAAATTCTCTTGTTTCTACTTATTTGGGGAAGTCTTTAGTTGATTTCATTTTTAAAATAGTATCTTTGCTGTGCATAGCCTTCTTGGTGCATGATTCTCTTTGTGACCTTTGACTGTATTCCCCCCTTGACTCTGACCTCAAGTGTCACTGCTGACAAATCCAATGTCAATATTACTGAGATTCCCTTGTAAGTGATATGTTATTTTTATCATGCCACTTTTAAGATTTTGTCCTGTCTTCTTTGTAATTTTTTTTTCTGTGATGTGTATATTTGTGAGTCTCTTGACATTTGACCTGTAGTTCACTGACCTTCCTCAATATGTAGATCAATGCTTTTTCTAAAAACTTGTAATTTTCCACTGATATTTCTTTAATTTTTATATTTTTCTTTTCTCCTGCCACTTCTATGACGCATCCACGGATAAAAGTTTAATCACATCCTTCCTTCCTTTGGGGTTTTGTTCATTTATATCATTTTATTTTTCTCTCCATTCTTTGACTTGAGTAATCTTAATCATTTGAACTTTGAGTTTGCTAATTATTTTTTCTCCAGTACAAGTCTGTTATTGAACCCTTGCAGTGAATTTTTCAAATTTTAGGTATAGAGCTTTAGAATTTTCATTTAATTTATTTTAAAGTAATTCCTTTCTCTTTGTTGATATACTTTACTTCATTCAACACTGTTAACATACATTTAATTCTTTCTTTTCAATTTTAAAAATCTATTTATATGAAAATCTACATGGATAGAAAAAAATAAACTAACAAACTAATAAATCAGAACTAAATTGATGTACTAGATATAAAAAATTATCCTCTTCAGTCAAAAGCGAGTTTATAATTCTGATTTAATAAAGCTAAATAGATATGTTCACATTGGACAGTTTATGTTCTTCAAATGTACAACTAATTATAGTTCTGGGTTATCACAATAATCAAAATTATGTGATTTTATTTCAGGAATCAATTCTACTTATCTTTATAGTCATTTTTG
>JAJEJO010001738.1:241762-273525 GCA_020662805.1 Glaucomys volans
TTTTTTTACATTTTTCAGGTGTGTTTTATTGTGTTTTGCTTTGTTTTTCTTTTTTTAATTTTTAAAAAATTTTAGATTCATTGTACACAAATAGGGTACAACTTTTCATTTCTCTGGTTCTGCATGAAGTAGACTCACACTGTTTATGTAGTCATACATGTACATAGGGTAGATAAATCATACTTCTTTATTGTGAATGTGCTTTTTATGGATACATTGCAAACTCTTCTGTTAAAATACTTCATTGCTTTCTCAGGCAGGTTCTCTTGCCTGATTTTTTTTTTCAGGACATGAGTAATATGCTTCTATTTCTTTCAATATCTCATAGACTTTGTTTCAAAACTGGACATTTTACGTATTGTAGTTACTCTGGGTACTCTTTGGGATTATTCCCTTTCCTGGACTTTTTATTATAATTTGTTTCCTTATTTGTGTAGTGACTGACTAGATTATTTTATTGAAGGCTTTCATCATCTCCTTACCACAGATTTCTGATGTTTCCTTTCAAAGATTTACAACTTTCAGCATGTCCATAGTCATCTCTGGATGACAGTGGTACTGGTAGGACCCTCTTCCAGTCTTTCTCTGACAACAACCATCTAGTAAACTCCATTTATTACCTTCTTGTCAATATGTTTGTTGTCTATTTCAAGACACTGAGAAATAAATTGCTGTGTAAACTATTTCCATCAAATTGTGTCTCTATTAAGGGAACATTTTCCAGAGTTAGTATTTGATATTTGTTCTTAGAACTCCTCCCAGCTGTATCTTTCTATAATTTTCTCATGCAAATGAGTTTGCCTGCAGAAAAGATTTTACCTTTATTAGCTCTATTAATCTTCTCCCAATTATCTTTTATTAAAACTTCCACTTTTCTTTAAAATGTCCTTAGGTTTAAACTTCTCTAAACTCTGTTTTAAAATAAATCAGTTTCTTTTGGAAGAGATCAGCAGCTATCTGCTTTGCATCCTGCTTCTATCCCCAGGCAAATGTATCTGATTCAGAGTTCAGGAGGTGGAGTTGGGACAATGGCAAGTTTCTTTCGAAATTATATTCATGCTTTTGCTAAGTATTCAGTGGAAGGACGGGGAATATCATGTAGTGTTCTCAGGTTTCCTCTTCTGGTATAGATCTAACTTCATAAGCAAGATGAAGGTCTATGGAGACTCTCTGTTTTGTAGCACTCTAAACTTAAGACAGAGCCTATATTCTATGAGTGGAGTTGTACAAAAGAAGAAAGCAACCATCTCTAGAGTGCAGTTGCCCATGATTAACATTAGTTAGGGTAAGAATGAGAGGCTATGAGTTCTTTTTGTCCTGGAATGTGGGCCCCTATATGGAATTCTGTTGGGAGACTGACATGCCTTTCAGGCCACTCGGGGACTGGGGCCCCCTCCTCCTTCCCTGTGTTCTGTGAACAGGATGTTCTTCTGTGGTCTGTAAGACAGTTCTTTGGTGTCTGTGTAACTGTCACCTTCTGTGTTCACATAGTTGTTTTTTACTTTCTGTTACCAACCTACAGTCTGCTAAATAAGCTAGTAACTGTTTACACAAGGTTTGACCTTTAAGATGTATGGCAAGCTTGACTGAAAGCACATAAAAGACAGTGTTATATGCAGGAAATACAGAAGCAGCTTCTTTTGGGACAAGTGCTCCATTTCTCCCAAATAAAGTTCTTCTCAGATCTTTGTGCAGAGACTGAGTCATTTTCCCATGCTTTGCTGGTGTTGCTGACAGGGTTTGTCCAACACAAGGTGACCCTCCAGGGTTGCTGAGAGGGTTTGTCCAACACAGTGTGAGACCTTCCAGGGTTGCAGACAACAATCATGCAACACTGGAAGAAAGCACTCTGATGGGGACCTGGGAAGAAAGTGGAGACCCGTGCTCTTGGCAGTCTGACGTGAAGACTGCTTTGCTGAACTGAAGTAGCAAAAGGCAATATTGGTATAATTCTCACAGACTTTTGAGTTTCTTGTTGAAATTTGTAGATTTTCTATTTGTAGAATAGATACATTTTTTTTTAATTTGCTGTTATCCTTAGGGTTATTTACAGAGATTTTTACATAGTTACTCTAAAAAATAGTGTCCCCCAGTTTCACGGGGATACAGGTGGCAGGACCTTCATGTTTACTTTTGAACAGTGTTTTGACAATGAGGAAATATAGGTTAAGACTACTTTATTTAGTCACATTAAAAATAACATTCCATCATCTTTTGACCTATGATGGTTTTAATGAAAAGTCTGCTGTCATTCTTATGCTTATTCCTCTACAAGTAATGTTTTTTTAAATTTCTGCTTGAAGATCATAAGTTTTTATTTTATGATATTTTCTATTGGATTGCCTTCCTTTGTTTCTGCTTGAAGTTTGTTTATCTTCTTGAATTTGTGAATATGTCACTGTCATTACATTTGAAAAAATAAGTTTTGCAGTTGTTTAAAATTTTTTCCTGTTCCCCCAACTTCCTGGACCCTTGTTGCACCAATGTTCTATTCATCAATATTTCCCCAAAGGCAATAAAATTTTCTGCTCAACTTTCATTATTTTCTTCTTGTATCTTTACTGATCTTATCTGGTAGGGTATCTGATACACTTTTATTCAAATCTAGTATATTTTCATTGGATTTTAAACTTTAAAAAAAATCCTACAAGTTTGATTGAGTCATTTTCATATATCTCTTTATTCATCATTTTCTATTTTCCTATGCAGTATTAAGCACATGCAATAAAATTGCTGTAGCTATTTTCATACTCTTGACTAGTTCTATATTCTTTGTCTAAATGTATTTTTTTCTGTTGCTATTAACTATTTTTTTCTAATGTTTATTGGTCAATTTTAGTTGCCTCTTTGCATAATTGTTAGTTTTTTATGATATCTTACAATATTCTGCTTCTTTTATTCCCATAATTTTCTCTTATATGAGTATTGTAGATGATGTTATAGTGGACTCTCACACCTTTAAAGGAATTAGGTTTGCTTGAGTAGTAAACAGTTAATTACAGCACATCAGTTGCATGCTCTCAGATTGGTTTTATTCTTTACTACAACATGTCTATTTCAGTTTCACTCCCTAATCCTAGATTATGAATTTTTTTCCAAGAATTAGTTTTCTCCATAAGGTTTGTTGTGCCTATATTCTCAGTTCTATGTTGTCAGTTCAGGAAGATGTTATACTCTGGTTGGGCCAGAACTCTGGTGTCTTATGGCACTTCAGTCCATGGTGCTTCACTTGGTTCTTGTTTTTAACCCCTGCAGCACTGACTTTGTATCAGCCTTCATTGTCTACATATACAAGTTGTACCTTAGCCAAGAATATATAGGTGCAGATTTCTGAGATCTCCCTTTCAGCACTGTCTAATCTCCAGTAATCTACCTACTAATTTCAACCACTTCAGTTGCACTGAACACTAATATTCATGTTCAGCTCAGCAAGCTTGTGGTGTTTTATTGGACTTCAACTTATTGAACTTTGGTAGGGGTTTTCCCAGCAAGAAAGTCTGAGTGAATGTAGAATACATGTGGCTTGTTCTCCTTTTCTCCAAATCACAATCACTCACTGCCTGTAGTCTGAAGCCTGGAAATATTTGCTCAAGCTTTTTCTATAATTTAGTAATTGTTTAAAGTGAAAAGCATTTAGTTCTAGTTAACATATAATGAATATAAGAGAAATTCTGAATTCTTCAATTTTAATTTAATTCTTTGATCTTCATCACTATGAAAATAAACTAATATAAGTGAAAGATTCATAATATTTTTGAAAAACAATAATTTTAGCAACTACTAGAAAAAATATTTATTTTTTGTAAGAATAATTAGAACAAATACTTTTTGCAGATTATGTTAATGCTTCTAGATGGATAGCAAGTGACTTATCATAGATTCAGCTTTTAACGTCAGTATTTAAATATGGCTTCAGTTGGTACTTGCTGTCATAAGTAATTTAAACTAAATATGCCAATATTTATTAAATATCAAGACTATACTGGTAACAAAAAAAATCAACCCAAGATGACTTTTTCCCCTAATACCTTGGAATTATTTGATACATTTTTATTTATTTGAAAATGAATGAGTGAAATTTAAAATACTTCTAGAACTATATTTTCACATGTGAAAGGTAAAACATTTATGCATTTTGAGCACAAAATTATTTTTATATAATATTAGTTATTTTCTAGGCATTTTAAAATTTTATTAATCCATAGTAAGTCAAGCTATATTGTTCCATTTGTACATTAGTAATGTGAAAATCACTATTAAAGATTGAGAAACTCACAGAAAAGCATTCTTTTCTATGTTCAGGAATGGATTTAACAGTGTTAAGAATAACTATTGACTTGTAGTGGAATATTAAGTCTGCTAACAGAGTGCTCTTTTTTGTTTGTTCAAATATAATCTAAGGGCAGGCACTGCATTTCTCAGTATATTCCCCAAACTAAGTGGCACTCTGATAGGAGTAGCCTTAAAGTAAAGGTCAAGTAATGATGACAAGATTCCTTCCATTTCACTTAGCCACAGTTTGACATAAGCTGCGATTTATGCGATGTCACCAACCATCAATCAATCAACCATGCAATACCAAATAAAGACATAGACTGGCTAAGTAAATATATCATTTAAAAACACAGGGAAAAGAGAATGAAAGCAGCTACTTGACAGAGAAGCGATGACCTAAATACTCTTTTATTTGAAGCAATTTATGTATCTGAGGACACAAAGCATTGCCGATTCTTTTTTTCCCTTCAAGATGCATTAACCATTTTAATTCCCAACATAGTTTTGTTAAAATACTCTAGTATCAATTAATTTCTTTCCCTAAGAAGATCTGAAGTAATTCCTTTACTCTTGAACAGCTCTTACTGTTAGATACCAAATAGCTGTACTACCAATATAATTATTTTCATGGTGTTTAATGCAGTTATTCCCTAACAGTATATTTGATATCAAACTAAATCAATTTAGATCAAATAAGGAAAATGATGATAACAATGATTTAAAAATAAGTTACTGTTTTGAATAAATACAATATAACCCAATGCAAAACACACAAGCTTTAAATCTCTGAAAAGTAGATGCTGTTATAATCTAGAAAGTATCTTCTTCATTTCTAGAATTTCTTGCATTTCTGTAGTACAATGAAAAATCTTCGCAATAAAGCATTTAGAAATAAATGAATGATTCTTTAACATGGCTACAGATGAGCCTAACAGTAATCACTATGGCATGAACTAGGGATGTTGAAGATAGAGCTCAGCACACAGGTGAGGGTGACCAGAAGAGGAAAATGGAGGACAGGCTGCACAAGACCTGTTGATGTTGCATCAGACCTTACCTGGTAAGTGCCACCCTGACCTTTCAGGAGGAAGAATCGCAAATTCACATCGAACACATGGTGTGATATTTGTAAGTATTTATGTTTGAGTAGGAAAACCATAAAACTTATTGCATAGTATTTTTTTTCATAAATCAATTTTATTGATTTAATAATATTTTATGTCAAAATTTACCTACTTAGTATATTGAAAAGATACAGAGACATATGCCTGATAAATCTGTGTCAATAGCAATACAATACCAGCACCTCCTGGGGACAAAATCTGGGGCCACTATGTCTTTAGGTTGAATCCTTCTGCAGCTAGATAATAAGGAAACCAGGAGGGAACTCTAATACTTATAGATATTGATTTACCTTAGAAGGTGCAAATCACTTTATGAAGTGCACAGGATAACTTGTAAGACCCTTAAGTACTCATGTACTTATATGAAAGATGATTTAGGACGAGAAAAGGGAAGGCTCTGCTGTTGAAGGCCCACTATGCAGCAGTCATGGGGTTGATACCCAGTGCTATAAAAAGGAAAAAGAAAAAAGGAAAAGAAAAAGAAGAAGGAGCCGGGCATGGTGGCGCATGCCTGTAATCCAAGCGACTTGGGAGGCTGAGTCAGGAGGATTGAGAGTTCAAAGCCAGCCTCAGCAACTTAGCGAGGCCCTAAGCAACTCAGTCTCTAAATAAAATACAAAGTAGGGCTGGGGATGTGGCTCAGTGGCCGAGTGTCCCTGAGTTTAATCCCTAGTACCAAAAAAAAAAAAAAAAAAAAGAAAAGAAAAGAAAAAGAAGAAGGAAAGATAATAGCAGAGAGGAAAAAAATCCTGTGGCATTTAAAGCAGAGTCAAAGCAAAGCACTAAAGTGTAATGATGCAACCACAGACGCTACTATCTTTGTTTTCAATTTTCTCAAACCCCTCTGCTTTTTAAAACATTTTCCCCACATTTATTCTTAGGAAAAACAAATGGTTTAATCAACCAGATTAAAGGTATATTAACAGAGAAGTGTGATTATTTTCACACTCAGAAATCTGTGTTCTCAATATTACACAGAAATATGATAACAGAGATTTTACCTTTGGAAAAAAATGGAGAAAACAAATCATTTTTATCTTGATGTTAATTTTGGCCAACAGTATAAAAGTATAGGTGTATTTGGATTCAAATATGAAATGTATCAGAAAGAACAAAACCTGATTCCAAAGTTTTTCTTTACCTATCAAAAAGAATTTTCGAAAGGAGTAAACCCAGCAGTTATAAATCACTTTCTCAAAATGCACTGAGATAGGCCCTGATGTTTCTTTTGCCTTTCCTCAAAAATGCTTATTAAAACCGCTGTTTAAAAAACTTTTAAGTTGCATTTCCTTAATAATAATGGCTTAATTTTGTTATATTTTTTATTAAAAATAAAGGGGAAGAAATAAAACATCAACAAAGACTAAACACATTAAAAATGGTTCTTTAAGAGTTTAAAACTCTGGTACATAAATTAAAACAGCTTGTGAAAATCTTGTATTTTACTTGTTGCTCATTATTCAATATGGCTCAGAGAGGTTTAAGGAGGGAAATATGAATATTGTCTATGGTTAATTTAATAAATATCTATCAAGTTATGCTTTGTATCAGCCACTGTCTTAGCTACTTAACACTATAAAATAAGGCAAAAAGATATTCCTCCCCCAAGGAAGCTCACAATCAAGAGAGAGAAGACAGAAACACAGACACACAGAACTGCCAAAGAACGAAAGTGTTTCACTGGTGTGAACAGAACATAAAACAGCAAAGCTCTGTGCTTTGAGGTATCATATGAAAATATCCATTTTAAAAACTACTTTATATCTACATTTGTTCTGGAATTATAACATAAATATGGAACAGTCCTAACAGACTTTATGTCAAAGTTCTTAATATAGAAAAACAATTGTTTTTCCTATAGGAGGAAATCCTGTTGTTATCTCATGATAAAGGCCGTATTTTAAACTTTCAAAAATATTGTCATGTTTTCTACATGATCACGGTCATTCAGAGTCTAGGGCTAATTAAGCCCAATGCTCATGAAACAGTTAATTTGCCTGACTGCAGTGAATGGACTCTGTACATGGATATTTGTTTTGTGTTTGGAGGTTTTGCAGATTGTGATGTCTAACATCAGAAGAGTCAGCTATATGTGCTTCCTATTGGGAAAACAAAACTACGGGTCACTTATTGGCTTATTTTCCTCATCATATGGCTAATTTACTCAGAACTTTCCTCTAAATCATTTGAAGTCACAATAGACCATATCATTCCCATAATAAACACCACTACAAAAGTCATATGCTCCAGCAATGCAAATATTCTCTTCCTAAGTTAATTTTGGCTTTCGCACACAAAAAATTAATTGTTGATAGAATTGGCATTTGTAAGTTTTTTTTTTTTTTTTCATAATTTTTCTTCTGTTTTCCTGGACCCTGGCTTGTGGTTAATTGAACTACTGTATCAGGTATCCAGATCTATTTCAGGGCATGTTGGAGTGACTTTAGTGATTTTGATAACTTTTCATCTTCTGTTGTCCCATACTATTTTCTGAATGATTCAGTCAGGCTAGCATGTGGATATGAAATTGCCAATCTTGCTGATGCACATTTTTCACCTTTCCTCCTATTCTAAGAAAATATTTCAGAATAAGAAGTATCAATTGTTTACCATTTAAATGAAGAATATACCAAAGTTTTACTTTAATTTTATTTTTGTGATAATGAGAGTTCTTTCTTTGATTCCTGGTGATAGAGTCACAAAGCGTTTGATGGAACTTACCATCCTTGCCAACTTGAGTTAGGATCCTAGACAAATACTCCCTTAACAGGAAAAATGCCCATGTATCATTAGCATCTTTTCTAACGTCATTTATCACTGATTTGCAACCTACTGAGAAGGTTTATAGTTACAAAAGCACAAGTTATCAATGCTATGCGATCAGCCATAAATACAAGCCACCACACCTCCAAGTAGCACTCCAGCTATACCAGGTCAATGTCCAGGTTGATCATCTCAGGCTGAGAGGCTGAGGAACACTTGAGACAACCTGTCAAGGTCAAAATTATTCTACACGTTTCTGAATAAATCCTGTGTTTTATTTTTCTATATCTAAATTCGAGATTATCTATCAGAATTCCAAGATCATATTTGTTAGATTGATTTCATGTCCAATATTATAAAATTATAAAAAAGAAATAAAGAACAGGAAGAATAAGAAACAGAGGAATAAGAACAAGAAGTATAACAGGTATTTATAAAGTTTAATGTGTTATAAATGTTATTTATTTTAGTTGCAAAGATCATAAAAATTAAAAAAGATGTAGGAACGTATCAAAACAAACATTTATCATACATTGTACGTTACATGTACTACAAATAATTCATGAAACTCTATGGTACTAATACCTTTGAAATAATGCTCTGTTTTGTTCACAATGTTCTTCGAAAGACTGCAGAGATATTATTAAAAAGAACAAAATTAGCACTCAAGTTAATAAGTTTTTATTATATGCCAGGGACTATTTTAGTTGGGATATTAAAGGAACAAAGATCTAAGATTTTTTGAAGGTTTTATATTCTATTAAGATAAATGACAAAACAAACTAAAAAAAAATCAATAAACTAATTAAAATATTCTTTGCTGATGTCAACAAATACCATAAGCAAAAAAAAAAAATCAAAAAATCAGAGAATATGGATTTAAAAAAATTACTTGAAGGGGTGTGGTTGCAATTTTACTTAAAATGATTAGAAATCTGCAATGGCAACACACATGCAGAGTCCTTCAGAAGAGGAACAAGCAATCCTGGAACACATTTGCAGCCCGAGTGTTAGTGGGTATGCTCTGACGCTTGTAGGAACAGCACCAATCCCATGAGCTAGAGGGGATTGAGCAACAGGGTGTGGAGGGACAGGAGTCAGGAAGGTGGGGGAGGTGTCTGAGTGGGACCTTCTTGCTGCTGCAATAACTTCGTCTATGCCTAGTGAGAAACATTCAGAGGAACCACCAAACCCCAATAGATTCCAGACAAGTGGATACCAAGATGACATATCATTTTAAATGGTCATATCAATTGGCATTGACTAGTGATCCAATTTAATGTGATTACTGGATTCAGAACGTCTCTCAGTGGTAAGAAAAATGAGTGCTTCTTATCAAATAGTCTTTTGATAGTTTTACTTACCCTTAAAGAAGGAAAAAAAAAAAAGAACATGCCAGAGAAAAAATCATTTTACATTAGAATATGAACAAAATGAAATACAAGCAGTTGTCTACAGTTAGTAGTTCACATTTAGTACCTGTGCAAAGTTAAATTTGTTCCATAGCAGTTTTTAACTGGAGATGAATTGATGTCTGAAACTACTTGGGTTTGAACGTGGACACATGGCTCCTACTTCCTTGGTCTATTTTTATTTTAATCTGTAAAGTGAGATAGGTGAAGTAGAGGATTGATACGTTTCTTTCTGTGACTAAAATGTTATGATTTAGGAATGAAAATGGGATTGTCAATAGAGCACAGATGTCACCAAATCTATTTGAAAGGGCAGAACAGATTGCTAATCTATAAAATGGATATCTAAATATTGTATACCTATGCATGAATACCGTGTGAAAATGAAGGACATAGAAAAGAGCCACAGGAAAACTTTTTTTCTTTTTCTTTCTTATTTATCACCAGTTAAGGAAATTTCTTTAAGCTACTGACAGTTCTTACAAGCAACCAAAGGGCTATGCTGCCACCTACTGATCCAATGATTTGCATTCACAAGATGTTGCAATTCCTTATATAAAAATACAGAATAATAAATAAATAATTTAGTCCTCATTTTCAAAAGTAAGAATTGCAAAGTACTTGTGAATTTACATAAAGCAATTCATTGGTGAAATTCTATTTATATATTTGTATTTATTATAATCCAAAACATACTGCTATTTTTTCAAGGGTTCCCTGTTGTGATCATGCAATACATTGCTCATTGCCTTTCTAGGAGGAGAACATTGATGATATTTGATCAGTGTTCCAGCATCCTTTCCCAGTAATAGAGAGAATATGCTGTTTTTCGGATTTCCAGAAACAAAAGCATTTACATTTAGATGTCAATATATAAACTACTTTTAAAAAAGGAAAACTCCAAAGTAAGCCTTGGTAAATGACCAGATGTATTAAAAGTGAATCATGTAAGCACCAATAACACCCTGACCTTTTTTTAGCATTAATGTTCCTAAAATAGTCTTGGCACTTAAAGCCATCCATTTAGAAACATTAGCAATGAGCATCTCTGAGTGCTTCAGAGGAGAAGCCATCTGTTGCTCTATCGTTCGTTCTTTTTCTTAGAAAGGGGCAATAGTGAGTGCCATTGTCAGGTGCAATCCTGATCTTATGGAGTCACAGCAGAACACATGGATGATCTGATTCCTTATAATCCCTACTCCCGATGCTGTTGCAATATTTCCCTGTGGTTGTTATCCTTTTGAAAGTTGTTATAGTCAAGACAAGTGCTTCTCTTTTTAATGAAAATTAATTTCTAATTTTGATCAGGCAATATAAAACATAGGAATTGAGAGAATAATAGTAAATCAGACATTTAAAATTTTAACTTAGCATAATTTGCATTCCCTATTTGGTCCTTCTCCCTGCCCCCTGAAAAAGATCTTGATGTGGGTGACATTAATTGGAAATGCAAATTGTAGAAATCGAAGAAGGAAGGGTGCACAGAATCCTCCCTCTGCTCCTCTCAGTGCAAAGCCACTCTGAGACAGCCGAGCCCTCTGAACAGACAATTTGAATGTTTCTATCCCGAATCCTTAGTCAAATAGATTGCCTCATCACAATGACATTTTTGAAAACTTGCTTAAAATTCAATTTTCCTTTTAACAAAGCAAACTCCCACATTTTTTCCCAAATATGTTTTGTGCCCTGCAGGTTACCTAAAACCTTAAGAATCCATCATTTCTCTTTTTATGTAATTTACATACACGTTTTTATTTCTGTTTGTCAGTGTCTCTCCCACTTTATCTCCCACTTGGTCTCTTTATCTCCCACTTTATCTCTGTCTTTATTCTAAGACACCAACAAATCTACTGAAGCAAGCACAATAACCTGCCTCTTTTGTGTTTGTACTCAATGATATTGCTTCATACCCATGAGATGACGTCTTAAGATAACTTCAGCATCCTTTTAAGCATAGAATTAAAAAAAAAAAAAAAGTCTATCAGGCTCGGTGGCACATGCCTGTAATTTCAGTGGAACCTGAGGCTGAGGCAGGAGGATCCAAGTTCAAAGTCAGCCTCAGCAACTTGGCAAGGTCCTAAGCAACTTAGCAAGATCCAGTCTCAAAAATAAAGATGAAAAGGACTGGGGATGTGGCTCAGTGGCAAAATCTCTCTGTGTTCAATCCCCAGTATCAAAAATGAATAAATAAATAAAATAAAAATTAAAAACAAATTTGAAAAGTCATCCATGGGGATAATTTGAAAGTCAGAGGAAGTATGAATATCACACTTTTGTATTCCTTTTACTTTTACTCTCTTGAAATTTTCCCTAAAATATAGTGGAAAAGATTCTTTTCAAAGTAATCCTTCTTGGTTGTGATTCAGAAAACAAAAAAATATATAATCTGAAAACCTTTTTTCCAATTTATTTGAAGTAGAAATTGAATGTCCTCGGCATCACTGAAGCTCTAAAAGAGCAGTCGTATTTTTATGTTCATGCTAATTATTGAAACTAATCTTATCTGACTTAAGCAATTTTATTGCATTACAAAGTCTCCACAAATATTTTAATGAAGTAATAATATTCCATGAATTTTTTTCTTTATGTTTTACTACAAATATTGTGAAAACAATATCTTAATATAAATACTTTTGGTATTTTCAATTCATTTCTTGGAATAGACATTGAAAAAGGGGATCACTGATTGTGATTTTTTTTTTCAGGTATGCTTCCTATTTTCTTTTTTTTAGCATTCTACCACTAGCTACATCCTAGCCCATATGTATGATTTTAAGATTCTTGTCATTTCTCCAAAATTTACATGAAGTGATCATGAGCCAAGCTCAGACTCCTGGGATCTGTCATTGTTTGAGAAAGAACTTCAGAGAAGCAAATTAGTCACTTTACCCAGAGTAAAGGTGCACCTTGGAGCAGATGTCAGAGGAGTTTTTTAACAAGGAAGGTCTTCATCCTTGGAGGTCACCTCATCTTCAGAACTACAGACATGGGGGGAAGGTCATCAGCCTTCTTGTTCTGGAAGGGAAGATTAGCCCTAGTAATATGTGTGGTTTGTATAACACAGACTTTACTGCATTGGATAAAAATGCCAGGTGATTTATTTGGACTGTAATTCCATAAACTATATAAGGTGAGGATTTAAAATTAATGGGAAAGAAAACAAAATTCTTAAATCTTGTGGGATGTGTAATCTGGGAATAATGAAATCTAAAGTCTCATTAGGCTTAATGCATTTCCTAAGTGGGTTGCAGTTCAAATATTTAATATATTGGCTATAGGCATTAAGAATATTTTAATTCCTAGCCATAAATGACTGGAAATATGTATTTTATACGTGCAAGGAGATATTGATTAAGTAATGCAGAGCAAAATAGAAAATAATTGCATCAATATGCTTCTTTTATTAGTTCTAAGGTAAAGTCATTACTCAGTTAAGGGCTTTGCGCTTGGACAACTATCAGAAAACAGAAGTACATGAAAATCTAAGGAGAGGCCTTGATGTTGACCCCATCCTGCGTACACACTGAATTCTAAGAATTGAATAACAGAACTAAAGTAGAATAAAAGGAAATAAAATGTAGTCAATATTCTAATGGTTACAAATATTTGAAATTTCAGATACCATGTATTCAGTATGACCTCACCATTTCTCATGTCTGATAAGAATACAAGCACAGGATTTCCTTCCATTCCATCACTGTTATAGACTTCTCCACACATGTCATGTCAGTATAGCTTTCATTCACCACTGTTCATGGGAAGCACAAGTTGAGAATCTGAAGTTCATGTGAATTTACATACAAATGCTCAGAAGAATGAGTCAGGCGTAAAGAAAAAAATGATTAAGAACTACAAAAGTCAAATTTATTTGGTTACCCTTGTGCTTGCTAAATTCAATTATAAGTTTTTTCAATAGTTAAAAAATCATCTTTATAAAATGGTTAATGGTAACCATCGCAGTCAGGGGCTTATAAATCAAAAGACTGAATTCATCAAAACTTTGCCTTTTGATATTTCTTTCTTAAATTTGGTGTTTTTAGGAATTTATTCACTCTATATATTTTAAGATTCCAGAAGGATGCTTGAGAGACCTATGTACAGAAGAGAGATGAGATCACCAAGGCTTGACTGCACAGAGTGTTCAGTCTGACCTTCCCAGTTGAGGTGGAACCATTGAGGCCAGGAGCTGGCTTTGATTCATGTTATGATTTTTTCATGACATGTTGCCTGGCACCCACATTTTTTTTTTTTTTTTTTACAATTTATTGCAGCAAGATAGGAAAGGAGGAAGGGGAACTCTAATTTGAATGTTGAATGTCCCGCCTCAATAGTCCATGCGCTAAAGGCTCTGTCCTCATGATGGTGCTAATGGGAAATGGTGGGACTTAGGGAGTTAGGGTTGGCTGGAAAGTGTTTAGGTCGCTGGATTATCTTTGAAGGTGTCCATGGAACCTTGGTCTCTTTCTCTTTCTTTTGCTTGATGCCATGATGTGAGCAGATTGCTCCAACACACACTCCCTACCATTACCATCCGCCATCCCCACCAAAGTCTCAAAGGGATGTGTCTGCCCATTCTTCTACTAGAACCTCCAAAATCATGAGTCAAAATAGAACTTTTCTCTTTATAAACTAACAATTTCAGGTATTTTATTGTAGTTCTGTGAAGCTGAGTAAGACAGGGAAAGATAAAAAGAGAACTGAAAGAATCCTACATAGTTAAGTCAGTTGTCTTTTCACAATTTTAAGACAAAAATTATTAAATAAAATTAGAATACCTACAATGCAAGACAATTGTCAAGACCTAATTTGCGGCTATACCTTCTATGTTTTGCACACAATTTTCTTAAAACTTTAACTCCATTTTTAATTTAAAGTTATTCAATTTTCCCAAATATATTATTTCACTGCTTGATTTTTTTAAGTACATTTACACTCTTCTTACTCTTCTGCCTCACACATTTTAATTCTAAATGTGAAGGTCCTGGTATCTGTAGATTGCCCAGTCTGCTGCAAGTGGTTGTTTTAATTAGAGATGAAACAATAGTTTTCAATTCCATGTAGTGTCAACCCTGGAGTGGAATTAAGGGAAAGAGACTAGCCTGCTTTAACCTTCTCCAATGACTCCATATATCTTTAGAGGGAAACCTTTCAAAAGGTCTTAATTTTCTCTGTCACTGTGTTTATGGAAACCTTCAATGTAAGTAATTCAGATGAGAATAGTCAAGAGATAATTTCCCTTCTTTTCATTCCATGGCACATTAATTACAGAGATACAGACAATTAATTGGAAGAGAGAATTCACATGAAATTTGAGCTTAGTTTTGCATTAAGCACAGAAAAAAATGCTTTTTTCACAGAGAAAAATCATTTCAAACCTTCAATGATACCTCCAGTCCTCCTGGTAATCAACAGCTGCTGTTGCTAGTAAACAGAGAAACCAAGAGGTCATGACTACTCCAAAATTTATTAAAACACCAACTACTCAAAAATTATTCAACCTATCAACTAAGTTTTACAAATGATAACTTTTTCCCCAAAGGGGAATTTCTAAGACATTATTTTTATATTTAGGTTATTAAAAATCCAATTGGAATGATAAATTACAAACCAAAGACACACACACAAACTTGTTACATTGATACAGC
Source organism: Glaucomys volans (assembly GCA_020662805.1). NCBI lineage: Eukaryota > Metazoa > Chordata > Mammalia > Rodentia > Sciuridae > Glaucomys > Glaucomys volans. Next base: position 256,982 of record JAJEJO010001738.1, read on the forward strand.
CTCTCAAGCTCATGGGCATTAGCATCTAAGAACTGAAAAAGGAAGAATCTGTAGGAATCTGTAAATGTTGATACTTTTCCCCACACCAGCTTCTCAGAGTTCTTGAACTTGTGCAAATACTAGAAAGTAGGACAATTTGAAGTTGCTAAGGAGACTTTTGATTTGGAAGGGAGCAGTGTCCTTGAGTGGCCCTACTCCACAAATTAGCATTTCCATATGTGTGGACTTGCACACTAACATTGCATTTTCTTTCACTGTATTTTATTTATATTTATCTACATATCACTTTACCAATATCAGCCATATTTTGCAAAAGTAGGAAGGCAATTTTTTTCTAATTAGATTCAAAGTAAGTGTAGTAACTGAAATATGTCTTCATAAACTGTATGCTGACTTTTAAAAATATGTGTGCATTATTTTTACCCAAAAATCTGACAAAAATAATCATGAAGCAAATTTTGATATATCAAATGTTAGATGCTTTGCTAACTCCTTGCTCACTTGTTGGGTTTGACTTCAACATGAGATGTTTTGTGCATTATAAATGTATCACACAATGTGTATTTACAAAAAACATCAATAAATAAAAAAATAAAATATCCATAAACATACAAATCAGAAATAATCATCATATATCCCAGCTCTTTTATAATTTTTTTTTGTTTTGTTTTGAGACATGATCTCAACAAGTTTCTCAGGGCCCCACTAAATTGTTGAGGCTGGCTTTGAACTTGCAATCCTCCTACCTCAGCCTCCCAAGTCTCTGGTAAACAGGCGTGTGCCACCCTGCCAACCCATATTCCATGTTTTCCACTGTATGTTTCAGGATGTAGTATTGGATCATGAGCAGATTTCCCTGTGAGAAAAACTTGTGGGATAAACATCCAATTTTATTTTTCCTCAATAGCTTTCTTATTGTATGTAGATACATTTTACTGTTTTGCGTTATTCTCAGTCCAGATTAACCTAAACAGAGGAATCCACTGAGAAGAGCTCATTATGACTTCTACAAATACTAATTGATTTCTGCTTATGGGCTTCAGGTATGTTTTCAGAGTGATGCAGACTTTCAGTGAAACTTCACCAAAGATAACACACCTATTGTGAAACAACAATGAGAATGAATATGGGCTACTTCCCAAATCGAGAGGAAAAAAAAAAACAAACCTCAAAAATTCAAATAAAGCAAAATCATTTTTTCATGGGAGATATGGACCAAGAACAACAACTTGTTTTCACTTTTTGGAAAAACACTCTGGAGAGTGGGTTGTAAGAGTCTTGCACTGTATGCAATATGTATTAGCAGATCATATCTCTTTTGGCTTCCTCTGCCACTGTCACCGTTCAGATCGGTTTGTTTACAGGAGGCCTCATTAATGGTTCTTTACAGCTGACCCCTGCTGTAGAGGGTATTACCACTCCACAGGTTTCTATCACACAATTTTCTGGGTATGTCAAAAGCATATGTCAGAGCAGAAAGGGCAGAGATAAACCTTGGGGATTCTAAAGAGTGACACCTGGCTGGAATTCAATTTGTCAGGAAATGTAAAGCTGTGCTGCAATGCACTGAGAGCATGGGTTAGCTCAAAATGACTCATTTGCTGGAGTTTAAAATTAACTCTGAGGACCCTCTATGACAGTGTTTAAACTCTGTACAAACATAATGCTGTAATACTTAAACCCAGTGCAAATTATGTTTTGATTCAAGACAATGAATATGCTTAATTAAACTGGCACTGAAAATGTAAATATTTCAGCTAGTATCGCATTAACGTTAAAACCCTGGGAATTAAATTGTACATTTCTAATCTTTCATAGTGATGAAATTCAAAATGTTATTGTTGTGTTTATAAAGGAGTCCATTGTTAGGCAGCATATTCATTATGAGACAATGGTAGCACATCTAATTCCACAGCAGGGAATGAATTCAATGGTTCAATATTGTATACAGTGATAATAATAGATTCTGCATAAAAAGTCAATACGATGTAATATAGAATTTCTAAGCACTAAAGTCATGAAAAAAGGAAAGGTATCAAATGCAGGTAATATTTGTAATTACAATCATATTTTATCAGACACGGAGTAAATTATTTTTATAACAAAGTAAATAGGTATTCTGATTAAACTAAAAAAAGCAGTTCTTTCAGGAAAAAAAAATGCTTTGCTTTATCTAAGAGCAAACAGGAAACAAAAACAAAAGCAAAAAAAATAAATAAATAAACTTGATTTTCTGAAGTTTGTAAATGTGGCTCGTTACCCAGGAAATAATCCCAAATCATTTATTTTTCATTTATGAATTTCACTGTGGTAAGAACATTTCATATGAACATTTCCCTATTAACAATTGGTCCACTGTAAAACATGGGGATGTCAGCTAGAGTTGCAATGCCGAACCTCAGAGCTCCAGAACCTGTGTCTTGGGTAACTGAACTTCGTGCCCACTGAATAAAATGGCATTTGCCTCTTCTCAGCACTTGGCAACCATCATTCAATGCTTATCAGCTTAAATATTTAGAGACTGGATGTCAGTATTCATGAGGTATATATCCTTCCATGGTTTATTTCACTTAGCAAAATGGCCTCCACATTCAGTCATATGGCAGCATCTCCGCCATTTTTAAAGCTAACTTATGTGCAATTACACCCATATGCTGTATTTTCTTATCCATTGGCCCATCAGTGGTCACCCAGCCTGTTCCCACATCATGGCTCCTGTACACTGTGCTGCCCTGAACATGAGAGAGGCACCATCTTTCAAGACAGTGATGCCAGTTCCTTTAGACTGATGCTGGGCCCCAGGCTTGCTCTGATTGTTTTAGGAATGGCCATGCTGTCTTCACTGTAGTTGCCTCATTTTATACTCTTATCAACAGTGTATAGTGTTCCATCTCCACAGCCTCATCTTTTGCTTTTTTGCTTTTTTGCTTTTTTGACAATAACCATCCTGACAGGTGTAAGGTGATACCTCACTGTTGTTTTGAGCAATTTTGAGCATCTCTTCTCATACCTGTTTTCCATGTGTATGTCTTCTTTGAGGCAATGTTTACTTAATCCTTTGCCTGTTTTATTAATTGAGTTCTTAAGGTTTTTTTCTTTGTATTGAATTGTACACTTATCATAAAAATAAAAACAGTTCTCAAATAAACAAACTAATTTTGCACGTCAAGGAAATAGAATATGGCCCAAATATAGCAGAATGAAGAAAATAATAAAATTAGAGCAGAAATAAACTAAATAGAGAATAGAAAAGCAATAGTTTAAAAATGAAGTTTATTGAAAATATAAATAAAATTGGCAAAACTTTAGTTAGATTAAGAAAGATAAATGATTCGAAATCGTAAATGAAAGACAATGTATTATAACTGAATTTACAGAAATAAAAAGGATCATAAAAGGACACTGTAAGCCTATAAATAGTTATACACCAAAAACTGGGTAACTTAAAAAGAAAGGATGAATTCCTAGAAACATTTAATTCATCAAAATTCTATAAAAGAGTAGAAAATCTGAATAGACGAATCATAAGAAAAGTATTAAATGAATATTTTAAAATAATCTCCCAAGAATTAAAAACTTGGGACCAAATTACTTCATTGGTAAATTCTATCAAACATTTAAAGAATAATTTTTGTTAAACCTTTGTAAAGTGATCTAAAAATTGAAGAGGAGTGAACTTTATTGTATGAGACTAGCATTACCCTGCTACCAATGGCAGAAAGAGAGAGAGAAAAATAAACAACACAGAATTATAGACCGTTATCCTTGATGAACACAGATCCAAAAATTCTCAACAAAAACTATGAAACTGAATCCAGTAGCATATTAGAAGGATCATAGAACAAGATCAAGGGGATTTCTCATTGTATTCCTGGCATGCAAGGATGGTTGAATATATGTGTACACCAAACAAACAAAACCTAATGGGGCATTAAAAGAATAACTGGTAAAATGACATGATCATCTCGATAGATGCAAGAAGAGCATATGATAAATTCTGATGCCCTTTCATAATAAGAAGTCTTAGAAAATTAAGTGTACAGGAAATTTACCTGTACACTTATAATAAATAAGTGTACAGGTAAATTAATAAAATTTATTAATTTTATTAATTCCTAATAATAAAATGATAAAGGGCATATGCGACATGCCACTATCAGCATCATGTTCAATGATGAAAACTGAAAGCTTTTCCTCTAATATCAAGAACAAAGCCTCTCTTGCTGCCTGTATTCAACATAACACAGGAAGCCCACTAATATAGAGTAATTAGTCAAAGAAACAGACAAATGAAAGGTATCCAAATCAGAAATGAAGAAGTAAAATTGTTTTGCAGATGTATTATCTGATGTGAACAAAATCCTAAAAACCTATAAAAAAATCTGTTTGAAGCAATATGAAATTTGTTAATGTATTCTACAAAATTAACATATAAAAATCAGTTGTGTTTCTACACATTAGCAATGGTGTATTGAAATACCAGAAAAAATAAGACAATCACATTGATAATAGCATCAAGAATAAAATGCTTAGGAATAAACTTAACCAAAGAAGTCAAAGATATGTATATTGAAAATTAAAATCAATCAAATAAGTTGAAGACAAATGTAAAGACATGTTGTGTTCATAGCTTGGAAGTCTTGATGTTGCTAAAATTAATTACCCAAAACAATCTGTACAGTCAATGGAATTGGTACTAAAATCCCAGTGACATTTAAAACTTTTTTTTGCAGTTGTAGATGGACAGCATGCCTTTATTTGTTCATTTTTAAGTCGTGCTAGGTATGGAACTCAGTGCCTCACGCATGCTAGGAAAGCACTCTGCTACAGAACTACAGCCCCTGCCCACATTTTTTAACAATAGAACAAAAAAAAAATCCTAAAATTTATACGCAAACACTCAAGACCCCAAATAACAAAAGCAAATCTGAGCAAGAAGAACAAAGTTAGAAGTATTAAAATTCCTGATTTCAAAATGTAGTATAAAACCATGAGCTGAAACAAGGTACTGGCCTAATACAACCCTCTAGAACAATAGAACAGGGAACCCAGAAATAAATCCATGCAAACACAGTGAGCTCATTGATGAGTGCCAATAGTACACACCGTAATATCTGAGTTTATTCAACAAATGTTGGAAAGATTGAATCTCCATACGCAAAAGTATAAAATTCAAACTTTATATACGCCACACACAAAAGCAACTCAAAATGGATTAAAGAATTCAACTTACAACCTGAAATGATAAAGCTCCTGGTAACAAGTATGAGGGGTTAGTTTCGATAACTGTACAGAAATAAAACTAAAAACAGACAAGAAAGACAAAATTATACAAGGAAGGCTTCATTAAACTGAAAACCTTCAGTCCAGCACAGGAACTGATCAGTAGAGTTAAAAGCAGTCTGTGGAATGGGTCAATTTCTGAACTTTGCAAGAGGAAAAAGAAAAGGTATACCTATTGTTAATTTGTGTAAAGCCATTTCATCAATTCTTGATCTAATGGTGACAACGCTTTATGTGACAATTTGGAACAAAGACAAACTATATGAAAACTTGGGGTCTCTTATTCCTATATTTAGAAAATCAGTGCTGTCCAAACTCTGAAAATGTGAAAGGCAAATCCAGTTGTCATTTGTTGAATCTTTAATATTGTCCAAAATGCTATGAGAATTGGTTGATATTTTAAAATATTTAGTTGACATAGTAATTTGGAAATGAGAGTTCATTTGCAGCACTTAGATTTATTGATCTTCTTATATATAGTTGATTTTCTACCTTATTCTACAGTCAACCTCACAAAATAGGATTATCATGAGTGTTTGTCTACTTTCCTGTTAATTTACATGTGTTTCTTTAATCAAATTCTCAAAAAAAAATTAAACGGGTTTTCAAGGAAAGTGATGATGTGTAAGTCAACATTGCTAAAGATGTTCTTATGTTGAGTAGCTTCTAAAATGCCCTCCAGTGATCCCTGGCTCCTTGTAATCGTGCCTTGAGTAATCCCCTCCCCCTGCATGTAGCCACACCAACTGACCTCATGACAAGAAGTGAAGGCAGATCCCCAGCAAGCAGCTCATGAAGAATCAAGTCAAGTTTTCAGATGAGACCCCTGCCCCAGCCTGCACCATGGTGAAGACCTCTGTGAGACCTGGAGTCACAGCATGCAGAAAAACCACACCTGGTTCCTTACACATTGATGTCATGAAGTAGGGAGTGCTTGTCGATTTAAGACACCAAGTTTTAGGATAATTTCTTATGTACCAATAGATAACTAATGTAAGAGATATATGATTTTTGATGAAAGCATCATTTTTTTTTCTTATAACAACTTATAAAATGTAACAGAACTTGGTTTTCAGTGTGATACACTTAGTTTAAGAACCAAACCTAGAAACAAGATGCTTAGCTCCTACCATCTACACCACACTAACTTGACTGGCATCCATTTGTAGACAAAAAAGGAAACAGAAAAAAACTACAAGATTGAAAGGAATTTTATAATAACTCACAACATAAAGTTGTTACCAATGTCATCTGATTACTCAATAGTTACATGTAACTTCAGATGAGAGACTGATATTGTAGGCAGAGGTGTTATATCTTTTGCCATGTTTGGACAAGGAGCTTGCTGATAACTGAGAAGGAAATGTTAGGAAATAACACAATGATACTCTACATGCATATATCTATTATTTTCTATGTGAATAATAAGTAGATCTTATTAAATAACCCTTAACAAACATACATACATACCAACACACACATGCACAATCAAGACTGACTGAAAAAAAATGGATGAACAAGGTATATGCTTACTATATTGTGGGCCTTTTAGAGGTAATTAGCTCATGAACAGGATCATTAGGAGTTGGATTATTGTCCTTTTAAGAAGAGGCAAATGAGGTAGTTCACTTCTTTTCCATCACGTGAGGATGCAATGTGAAATTGACATTTTGCACTTGGAAGAGGGCACTCTCCAGGACCTAAACATGCTAACACACTCACCCAGGAATTTCAACTTCCAGAAATGTGGGAAATAAATTTTTATTTATAAACCTGTCAAGATGTGGTAACTCTCTGTAGCAGACCAAAATAACTATAAAATTCTTTGCAAAAAGGCTAAGTTTACCCTTTTTAGGTGTCTTGTGATTTCACCTATAAAATGTATTTCCATTTAATTTGACTAAGGTTGTAAAAACCTATCATTATTGCTCAGTTTGAGTTTTCCCTATTTAATCACTGCTTCATGTAGATTGTTTTCTCTTAGGTTCCATAAAGTGTATACAAGGCCACATTATTAATCATCCTCATTGAAATATATTCTTATAGTGATGAAAGGGTCAATCAATCAGAAAGAAATAAAATCATAAATGTGTATAAACTAAATGACAGAACATAAAAACACAGCAGACCCTCACAGAACTTAGAGAGAAATCGTCAAACCCACAGTTATAATCGGCAACTCCAACACTCCCAGCATTGGATAAAATTACTACACGGATAACGAAGAAGGATATGGAATAAGTGAATTACACAAAAAACTACTAGAATCTAATTTACATATATAACATTCCGGCTTACACCAGAAGAATATTTTTTTTTTCATACTGATGTAGACCAGACAGAAGAGGTTAGACATTTGAGGAATTTTCAAGAAGTATATTTATTGACTACAGGGTCCAGAGGGGCAATCTTCAAATCATTCTCTGGACCCTGAGTCTGGAAATTCTTGAGTAGAGGGATGGGAGATTTACATTTTTTAGGGGTCTACCTAAAAGTATTTGTTTTTTGAGTTCACAGAAAGTGCCTTTTGTCCCATTTTTTTAGATTAATCAGAGGTTTTACAACAAAAGCAGAAGGGACATCATCAAGTCTGTGGCCAAACTTAGTTTCTGCAGGACAGAGTAACTTAGTCCTCACAAGAAATAGGAAGTCCTGTCTCACATTGAGTTTTTTAGAAATTTTTGCTGATATCCTATTATAAAGCTTTCTGACAAGAAGAGGAACTTATATGTCACAAATATGGTGGGGTTTCTACTTAATGATGGTAAGGGTCTTCTGTCTGGAATCTCCGGTCTGCTTCAATACACCTATGGAATATTCACCGAGATAGACCATATCACAGGCCATAAGACAAACCCATACATTAAAAGAACTGAAGTTATCTGACCATAATGGAATCAAGCTAAAATCCAATAGCAGAAATATAAGAGGAAAAATCTTCAAACTTTATGACAATAAAAACTTGTAAATAATCCATGGATTCAAGGGAAAATGTCAGAATAAATTTAAAGGAAAGAACTGAGTGAATGCAAAAACACAACATATCAAATAAGGGGCATGCAGATGGCACAATATTGAGAGGGAAGTTTATGGAACTAAATGCTTAAATTAGAAACAAGGAAAGGTCAAAATGGATAGCCGCATTCTATTCTAAGGAGAAAAACAAAATGCAAAATAAACACAAAATGAGTTGAAGGAATAAAACAATGTAGATTAAGGTAGAAATCAATAAAACTGAATGGAGAAAAACAATAGAAAATCAATGAAACTAAAAGTCGGTAATTAAAAATAATAAAAACCCCAGGAAGATAAACACAAATAAAAAGAGAAAGACTGGAATCACTAATAATAGGAATGAAACAAGGAATGTTGATTGCAGACCCACCCTGATATCAAAAGAATAATAAGGGGTTTCTATGAGTAATCTTATGTACATTAATTATCCAATCAAAAAGAAGTTGTCCCAGGATCACATACTACAACTCAATTCAACAAGATGTAATGGAAATGTTGTATGGTCAAAAAACTTCTAAAGACATTGAATTTTTAAAATTTAAATCTTCCTTCCAAAAATTCTCTAGGCAAGATGACTTCACTGGACAATTTTACCAAATAGTAAAGATGAATTTATGCCACATTTTATGAAAAATAGAAAATAAGAAAGACTTCCCTTTCTTAGGCTATTCCTATGCTAATACCCAAAGTAGACTATAGAAAAAGAAAATTATAGACCAATATAGTGTCACACATTGATTAATGACAAAGTTTGGGTACATTCTGAAATATGCATTGGTAGGTGATATTGTCAACCTACTGTCATAGAGTGAACATCATAGAGTAGACTAACAAAAACCTACTAACAAAAACCTGATTCATATTGAGGCTATGTGGCATACCCCATTACTCATGGACTAAAAACCTGTACAGCATAATACTATGATGAATATCACAGGCAGTTGTAACTTGAGCATTTGTGTGCCTGAACATATCACAACATAGAAAAAAACAAAGTAAAGATACTAGGAATAGGAACTTCTCAGCTCCATGATAGTCGTATGGGACCTCTTTTTTATATGCAGCACATTGTTGACTGAAACACCATTATATGGAACATGGCTATAACTCATGAAGTGAGGTATGAAAATTCTCAGCAGAAGATTAGCAAATTGAATCCAGCAGTGTATGGCAAAATTATATACCATGACTAAATGTGGCGTACTCCAGGTGTGCACATCAACAAGTTTAAGAAGAAAAGTTGTTTAATCACATCAACTGAAGTAGAAAAATTCAATTAAGAAACTCTAAAACCCATCATTGATAGAAACTCACAGCCAACAAAGCATAGAAAATATCTTCCTATCATTGGCTTAAAATTTTTATGATGAGGTCCAAAAAGTCAGTACCTCAGAATGTGACTATTTTAGAAGGCAGCATCTTCAAAGAGGCAATTGAGTTAAAATGAGGAAATTGAGGTAGACCCTGATTCAATATGACTGGCATCCTTATAACAAGAGGAGACTAGGATGTAGAAATACATAGACAAAAGACCATGGGGAGACACAGGAAGAAGATGGAAGTGTTAGTCATCTTTCCAACACTGTGACAAAATACCCCAGCTAATCAACTGAAAAGAAGAAAATATTTACTTTGGCTTGTGCTTTCATCAGTTGAAGTTCAAAGTTGCTTGGCCCATTGCCTTTAAGGCTGTGGTGAGAGAGTGTGATCCAAGGCAGGATCACATGGCAGACGAAGCTGCTCACCTAATGGAACCAGGAAGCAATGAGGGAGAAGGAACTTGAGTCCCCATATCCCTTAAGAGGACATAGTCACAGTGATCCAACTTTCACTCACAAGGCTCCACCTCTTAAAACTTCCACCACCTCCCAATAGCACAAGGCTGGTGACCATGCCTTTCATATATGGTACTTCAGGGGACATTACAGATCCCAACAACATTTCTCCGCAGCCAAGAAAAGACTTTAGAGAAACATGCCCATGGGCATCTTGATCTTGAACTTCTATCCTCCAGACCTGTAAGGACATGATTCCTACTGCACCCAGTCTGTGGTGCTTTCTTCTGGTGGCCCTGGAAGATGAATACATTTCCTCCACTTGATTATGGGACAGCTACAAAGGTAGCATCATATTTAATGGTAAAAACCAAATAATCTCCCACTAAATTCAGGAGAAAATCATGGAGGTTCACTTCCAGGACTCTTGTTTAAGACAGTGCTGAAATTTTTAGTCAGCACTTTAGGGCAAAAAATAAGTAAAATAAAATAAAATAAAATAAAATAAAATAAATGGAAAATAAGGACACATTGATAAGGAAAAAATGAAACTGTCCATATTTGACAAACAAATAAATAAAAACTTAGAATTAACCAGCAACTTCAACAATGTTTCAAGGTACAATATCAATACATAAAAATAAATCACATTGCTATATACTAAAAATGAATGTGTGGGAATTGTAATTAAATAATAGAATGAATAATTGCTTTACCAAAACTAGAATACTCAGGCATAAATCTAATATAATATGTACCAGACTTGTGTCCTGAAAATAAAAAAAAAAAATTCTGATAAAGAAATCAAAGATCTAAAGAAATGTAGACACAAGCACCTTTGTGAACTTGGAGACTCAGCATAATGAAGGTGATAAATCCTTCCAAAAGGACTAAGTGGTTTAACACAATTCCTACCAAAATCCCAGCCAGGGTTTTGTAGTCCAGAGAAGTTTTTTCCTATATTTATATGGTAAGACACAGAACTTAGAAGAGCTAGTTTATTATTGTTATTACTATTAATAATGGGAATTAAATGGGTGGAATCACTGTAGTGCTTTACCTGAAGATAGGTCTTACTCTATAGACTGTAATGGAAAAAGTGTGGTTTTGGTGGAGGAAAAAAATCACATGGATCAATGAAACAGAAGAGAGAGGAGTGAGGTATTCCTATAAATGTGTGCTTAATTGGCAATGACAAAATTGCAAAAGCAGCTTAATAGAAGGAGTAGAGCCTTTGCATCAAATGTTGAAGCATTTGGGTTTTCATAGGCAAATCAGTAACATCAACAACAGTGAAAACATTTAAACATAAACATTACATCTTAACACAAAAAATAATTCAAAATAACTGATGGGTTTAAATTCCAGATAAAACAGAAAAATGCTTATGACAATACATATGAAAAATTATTTGAAATCAGAGATGGCTGACAAGCTCTTAGATTTGTTCCAAAAGTACAATCAATAAAAGTAAAAATTTGATAAATTGTATTTCATCAATGGTTTTAAAAGACCCTTGTGAAACAGATAAAAGTGAAGCTATAGACATAAAAAAAAATATTACTTGGGAGTCACAGATCAAAGACAAGTAAATCTGGCTTATGTGGAGATCTCTCAAGTTAACTTCAAAAAATCAAATGGTAGAATTAGAAAGTAGGCAAAGGACAAAAAAACAAAATAGATTTCACTAAAAGTATACACATATCAGATAAGTGCGTGGAAATATAGTCATCATTGCAAACAATCAGGAAGATCCAAATTAAAAACACAATTATATTCACTATTCACTTTTCAGAACAGGTGATATCAGAAATTAGGTGATATCTGAAATAAACAACAGTGATTGCCTTGCACACCTTAAGGATGTGGGGGAACCAGATCCTCATACATTGCTGGTCAAAATGCAGAGTAGGGTGACTAGCAGGCCTAAGTATTAATATCCAAATCTGGAAGCAACTAAACTTAAATATTCTGTGGTTCATCCAGACCCTGGAATAGTACTCAGTCTCAAAAACAAAATGTGAATGGACCTTAAGGGAATTATGGCAAGCAGAAAAAAAAACCCTGAAAATATCATGTGTGATTACATGCCTACAGCAATCTTAACAATACCACAGAGATTAATGATTGCCATATGTTAGGGAGGGGCACAGGGACAGGAAAGTGTCACTGTATAAAAAGGCAGCCAGAGTCGGCCTTGTGCTTTGAACATGGAAGTGCAGGTGTCTCTCTGATGCGATGATTTCATTTCCTTTGGATATGTTCTCTACAGGGATATTGCTGAATTCCACTGTAGCTCTATTTCTAGATTTTTTTGAGAAATCTCCATACTCTTTTCCATAATATTTGCACTTATTTATATTCCTCTGGGTACAGGATTTCCCCTTTCTTGGGGCTAAGAATACAGTTCAGTTCAGTGGTAGAGCCTTTGCCTGGTATGTCTGAGGCCCTGGGTTTGATCCATGCTATTGCAGCCAGGGGCAAAAAATGTCTCTCTTCTCTCCTCACCAGCATTTATTTATTATCTTTTCATGACAATGGTCATTCTAACTAGAGTGAGATAATATCTCATTTTGGTTTTGACTTGAATTTCAACTAATGATTGAATACAAAAGAAGATGTGGTTATATTTATATAATAGAATACTTTTCATTCATTAAAAAGAATGAAATACTGTCATTTGCAGCAATGTGGATGGAACTGGAGTACATCACCTTTAGTGAAATAAGTTAGGCACAGAAAGACAAATTCTCCATACCCTCACTCATTTGTGGAAGCTAAAATAAATGACCTTATAGAAAACAGTAGAGTAGTGCTCACTAGAGACTAGGAAGAGGAGGGTAGAAGCAGAGGGCCTGAGCTATAATAATGTGTTCCAAACTAAATTACATAGGAGGAATTAGTTGTGATGTTCTATAACGTCGTACGATAACCCAGTCTACAAAAGGTTATATATTTCAAAATAACGAAATAATCTGAAGTTTCCTAAGATTTTATGTTTTATAAAACATCAAATTTATTAAGTGTCTGAGGGAATGGATGTGCTGATTAACCTGATTTGATCATTGCACATAGTGTACGTGACTCATTGTGCTGTTCACCATAAAGGTGCATAATTAATATGTCAATTAAAATTTTTCGTAGTAATAAGTACACACACATGAACTACACAAATGAATGTATGTAAAACCACTGAAATCTGGAAAAACTCACTGATCTTATCCATGCCAGTTTCCTTCCTGCGAATCACATATTTATGCACCTTGTTCACAGAGGGGAACCTGGGCAATAACTTTATGGAATTTCTTTAACTTATTTTTTTAGAAGTTTACTTGGAATTGAGCCCAGGGGCATTCAACCACTGAGCTGCAAACCCAGATCTTAGTATTTTTTAGTTTTATTTTGAGACAGGGTCTCCCTACATTGCCCAGGATGGCCTCAAACTTATAATGTTCTTGCCTCAGCCTCCAGAGTCACCAGGATGACTGGCCTGAACCACCACATCTGGCTCTCCAATTTATCTCTTAAAACTGTATATTCATCTACAATTATCTCAAAATTATAAGTTAAAAAGGAAGGATCCTTAATAAAAATCAGCACTTGATGACCATAATCACTTTAGCTACTTCCCATGCATCATGTTCAATGTGGAGCCTTTTAAAGTATTTTATTGCTTATTGTTTTGAGAACCGTGTGACAGAGGCACATGCCATTATCCCTATTTCACAAACAAGAATGTTGATATTTTGGAAGGCAATGAAATTGGCCTACGAAGAGAGAACTTATTTAATAAAAGTGGAGAGATCCAAAGTTATTTTAGGCTGAGTAGAGCTGAGGATGTTGACTACAACCCATTCTGTTATGAAAAAAGCAAGTTTATTATCTCATATGTTTTTATATTTATTCTGATATAATGGTTGTCACTAAATGTATAAATATTTATGAACAGAAAAACGCAGTCATTAAACCATCAAATTTTATTCTCTGAAAATACAGGAATAATGGTGTAAAAGAAAGAGCAAATTCTCTGTCCCTTCAAGTCATATAATTTGGGAAACGAAATGAAAATCTGAGCTTCGGTTTCGTGATTGCCTGAGAAGAGAAACGGATGCTTCATATATCTTTTAAATTCTCTTAAATATCAGATGTCTCCAGCAAGTTTTTGGCATCACAGTTAATTTATGATTGACATTTTTAATGTGTGTCTGAAATGCCAATATTTTGTGTTGTTGATAAAACGATCCATATGTTTTACATTTCAGACACTCAGGCAGCTGAATTGACATTCTGTTGTGAAATGCTAAGTTCCTAATATGACTGCACATTCAGGCAGGAGGCTAACCCATTTCCATGAGGAACTTAGAATACGTTCAAGATTTTATTCCCATTTTCATCTGAGATTTGGAGTTTGGAAGCACCTAGAAAGTGTAAAGATAAATGTTGCAAAGAGACATAACATTATCAATAGGCTACATGGAAGAATTGATACTATTTGATAGCACAGGGAATTGAGTTATTGATTCTTATGGGAGTGTTGTAGAAATCCTCTCTGACATTTTATCAGGGATGTGATGCTTGAGTGTAAGCCATCCATTCCTGAACTTGAACTTTAGGAGAGCAGGAAGTGGTGTGTTTCTTTTCTCACACTATTCACGGCATTTACAACCATTCATGACATGAGTTAGGGTTGCCGTGTCAACAAGGCAGTTGGAAAAAACCTTGTTGGTATTATGAACAAACACATGTAATTGTTTTACCCGATTATTGCACACAATACTGAGTGCCGTGTTTATATGAACTGCATCCCAGGACGATTGGAATTAAAATCTGTACATTGAGTTTTCTCATGCCTAAACTTTGGGACAAAGACATGCCGGATGACAGTGTTCCAGAATTCTTTTATTTCTTTCTTCAGAGTCACTTAATAATATCCTAAGCCCATTCATTTCCTAGAAATATCTAATCCGTCCTTTGTATTATATATTGCAAAAGAGGAATAGCATCATGATTCTCCTGAGATATCTGTTAACATTGAGAGCACAAAAAACTACCTGTGCTCTTTCCCCCATTCAAAATTTCATAATGCTATATTTTCCTTCTTTAGAATAGCAGCAAATCAATATATTTCCCCATTACTTAGCACTTCCTATTTGAAAACCAAGATAATCTGCACTTCATTTAACACTTCAATCTATTACATAAAACCGTACGTGAAGATGCCGTCTTTTTCATAGAAAGATCATTTTCAAATTAAAAAGAGTCTCTCGGAGGAAAGTTTCTACTTCCTGTGATGTAGAAGATCTGCATTAAATTTGTATTTCTCATAATGGAAAATTTAAAAAATTTCTTCAACTCATGCTTTTATAATTTACCTTTTCTAAGAATTTAATCTCTGCAATAGCCAACAGCAGCATTTTAAAACAAAATTCAGCAGTGTAGAATGTGGCTGCTCTGTTACATGTCCTCTATTACTATTGAGAGAAATCAATATCTATAATTGGCACTGTCTTTCAAATCTTACTGTAAAATTTATTTTCTCCCATTACACTTTTATTTTCCCATATAAGGATGGAAATACCATCACGAACAATTCATTGCCTTACTTTTCGCAATTTGTAAGTTTAGTCAAAGGCTTCCATTAATTTGCTCATTCATTTGCATCAGTAATTTAAATAGGTGTGGTTCCCATTCAGGAGGACTTAATGGCTTTCGATTTTATTCACTTGAGTACATAGTTCAGCCAGTTTCTTAAAACATTTTATTTATTTATTTATTTTGGTTATATGTGACAGTAGAATCCATTTTGATGTAATTATACAAGCATGGAATATATCCTATCCTAATTAGGACCCCATTCTTGTGGATGGACATGAGGGTGAGATTTACTGTGGTGTATTCATATATGTACACAGGAAAATCATGTCAGATTTATTCCACTATCTTTCCTTTGCCTATGCCCCCTCCCTTCCCTTCATTCCCTTTTATCTAGTCTACTGAATTTCTATTCTAACATCCCCCTCATTATGGATTAGTTTCCACATATCATCAAAAACATTTGACTTCTGGGTTTTGGAGACTGGTTTATTTCACTTAGCATGCTAGTCTACAGATGCATCCGTTTATTGGCAAATGTCATAAAGTCATTCTTCTTTATGGCTGAATAATGTTCCATTGTGGATATAAATCAAATTTTCTTTATCCATTCAGTATTTTATTATTTGTCTTGTGCTCACTGTAAATGGTAACTGTAGTGAAACACTTTTAACACTGAAAGTCACTCTGGATAGATCTTTGCAGGCTTTTGTAGTTTTTATTTGAGAACAAGGCTTTAGCATCCTTACTGCAGTTTACCTTAGATGCTTCTCTGCCCTGGTTCCTGGTTTCCACTGGTCCCTTCTCTCTCTTTCTCTCTCTCTCTCTCCTCCTATATATATATATATATATACATATATATACGTAATATATTTTGTT
>JAJEJO010001739.1:0-21914 GCA_020662805.1 Glaucomys volans
TAACAATAAGGTTAGGTTCTGTAGCATGTACTTGAATGCACAGTTGTAGATTTTTGTAGCCAATGAGAAAACTTTTTTCCATTGTAGTAGGGTGGGGTTTGAACTTTGCATTCCACTGACTCCATGCACATAGCAACAAACTCTGAAAAAGGTTCATTAGCCTTTTGTATTAACTTTGATAATGGCTTCTCATGTTTGCTTGGAAGTTTCTTAAAAGCTTTTATTGCATACACGTGTACCTGGTCAAAGTACTGAGCTGACCCCTGTGCTTAAGTTACCAGAGGGCTATAAATTCCTATGCCATGTATATACTCAGCATTTAATGGTACTCCAGCATGGTGATTTTGTAAGGTTGGCCTAATGTTAACAGGGAATGCTTCTATGTGTTTTTTTGCTCCAGAAAAGTTGGAGTGCCTGGCACAATCTCTTTGTTTGCATAAGGCAGTACATTGAGGCATTTCGGGGCTATTTAGTTTCCCTGTGGAATTTGCCTGGGGAGAAAATGTCATCCACTGATTGGTACATGGCATTCCAGGCATTTGCTGTGGCAACATTGTAATTGCCTCCATCTTTTCTTTTGTCTGCCTTCCTGCCAAGGCTTGTATCTGCTCTGGGGGAAAATAGGAACTTCCAGAGCAAATTCATCTTTTCTCCTCAGCATGTTGTTTCTATCTCCCTCTGCGATGGGAAAGACTCTGCTTCAGGCTGCAGGTGCCTAGGTGGAGTGAGTTCTGCCTTCTCTATGCATGTGTCCTGCTGGGAGTTAGGGAATTCAAAGAATAAAGCCACAGACTTATATTGTGTATCTCCAAGGGGAGGGGGGTGCAGGAGCTGCCTGGCTCTCTTTGCAGCACTCCTGCTGGGATAAGGAAGCCTGGGGGGATGGTAACTGTTGGCTCAGTGCCTGAGCTTCCTGGAGATGTTGCTGGTAAGCATTGGTCTCCTCCCCTTGCGTAGAGTTGCCTGTGAGATTTAAAGTGCCAACATTTAAGTTAATATTGGGTGATTTGTCCTGGATCTGTGCTTCTGAGACTAAAGCCTCAATTAAGTTTGGGAATTCAGGCTCTGGCAAGCCTTGAAGGCAGGCGAGTATGGCAGTAATGATTGGGAAAAATTTTAATGGTAACTTTTTATCACCTTGCACTTCTGTGCCTTGAGCAAGGGAAAAAAATACTGAAGCCAGATTTAACAGGCAGTTAGTGTAGAAATCAGGGAATCTGGTCAAATTGAGGAATGAAGTCTGGGAAGTTGGAGAGGCCCCTGGGAGACTGGAATGTCATTGCCTCCAGAGCCCTCTGATCACCAAGGTTACCTGCTCAACTGCCCTTCCCCAAAAGCTGCAGGCAGTGAGTTGCTAATTAAGGCCTCCAGGTCCCACCTGAATCTCCATGTGGCCCTTCCCCCTGCCATTCCCACCTCACCTTTTTGCTGTGTCACCACCACCGCCATATGGGAAGGAAGGAGAGATAAAGGTCAGAGGAAGGGGCAGAACAAAAGAAGACCCTAACCCTATAAAAAGATGGAGGGTGTGCTCACTTCTTGGGGATTCCAGAACATCAGCCATGTCCCCCCTTCTCCCACTCAGGAGAAGTTTGTATTACTACTTCTAAATAAAATCTGCTTTTACTTTTCTTTAATAAAACTTTATTTTCCACTCTACACTTGCCTCGGTTTGCTTCTACGGTGTTATTCTTCAACACCTAAGGAAGCAGAACTCGTCACCGATATGCGACGGTATCAATACCCTTCCAAAAGTCTGGGTCCCATAAATTATCGTCCATCATATGCAGTGCTAGTTTAACTACTATTTCCCAGACCTGTTGCACTTCTTTCTCCTTCACCCTAATGAACTAGGACCCATAACACCCTCACCTGGGATTCTTTTAGTCCTGAGGGTATGGTACCCATGTTAGAAGGTGCACTTACGCAGAAACTACAATTTTCTTGGAGCCAAAGGGGGAATTGGGTCAGAGGAATTTTTCCAAGAGGAGTCTGAGCTGAAGTGACAGCTCATGACCAAGTCACTGAAGCAAATGCAGCTCTGCGCTTTTCAGGAGTCTCAGGAGCAGACATGAACTGTTCTCAATTCAGAGATAATGGGAGCTCCGGCTACACACTTCTCCAAGAAGGGCCCCACAGTTGGATGCCATATGTTGTAACTCAACTTGTGGGTTTTTGTCCCTTCTGGAGGAGGTAAGGCCAGTGAGGTGACCAACACTCTCCGGAGAGCAAGTTCCAGACCAGTCTCAAATTTATTAAAGAATTACAGCACTGTTATAGAAGAGGGGAGTCCAAGAACAAGGAACAGGTAGTGTAACATGATAGTCTGTAAGGATGGTCCAATTAAGACCAGTTTACCAAAGGGAGGAGGGAGAGAGGAGGATAAGCAGAGCTCACCTGGGCAATGGCCATTGGTGGGTCAGGTCACTTGGGAGTTTTCTCTACAAGCATGAACAATCCTGAGTGTTTAATTCAAGGATTATACCTTTCCACAGCCTGAGAGCATATACCTCAGTGGCTTCTTTCTGCATCCCCACAACACAAGATTCATTATTTACTAAGTAAATTATTGTTATATAGATAGCAAGAATATGGCATACTTATTTTCTGAAAAAGATAGATAGTTGTTCTTTTCCCCTTTAGGTATATGTTATAAGTACCCTACACATTTATTTCCCCTTATAGACATAAATATTCAGTTTGGGCAGGCATGGTCATGCACACCTGTAATCCCAGCTACTCAGGAAGCTAATGCAGGAGAGCTAAAAGTTTAAGTTTAGCCTTGGCAATTTGGTGAGACCCTGTCTCAGAATAAAAACAAAGAAATAAGAAGTGCTATCAATCTAGCACAGTGATAAATCAGTAAATTTTTCTTGGGTACAAAACAACATAAACAACAACCCACTCAATTTGAATATTTTTACTCACATCACAGTGGGTATTTTCTCATTCAAACTGTATCAATAAAATTGGGTAGAAGAAACACCTGAGCTGAATGACTTCAAGCTGAAACTAGTTTGAGCCTACAAATCAAGGTCCATGAAGTTCCATGTGTTCTGATGCATGTTGAGGCAAGTTTTCAAGAAGTAGAATAAATTTTAGATAATCATTTCTGAGAAAATAAAAGCCCAGAGAAGGAGAGGAAAGCAGATTTAATTGGTTTTCAGGTATGCTCCAGGTCAGGGGCTGAATTTTCCTTCCAAAATATCATGTATTTTGAACTTGCAAACTTTTTCTTCCCTACTTTTAATTTTTGTGTTAACATGTCTTAAACTATTTCCTTTTCAGAATAGTTAATTTGTAGTCCTTTATATTAGAAGCTTCCCCTTGATTTTTTACACTTCAGTTTATTCATGTGATGGATTAATGACCTGTAATGTGAACATATTTTCTTTTTGACACATGAAAATACATGTGTTAGTACCATAGATTGTGTCGGTGCTATTTTTGGCTCATTAGATATTGCCAAAGAAGTAAACCATACTTTTTTTTAGCATTCCATCTGGATGCACCATCAACTTCATTTATTAACAAAATGCACATTAAACAATTATTCTATTCATTGCCTATGGTAACAAATTTTGAAAGAGAGTTCTCTTTAGACACACTCTCCATTGTATTCATTGAGCCCAAATCTGTATTTTCTTGACCACTGTTCTCCCCCATGAGTCTTGGGATGGCCAGTTTTCTGTCTTCCCTGCCAAGAGAGGTCAGGATTGGAATTATGTCATTGGGAAAAGTAGCCTGAAATCAGAGCATTGAATCAAGGTGCCTATCAGATCAGGCATGGACTTTGAAGTCTTTGGAAACCCCAGTCAATCCACTCTTCAGCTGCTTTCACAAGGAAGTCCCCACCCCTGTCCTGCCACCACTACCCAGTCTCACTAGAGAAAGCTGTCCAAAGTTCTCAGCCAGCAAGACATCCTGCAGCTCTGTGCATGTCCAAAGTATTTGAGGGATGGAGATAAACCAGCTCACCTCAGAAACCATGTGGATTTTGTCTGCCATGGTGTCCTGTGCAAAACAGGGTTACCCTGACTACCACCATCCCGAATTGCCCACCCTGTGCATAATGGGGCTGGGTAAATCCCACATGGAGACAGGTTAGGGGAAGTCTTTTTCATTTCCCATGTGACTCCACCAGCTCATGCATGATAGGGTTTATACTGCTGTTCCTTGTATGGGCATTGCAGACTCTCATGGCCGAAGGAGTTCATTGCTATCCAGGCAGGCCCTTCTACCTGGGCCTATAACATCTCTGAACTTTCCAGTGCTCTGTTCCAAGCCCTCAGTTGGTGCCAGGAACTCCTCTTCCACTGTCCCTCTTCCCTGGAGAATCCTGGCTCGGTGTGACTTGAGAAGATTTTCAACACTGCCATTGGGTTTAGCCTGTCACTTTCTTTACTACAGCAAACATGAGCTGCATCATATTAACCTAGAGAATCAGCCTGAGGGAAGCGGGAGAAAAAATTGACATAGTGTGTAAGGAACAGATTCTAGCTCGAAACCCATGCTCTGAGAGTCCATTTTCCTTCATCTTTCCCATGAATGGCTTTGAACTTGACCCTTACATCTCCCATGGGGCAAAATTCTTTGAGCCCAATTTACTGATCTTTTCTTCAGTTTTACATGCTCATAATGGATGACATTAATTTAGAATCTTTCAGCATCTTTTCCATTAAAAGAGAATTGCTTTCTCAGACTTTATGTTATAAAGATGTCCACTGTACTAGAGTACACCAGAATAAAAAGAGACTCACTCTCTAGAATAGTAAAGTGTCTATTGAAAACCCTTTTGGCACTTATATAAAATGGAACACATACACAAATCAAACTTCAAGTAAAACTTTTATTGAGAAAGATTGACATTATGCCTTATATTTTATTTCATTTTCCTTCAGTTTGATCACTCACATCATAGCAATGAAGGTGTCCTTTCATGTACATTGACACTTCTTAAAATATCTATCTGCCAATTTTTCCTAAAAATGTTAATAGATTTCTCTTTATTATTAGGTATCACCTCAGAATTTTTCTAAATAATCTGTATAAACCACCATATTTTATAAAGGGACTCTTTTCTTTTCAATTTCTCTTTATTTGTGATTTGCTTTGGAGAACAAAAGCTCTCATGTTTGTTTACTAGACATATTGCCTTTGTAACTAGATTCGTAAAGGAAAACATAGCTTTGAATGTTTTCATTTAATTCCACCTCAAGGTCAAATCATACCCATTCTAATCTTCCTATATTTTCAGTAAAAGAATCAGTTAAAAACCCTATTTCTAAGTGCATTAAAATTCTAAAATAGAAGTAAAAAATGATAATTGACAAATATCAAAGAAAGTACAAGTCTAACAATTTAGAGCTCTTTATATTCTATTCTTCAATGTGTGTATCTTAGTACTATCAGAAAGAGACAAAGCATCAGCCCCAAGTTGATTTAGAATTTTATACAATTAAATGTATTTCATGTACAAGAAATGTCTGTTTTAATGTGTAACAAGTTGCCATTTCATCTATGTGCTAAAATGTAAGTATAATTTGAAGAATTTGATTTTATTGCCTTCCTAACATGTTTCCATTACTCCTCTCAGCTATAAGTGTCAATGCCTGCTCTGAAAATTCTTTTAATTTCAGACTTCATTTTGATCTCTAAGTTCCTTTTTATGAATTACAGGCCACATAGACTTGCAAAAAACCCAGACAGAGCATTAACTGGATGTTTGTCAAAATGTCCTGAAATAAAAATACTTGGGAATCAATCTAACAAAAAAGGTGAAATATCTCTACAATGAGAACTACAGAACAATAAAGAAAGAAATCAAAGAAAGTCTGAGAAGATGGAAAGATCTCCCATGTTCTTGGATAGGCAAAATTAATATTGTCGAAATGGCCATACTACCAAAAACGCTATACAAATTCAATGCAATTCCAATTAAAATCCCAATGACAGACCTCATAGAAATAGAGCAAGCAATCATGAAATTCATTTGGAGGAATAAGAGACCCAGAATAGCTAAAACAATTCTTAGCAAGAAGAGCAAAGCAGGGGTATCATAATACCAGACCTTCAAATATACTATAGAACAATAGTAACAAATCAACATGGTATCGGCACCAAAATAGACAGGTAGATCAATGGTACAGAATAGAGGACACAGAGACAAACCCACATAAATACAGGTATCTCATACGTGACAAGGAGCCAAAAACATACAATGGAGAAAAGATAGCCTCTTCAACAAATGGTGCTAGGAAAACTGGAAATTCATATGTATCAAAATGAAACTAAACTCATATCTCTCACTCTGTACAAAGCTCAACTCAAAATGGATCAAGGACCTAGGAATTAGACTAGAGACCCTGCACATAATAGAAGAGAAAATAGGTCCAAATCTTCATCATGTTGGCCTAGGACCAGATTTCCTTAACATGACCCCCAAGGTGCAAGAAATAAAAGCAGGAATCAATGATTGGGATAGAGTCAAACTAAAAAGCTTCTTCTCAGCAAAGGAAACAATCAGCAATGTGAAGAGAGAGCCTTCAGAGTGGGAGAAAATCTTTGCTACACACACTTCAGATAGAGCACTAATCTGCAGAATCTACAAAGTACTCAATAAATCAAAAGTACTCAAAGTACTCAAAAAATCTTTACACCAAGAACACTAATAACCCAATCAATAAATGGTCTAAGGAAATGAACAGACACTTTACAGAGGAAGATCTACAAGCAATCAGCAGATTTATGAAAAAATGTTCAACCTCCCTCGTTATAAGAGAAATGCAAATCAAAATCACCTTAAGAATTTATCTTACCCCAGTTATAATGTCTTTTATTAAGAATACAGGTAACAACAGGTGTTGGTGAGGATGTGGGAAAAAGGGTACACTCATATATTGCTGGTGGGATTGCAAGTTGGTGCAGCCACTCTGGAAAGCAGTGTGGAGATTCCTTAGAAAACTTGGAATGGATCCACCATTTGACCCAGCTATCCCTCTCTTTGGCCTACACCCAAAGGACTTAAAATCAGATTAATACAGTGATGCAGCTACATCAATGTTCATACCTGCTCAATTCACAATAGCTGGATTGTGGAACCAACTTAGATGCCCTTCAATAGATGAATGGCTAAATAAACTGTGGTATATATACACAATGGAATATTACTCAGCCATAAAGAATAATAATATTATGGCATTTGCAGGTAAATGGATGATGTTGGATACTGTCATGCTAAGTGAGATTACCAATCCCAAAAGTACAAAGGCCAAATTGTCTCTCCAATAATGAAAATTATGTATAATGTGAGGTGGAAGGATGGCAAGAATGGAGGAAGGAGAGATAGCATAGAGGGAAGGTGTCGTAACAGTTCAGTTTGGGTCTAGGCCTATTGTCACTGTTTGACTAGGCCTCAACCTGTGGGTCTTTGTCCCTTCTGGAGGGGGTAAGGCCGACGAGGTAACCAACGCCCTCGAGAGAGCAAGTTCCAGACCAGTCTCAAATTTATTCAAAGAATTACAGCACTTTTATAGACAAGGGGAGTCCGAGAACAAAGAACCAGTGGTGTAACATGATAGTCTGTGAAGATGGCCCAATGAGGAGTCACACAGTTTACCAAAGGGCGGAGGGAGAAGTGAGGAGAGTGAAGCTCACCTGGGGCATATGTCCGCAGACAGGTCAGGCCACTCGCGAGTGTTCTCCAGCGAGCATGTAGGAATCCCGTGTTTTCAGCAAAGGATTATGCTCCTCCGTAGCCTTTGGAGGATATGCCTCGGTGGCTTCTTTCTACATCCCCACAGGAAGGGAGGGGTGGGGTCGGGGAGGGGGGTTAAGAATAATAACAGAATGTGACAGATATCATTGCCCTGTGTACATGTAAGAATGCAGATATGGTGTGACTCTGTGTGCAACCAGAGAAACAATAGCTGAACTACATTTGTGTTCAATGAATTAAAATTAAATAAATCTTAAAAGTATCTTATTGAATAGGTGAGATTTCTCACCTTTTTGTGAGCCAGTTTTTCTAACTCTCATTGGTCAACTTCAAAACTCTGTCAATGTTCACAAGGCAGCGTGTCATTTTTATACTTATTTTTATTTCAGGAACAATTGACATTCAGGGATGTGGCCATTGATTTCTCTCAAGAGGAATGGGAATGCCTGGACTCAGCTCAGCAGAATTTGTATGAAGATGTGATGTTGGAGAACTACAAAAACCTGGTGTTTGTGGGTGAGAGTAACATTCCTTCAGGATTCTTGATTCACTCTCAATATTGAATGTCCTTCCTTTGTACAATATCTCTTGGTAGGATTTGCTGTGCATGAATGAGTTTCAGATACTTTCATGGAAATAGATTGGGAAATTGTTGATATAGACAGGAAATATTAATTATATTTCTGTTTATATTTAACCTCATTCTTTCTTTATATGGTATACACCACTCACTTCAGATTTGTTCTAGAAATTCAACAGGATAAAATAATGTGACCTAGACTTAAAGTCCAGTGTATTTCCTTATCTTTGATTTTCAGATTGAAATGCTTCTTATATTCTAAGGAATCTGTTAGGACTCCTTAGAAATTATTTTCCAGAGTCCTATATTACTCTAATGAACACAGTACTAGGACATTAGCATCAGTAATTACAGGAAGGATTCCCAACAGTCATTCTATTTTCCAATAAACAATCCTCACTCTCTCTAAGCCATCCCAGGTCACCCTTCTGGATCAAAGGAAAGGGCCATGGAATCTAAAAAGGCAAGAGACAGTAGCTGTTTTAGTCAGTTTTCTTGCCACTGTGACCAGAAGACCTGACAAGACAATTTTAAGGAGAAGATTATTAGGGGCTCATGGTTTCAGAAGTCTCAGTCCATAGACAGCTAACTTCATTCCTTGGGGCTTGTTGTGAGGCTGAACATCATGCTGGAAGGGTTGGGTGGAGGGAAGTGGCTCATGTGATGATCAGTAAGCTGAGAGATACAGACTCCACACACAAGATATGAACACAAAATGTATACTCTAGAGGTGTGCGTTCAGTGACCCACTTCCTCAGCCATAGCCTACCAAACTACAGCTACCTACAACTCAGTTAATTCTATCAATGGATTAATTCCTTGATTGGGTAAATGTTCTCCTAAGCCAATCATTTCAGTCCTAAACCTTTTTGCATTGTCTCATACATAAGCTTTTGGGGGATGTTTCACATTCAAACCATAAGAGTAGTCATATAGAGAGGTGGGTAGAAATGAAGAAATCAAACATTACTGCTGATAGATCCAATGTCAAGGAGGAAACCACACCTTAAAATGCTAATTGAGAAGCTCTAATCCAACTGAAATGAAGTTTTATTAACCTAGTTTTATTTATCTTACCCTGATAGAAGGGCATGCTCCTCCCTATGCTTATCATGGTATATTCAAAGTAAGAGCCAAAGTACTCTCCTCTGCTTGTAAAGGTCTGCATGGTCTGACATCTCTTTATTGATTTTGAAGTTCTCCAGAAGACCTGTTCCCCTGATTGCCTCTTGGTTCAACCATTGCAATATATTTATATCCTAAAACAGTTTCTCTAATAAGATTTAAATATTTATTCATTCACATTTTCTCCTCAGGGCTCTTTATGAATGATTGTCCTGGATTTTCTGCTAATATTCTCTGCCATATAATAAATATTCCTTTCTCATAATGCCTGTTCTTTGTGAGTGCATAGACATAGCTGAAATTATTATTATAAAGGAGGATTTTTAAAATCATGCTATTGATGATGTTACAGATAAAATTTTCTATTATTCATGTGCCCATTTTTGTGCTCCATTGTTCAGAATAGGTTCCATGTTGAAGTTTCTTCCCATCAATGAATAATGTTTTTAGCTTTTTAATCTGCACATTATGATTGAATGTAAATTGTCTTTTCTTTGCACTTTGGGGCAATGTAAGTAGAAATATGCATGAACCATGTACCTGTTGTCAATAAAATTGCATGTTTTACTTTCTTTTATAGCTATTACCCCTGTTTTGCTTAAGATTGCATATCATGTCTTTTTTCTTTACTCCGTCTAGGTTTTTGTGTAATTTATCTAATTAAATATATGTAGATCTAGGTACATATACTGGAGTTTGAACTCAGGTATGGTATAATACTGAGCTACATTCCTAACTTTTCTTATTTGCATTTTGAAATAGGTTTTTCCTAAGGTGTTCAAACTGGCTTCAAATTTGCAATTCTCCTTCCTCTGCCTTTCTGGCAGCTAGAATTACTGGCTTGCTTATCATCTATTTAGTGATAAAACTCTTCTTTTTTCCAGGATAAAGATGTTAGCATTTTAAAGAAGCTTTGAAATATTTTACAATTCTTTTTTTTTCTTTTATGTTTTTTAAACATTTAAATGCAATCAAGATATAAAATCAAACTTAGGATTTTAAATATTTTAGGTATTCTGGTTAGCAGTGTTAATTCAAATTGTTTTGCAACATCTTTCTAGGAAGTTTACATTTCACAAAATTGAAGTTAGAGTTTCATGAAAAACAAGTGTTCATTTATTTCCCATCACAAACATCATTCCTTCTGTTTCATGAGTTTAATTATTTTAGATGTTTCATGTAAGTAGAATCACACAAGATTTGGCTTTTTATTAATGGTTATATCACTAAGCATAATGTCTCCAATATGAATTGTTAGTGTAGATGTCATGAAATTTCTCATCTTTGTAAATTTGAAAAACATTCCATAGTTTTTCCTACATTGTCTTCATCCATGAATATAAAAGAACATTGTGCCTTTTTTTGCTTCTTCTGTTGGTCCTAATGAATGATATGATTATTAGTGTGTAACTATGTCTTGATTGACCCATACAAATAAGAATTTACTTTCTGTTCTGTTCCATATGTTTGCTTGTCTATGTTTATGTCAGTATTAATCTATGTAATACTGTAGCTTTTATTATGTTTTAAAATCAGAAAGTATTGCTCAAATTGTTTCTATTTTGAATATTTTGAATTATTCATAAGAACTTGGAATTCCACTGGATTTTTAAAATAGCCTTTTGTGATTTTAAAAAAATAATATTGAAATTTTGATAGATGCTCTCTGGAGTGTACAGATCATTTGAATAATATAGACAACTTCTAAATTTACCTTTCATTTATTGAATGAGACTATGTTTAAGAGAGCACCATTGCCACATATTATTGGAGTTTTGAATGTGACTTCCCTATTGTTTTCTAATTTGCTTTAGTATGTTTAGAAATTCATTTAAATATTGTAATTTTTAAAGATATGTTGTGCTTGTAATTTGGTCAATCCAGAATATTTCATGGGGTATTGAGAAGGCTGAGTCTGTAAGTCTAGTTGGTTTACAATACTTTTTGAAGTCCTCTAGTCCCTGTTTACCATTCTGCTTTATTTTCTGTTACATCCATTGGTGATTAGTGTTTCCAAATATTACTGTGTTACTATTTCTATCAATTCTCTCAGGGATGCTTTTCTGTATATAGAAGTATGATATGAGTTACACATGTATTTACTATACTGTAGTGTTTTAGAGTGGTGTCTCTTACATCTTTAAATAATATTCTAGTTTGTCAGTTTTCAAAATGTTTTCACTTAAAAAGTGCCTTCTCACATAACTTCTTGCTTAATTGTTTTGCATGATATTATTATTAACATCTCTAATTTCTTCTTTTCATCTTTGTATGTAATACACTTTTCATCATTTCACTTTTACTAAAGTGAACATAGTTTTAAATAGCATACAGGAATTTTTACATTTCATCCTTTTAGTCATATTTTGTGTTCTGATTGGTGTTTAATAGTAATCCATTTTACTTAAATTGCTGCAAATAAATAACTTATTGCTGTTACTTTGCAAGTTATTTTCTCTATTTCTTATGATTATTTCCCCTACTTTTTCAATTGCTTTAATATTTGCTTCATATATTGTTATAGTGACATGGTTTGATGTCTAACCTATTCTACTCACTTGTTTTCTAGTTCTTATGCCATTAAATTGGGATTATGTAAAACACTTTAATCTTAAACTACACTACATATTGGTAGTAAATTAACTTAAATATAAAAGTCAACATCTTTGCATGCCCTGTGAATGTTGCTATTGTTGACACAGCTATTTTCATGTTGTATTCCAATTGACAGGTTTATGATAATCTTTGTTTCTCTCGTTCAAACTCTATAGTAAAAATTGTTTTATGTACCATAACTACAGTCTAATAGAATTGATATTTGTGGATATTTTTCCTTTTGTCTGAAAGCTTTAAGATTTCAAATGACTTCTCCTGTGCAGATTTATTTTCAATTGAAAGGATTCTCTATTGTATATCTCATAGGACAAGTCTAGAAGTGAGAAACTTTTTCAGCATTTGTATATCATGACATGATTTTTTTTCTTTACTGTTGAAAAATAGTGGTTTTGAATATAGTATTCATGGTTGTTAGTTTATTTTTTCTTTTATTGATTTATCTGTATGTTCCAGATCTTCTTTGGAATTCTTCTGGTAAAATATTAGGAAAGAATTGTATAGAAGAATCCCTGTAAGTGATGCATCTCTTATCCTTTGGTCCTCTCAAACATTGCTCTTTGAATTTTGAAACTTCATGTTTCATTTTGAATCTTACTGTTTATCCCAGTTGGAAATGATTGTGCTTCTTAAAGTTTGATTTTTTTTTCTTGCATTTCCAATTTCTCAGAACTTAGTTCTTAAGAATATTTCAAGTACACAATTTCTGATGATTTCTGGCAGTAAATATTTTCTCTCAGCTTCATTTACTTCAATTCTTGATCAGCACATTAAACATCAGTGAAATGGTTATTTAGACATCCTTAGTAAATTCATAACTTTCAAATTCTTATAGTCTATTTCCAGTTGTTTTTTATTGTTGATTTGATTGAGCCAAGTTTCCATTTTTTCTTTGTGCATTGTTGTTTCCATTGAGATTTTTCTACCTAAAAACTGTCTTTCAGTAGATGGTTATAATTATTTGGGCATGTTTGGAAATACTACATAAATAAAAAATAGGCCAGGTAAAAAGACACATGCCTGTAATCCCAGTTAATTGTGAGGCTGAGGCAGAGGTACTGCAAGTTTGAGATGACTTTCTTAGTGACTTCCTGTTTCAAAAATCAACAACATACAAGCATCTGGGGGACAGTGGTTATGGCTTAGTGGTAGAGCAATTACTTAGCATGTGAGAGGTACTGGGTTCCATCCTCAGCACCTCATAAAAATAAAATAAAATGCATTGTGCCCATCTACAACTAAAAAGAAAAAAAATTTAAAAAGAAAAAAGGGGCTGGGGAAGTACCTCATTGGAAAAGTGCCACCATATTCAATCCCAATTACTCCCCCATAAAAGAAGAGAAAAAAAAGTAACACAACAATCAAATGTTACATAACTTGCCTCATATGTGAAAAATGAACAAGTTGAATATAGAACTATGAATTGGGTGATGTTAGGGATTATGTCAAAGTCTACAATTTTATATTTTCATGGACAACAGTCAAATGTTCTGTAAAACCTGGTGGGTGTAGTGTATTATATTCTTCTTTTCTTTTTTCTTTTTCTTTTTTTTGTATTTGGAGATGAGCCCAATGGACTTTAACACTGGTCAATATCACCAGATCTTTTCCTTTTTTTTTTTTTTTTTTTTGTTATTGTCTTGCTAAAGTGCCGAGGCTGATATTAAACAGGCACTCCTTCTGTCTCAGCTTCCTGAGTCACTGGGATTATAATTGTGTGCCATCATGCCTGGTTCATATATTGATTCTTAATGAATGCTACCAGAATGTATATAAAGTTTACTAAAAATAGACATGATAATTATGTGAAGAAATGTATGCATTCATTAGGTAGATTTAGTCATTTCTGTGCTTTGAAACATCATGACATACATAAAAGAGTTGTTAATGTAATCAGTTAATAAATAACAAAAAGTATGAACATTAAAAAGTGAGCCATTTTTGTTGATCTCTGTGGTTTGACTTCATGAAGGTAATACTGACATCAGCTGTGATAGTCTTCTGTTGCCTCTTAAACCTGTTTTTATGCTGTACCTCCTAGATGTGTGTGTGTGCATTTCTCTCACTGTAAATATTTGTCCATATTTCTTTAAGAACCCACAGTTTTTTTTTAATTTATTTAATTTTGATTCATTGAACACAAATGGAGTACAGCTTTTGTTTCTCTGGTTGTACACAAACTAGAGTCACACCATCTGTGCATTCATACATAAACACAGGACAATGATGTCTGTGTCATTCTGCTATTATTTCTACCTCCCCCACCCTGACTCCACACCTCCCTTCCCTCTATGCTATCTATCTTTCCTCAATTCTTGCCTCCCTTCCACCCCACATTATGCATCATCATTCACTTATCGGAGAGATCATTCGGTCTTTGGATTTTTGGGACTGGCTAATCTCACTTAGCATAACAGTCTCCAGTCTCCAACATCATCCATTTACCTGCAAATGCCATAATATTATTATTCTTTATGGCTGAGTAATATTCCATTGTATATATATATACCAGTTTCTTTATCCATTCATCTATGGAAGGACATCTAGGTTGGTTCCGCAATCTAGTTATTGTGAATTGAGCAGCTATGTACATTGATGTGACTGCATCACTGTAGTATGCTGATTTTAAGTCCTTTGGGTATAGGCCAAGGAGTGGGATAGCTGGGTCAAATGGTGGATCCATTGTAAGATTTCTAAGAAATCTCCACATTGCTTTCCAGAGTAACTACACCAACTTGCAATTCCACCAGCAAAGTATGAATATACCCCTTTTCCCACATCCTTGCCAACACTTATTATTGCCTTTATTCTTACTAAAAGACATTCTATTTGGGGTAAGATGAAATCTTAAGGTGACTTTGATTTGCATTTTTCTTATAACTAGGGATGTTGAACATTTTTTCATCAATCTGTTGATTGCTGGTAGATCTTCTTCTGTAAAATGTCTGTTCATTTTCTTGGCCCATTTATTGGAGCACACAGTTTTTTAAACCCCCAATGGATTTTTTTTTTACTATCAACCAAAATTCTACAAACATATGGTGTATTTTATTCTAATTAAAATTCAATTCTTATGGGTAAACCAGCTGGTGGGAATCACTTAGGTATTTTCATATGTGTATATAGGAAAATTATGTTAGATTTATTCTACTGTCTTTTTTATTTCTATGCTCCCTGTTCCATGATTTCTTTATTTATTCATCTGTTTATGGGCATCCAGGTTGGTTCAATACCTTAAATATATTGAATTATGCTGCTGTAGACTTTAATGTGGCTGTGTCACTGTACTGTGCTCATTTTAAATACTTTGGATAAAGTCTGAGGTGTGTTAACTGGGTCAAATGGTGGTTCCATTCCTAACTTGTGGGATTTCTTTGGTATTGATAAATGAACCCACAGCACTTAATCAGTGAGGCACATCCTCAGCCCTTTCTTTGTTTTATTTAGAGACAGGCTCTCAATGAGTTGCTTAGGGCCTGACTACAAAGCTGAGACTGGCTTTGAATTCACAATCCTCCTGCCTCAGCCTCCCAAGCCAATTTCTACTTTTTGAGGAATCTCCATACTACTTTCCAGTGGTGTTGCACCAATTTGCACTTCTACAATGTATGGGAATCCTCTTTCCCCACATTTTTGCCAACATGTATTGTTACATGTATTCTTGATAATTGCCATTCTCACTGGAGTGAGATAGAATCTCAGCATAGGTTTAATTTGCATTTTTCTCATTGCTGGAGATATTGAACCCATTTTAATTATATTTGTTGATTTTTCATATTTCTTCTTTTGAGAAGTGCCTATTATGGTCCTTTGCCCATTTATTGTTTGTTATTCTTGCTTATGGAGGAATGAGGATCCTGGATTTGCTTTGCTGCTTCCCTTCTGACACCTTGCTCTCACCTTGGTAATAACTTCATTTTCTTTGCAATGTATATTCACAAGAGTCTAGCAAGTAAAATAATTTGATCCTTTGATTTCTTTCAGTTAAGCATTCTCATCAAACCCAAGAATTTCCATCAGAGTCAGGAATGAAATGTTCATTCCAAAAGGTGAAAAAAGGAAGGTATGTAAACTATGGCATTGAAAATTTACACTTAGGGAAAGAACAGGAATGTGTGGAGGAGAGTTAAAGTCATAAAATTTGTCAAGGTGAATATAAGTGTGAGATGACTACACAAGAGTAATTTTCCCATAAATAGATATGAACTTAAAAAATCTCAGAGAGTATCTCAGTTTATGCCATTCAATTTTGAGGAGTGTTATGGGTGGCTTGAAAATGTACCTCCACCAAATTTTTGATAACATAACTTTCCTCTGAAAGGAAATTTGGAAAATATAAAATGGAATGTATTACAAGCTTCAGTTAATAGCAAGAGAAATTTGAAATGTAGCATTTGATTAAATTTTCTCTAAAACATTTGTATGACCAAGAAAAAAATAAATTACTAAGTATGATCAGGTTTGTTTTACTTAATGAAAAATCTGTTGCTCTGCATTCAACAAACAGTTCTTCTTGTGCCAAAACAGCATTTTATTGAATGTAGAAAGATCTGTACTTACCCATTATAGCATAATCAAAAATCAGCCATATATATTTGTTGAGAATTCTGCATTTTTAATAAAACTTTAAAAACCTTTTAGCTAATTCTGTACCCTAAATAATGATGATGCATTTTTATTTGTGAAAAATGTAACAAATGCTGTGAAATTCACAAGTATTTAATCATTTTTTCAAATCCTAGAAAATATCAGTGTACTCATTTTACAAAGAAGCTTTACAGAGGTAATAAATGCAAAAAGGTATTTCATCAGTGCTCAGAATTTATCATTCCAAGCATCCATATTCAAGAAAAGAATTGCAAATATAAAGAATGTGGAAGAGCTCTAAATAACATCACAAGCATTATTCAGTGCAAGAAAATTCATATGGGAAGAAAGGACTACAAATTTAAGAAACATGGTAAAGCTTTTAAGGATTTCTCAAGCCTTTATCACAGCAGTGATAAGCCCTATAGATGTGAAGATTGTGACAAAGCTTTTAATAAAAAATCAGCCCTTTATAAACACAAGGAGATTCATTCTGGAGAGAAACCCTACAAAAGTACAGAATGTGGTAAAACGTTTCTTCAATTTTCACACCTTAGTTGTCATCAGAGGATTTATAATGATGAGAGACCATATGAATGTGAAGCAAGTGGCAAAAGCTTTAAGGATAATAAATCCCTTATTGGACACCAGAGGATTCATGGTGATGAGAGACCATACAAATGTACAGAATGTTGAAGACATTTTAAATATATCTCAGGCCTTACTCAACACAAGAAGATGCATACTGGAGAGAAGCCCCACAAATGCACAGAATGTGGGAAAGCATTTCATCAAATTTTATACCTTTCCCAACACCAGAGGTTTCATAATGCTGAGAGACCATATGAAAGCAAGGAATGTGGCAAAGGCTTTAATTATAGTTCACTCCTTAGTAAGCACCAGAGGATTCATACTGGAGAGAAGCCCTACAAATGCACAGAATGTGGGAAAGCATTTCTTCAAATTTCATACCTTTCCCAACACCAGAGGGTTCATACTGATGAGAGACCATATGAATGCAAGGAATGTGGCAAAGACTTCAAAGATAGTTCAGTTCTTAGTAGACACCAGAGGATTCATAGTGACGACAGACCTCATTATGAGTGTAAAGAATGTGGCAAAGGCCTTAAGGATAGTAGAGCCCTTGTTGGACACCAGAGGATTCATAGTGATGAGAGACCAGACAAATGTACAGAATGTGGAATAAGTTTTAAGTACACCTCAGACCTCAATAAACACCAGAAGATTCATACAGGAGAGAAGTCCTACACATGTAAAGAATGTGGGAAAGCATTTATGCGAATTTCATACCTTTCCCAACACCAGAGTGTTCACCATAATGATAAACCATATGAATGCAAGGAATGTGGCAAAGGGTTTCATTATAATTCAGTCCTTATTAGACACCAGAATATTCATAGTAATGGGAGACCATACACATGTAAGGAATGAGGCAAAGCTTTTAAACTCATCTCAACTCTTGCTTAACACCAGACTATTCATGCTGCAGGGAAACCCTATAAATGTAAATAATGTGAAAAAGCATTTATTTAAATCTCACACCTTATTCAGCACCAGAAAATCTATAGTGAGAGACCATACAAATGTAAGGAATGCAGCAATGGCTTTAAGGATCATCCATCCCTTATTAATCATCACAAGGTTTATAGAGATGAGAGATCTTCCTAATGTATAGAATACGGCAATGATTTTCACTTGAATGCATAATGCCAGAGAATTCATATTGGAGACAAGTCTATGAATGTAAAGAATACAGTACATCTCTAAAGGAGTTCATATCTTATTAAGCACCAGAGAATTTACACTGGAAAGAACCTAGAATGTGGCAATGCCTTTGAGTATCCTTCCACTCTTCCTTGCCTCCACAGGACTCATATGGGAGAAGCCTTCCAAGTGTAAAGAATGTGGCAAAGCTTACCATGAATGCCCAACTCTTACTCAACACTAGAGGATGCATCCTGGAGATAGACCATACAAATGTAGGAATGTGACAAAGTCTCTAACATTTCTTCAGTTTTTCCTAAATTCTATAGAATTCATATGAAAGATTCTGCAAATGTAAAGAATATGGCAAAGCCTTTAGTAATTGGCCACACATCAGTAAACACCAGATAATTCACTGAAGATACAAATCCTAAAATATAATTTGTCAAATCTTTACTCAAATGCAAACGATCTTCAACATCAGAACACTCTTGTCAGATCCTCAGGCATGTAATAAATGCAGAAATCCCTGATCAAAAATATATGCTTATGATAACAGCAAAATATTTTTAATTGAGAACAAATATTCACAAATGAGAGATGTATAGCAAGAAATTTACACCACCTATCTTGATATGTATAAATTATCAATGAGAAATCCTATGAATGTTGGAGACAAGTCTATGAATGTAAAGAATACAGTACATTGCTTGTACCTGTTGATTACAATGTTCTGGACATCATATGTTAATATGACATAAATAAAGAAATACTTCTATGTCAATAAAATGCAGCTAGCTTATTCCTGAAATGATGTTGATTTATTATAAATCAAAATTACTAAATATGTTCAGTCTTAAAAGTTAGAGAAACTATGGTTTACCAATCATTATAGGAGAGGAAATGTATCACTAATGAGTATTTTTACTTTGTATTTTTCTGGGGATTTACAATGGAATTTGAAATGCTGTATTCATATCATGGATAAATTTTATTATTAAATAAAAGTGAACCTTTCTCAAATTTTCACAGTCATAAATGTAATCATGTTAAAATTTGTAGGTAACGTAAAGTAAAGTGATACTATTGGGGAAACAGTATATCTCTCAGTCTATTTAGGCAATTTTATGATCTTCAAGTAATTTTGGGATAATTAGTTCCATAAATACTTTCATTATTTCTCCTCTTAGTAGTCATATGGAAATTAGGACAGCCATAGGAAGTTTATAGAAACATGACAGGAAATCCACATTTCTGTCCCTTGTAAATACTTAAAAATTTTTATGATACATTTCTCCATGTGGCAGCACTTTGTGTCAATAAAACATCCACACATTGGTTGACTGGAATATGCAAATGTTACAATCTCACAGTTAATTTTTGTAGTAAGAGAATCATGGAAGCATTAACAGTGTGTGTATATGAGTAAGACAGACACAGAGAGACAGAATGTGTTCACTTATTTGACTGAAAGAGAATTTCAATATTGCTCATGAGTTACAAGTAAACTAAAAGCTCAGATGATTGAAAATACCTATTTTAGGGATACTGAATTTATTTTTTTTTCCAAGCAGTGTGGTTCCTTCTTTAAAAGGTCATGTCTATTCCATCCTTTCTGCTTTCTTGTTTTCATGCAAAATAATATAAAACTTTAGCTCATTGAAGTTGATGAAACATTGCAATGTAACCCATTTAGATATTTTTAAGAATGGCTTTTAAGACATTTTGTGGCATTTCATAATGAATGCAGTGCAGGAACCAGGATCCAGGAGGATGATTGTGGTGTATCCACAGGAAGGGAGGGGTGTATATCTGGAAATCCTTTCAGAAGTCACTGTGGACCTAGTGGGGAATCAGGGCCCTTGGGCCTGAAATGTTACCTCAGGGGTTCCATTGGGGCCTGTTTCCCCACCTGTACAATTAGGCAAAATGGGGAGGCTGATGTTGCCAGGGTGCAGCCTTTCTTAGTTCCTCCATCTCTTGGGATGCTGTGGACTTTCTGTGTATTCAGGTAGGGACTTTGTTTTCTGGGAGAGATCATTGTCCCAGCATGTTCACAGAGACTTATCCTGGTGCCTGCTGTGCAGATGGTGAGACCTGGAGGTCCAGAGAGGTTAAGCGTGTGGAGCAGCTGTGAGTTGCTATAGCCTGGTTGGGATCCCAAAGTCCACCTTACTCACCTAATGGCAAGAACTTCCTGGCACTTGTGCAGTGAGAGAAGCATAGATGGGGAGGTGGCCTTGACCCTTGTCAGGGGCAACCTTAAGTTTCTCACCCCATCTGTAAAGCTGGACCAAGATAGACACATGTGTTTCAGGCTGTTGTGAAGCTAAGCCACAGCTTTGTGATTCTCTAAAAGGTAGTTTGTTATGGATGGAGTAAGGGATTTGGGTTTTTACAGTGCTGTCATAAACCTAATCCCCTTGTATTTTAAAATACAACTACTTTGTATGAGGCTCTGTTCTCAGAAGAAAGAGCAAGCATGAACAAAACAATCAGGAATCTCTGCTTCCATTCTGGTGTGGGCTGCTGTTCCACTGGTCTGATCCAAGAATTCAAGCACTAAACTGTTGGGAATCAGAACTAATTACTACAGGCATTCTTGCATACAAGACGCTTTGTGGTCCTTGGTGGGAATTGCCTGAAAACAGGATTTTCTGCCAAGAGAGAAATCAGAAGTTATGACTACAGGTGCTCTTACAAACAAGGGACTTTGTAGTCCTTGGTGGGATTTGCCTGCAAACAGGATTTTCTGCCAAGACGTCAGAAACAGATAGAGAGAACATTGCTTGCAAACAAGAATATTTCTCTGGCCCTGAGAAAGGACAGAGCTCAAAATGTTTGAGTCTAGGTTAGATTAAGATACAGTTCGAGGAGTGGTTATCTGGCTGTGGCACATTTGCCCTAGACATTGCTGTTGGTGATTTGCCTGCTTTGCCTGGGAATTCATTGCTGTTGGCTTTTTGCCTTCTTTGTCTGTAGGGGTATAAAAGGCTAAAGTCATATGTAATAAGAGAGAATAAAAAATGATCAGTCATGCCGACCTGTGTCGGAGATCTCCCACCTTACCTTACTTCCCAACACTAAACAGACATGGATCACTCAATCCTTTAGACATCTGATTTAATGTTTCCATCCACAGCAGTGTTTCACCTGCTCCATTATTCTAAAACACACCCCTCATCATGTCACTTATCTGTCCCCAATCTTTTCCTACATGTAAGATAAAGGCCTCCTTAAGGAGCTGTCCCTTTCTTGCTTCTCCAGTTGTATCTCCCCATCCCTCCTCAAGGTTTCAAGAACACCTGTCTCACACCTGCCAGAACATACCTCTCTGCTTGATGTGGGTTTTTCCCTTGTTAGAATGCTCATTCCTGATTAGATGCTAGATGCTGACAGATTTTTTCCTAGAGTCTATCAGAGTATCTGTCTATTTATTCATTGGTTTTGTTACTGGTGCTTTGGAAAGATTTTCAAAGATATTCCTTTACAAGTAGCCTTTTTTTTTTTTTTTGAAATTTTAAAGGAAGATTTTTTTATTAATTTGTCGCCTGCAACAGTTCTATA
>JAJEJO010001740.1:0-84492 GCA_020662805.1 Glaucomys volans
TTCATGATGGTTCCTCTGCTAAACAGACCCTTACCAAATGCATTCACCCTGGAAAGGAACCTAATCAGTTCTCATTCATCACCACAGTCTGCTGAGGACAATCGATCAGAATATACACAACACTAGACAAAGAAGCTATAGTGTTATAGAAAGGGCACAGTTTGGAGCCAGGAGATTTGGGGTCAAGTCCCAGCACTGCCACTTGGTCCTCACTTAAAATCTTTGAGCCTTCAGTGGTCTTATCTGCAAAAGAGAGACTTTGGGGGCTTAAAATTCTCTAAATCCCTTTCAGTGTTTAAGAACTCAATATGCTTTGCACAATAAGACATATAAAAGTACTATAATGCTCACACTTTTCTTTCCCTGATGAAATATACCGGTATTCAAGACATTTTTATAGCTTTTTTCCTATCTATCAGCTACTGTGTTCTATGCTGGAAAAACCAAGAGACATAAAACAAAGAAAGTACAACCTAGATGGGGAGATAGACAGGCTGAGAAGAAATTTCAACACAAAGAAATGACTACTATGAGAAGATTCATTTCATATACAGAGATTCAGCATGTTGCAGAACTTACAACTTAGAACTTACAAAAAAGGATGGGGAGTTAGATCTCTGAAGTTCAGAGAAGACAGTGTTCATATGCAACTGAACGGTTTTTGGGGTATGAAGTATTCCATTTCAGGTGACAAGTGATGGATAAAATTTTACTCCCATTGATTACCTTTACTAAAGCATATCTTTCACATAATAAAGAAATTAAGATGAGATGTTATAAATGAAAAGAAGGGGAAAAAAGGTTCAAAGAAGGGAAGGAAGAAGGGAAGGAAGTTCAACTCTCACATAGATGAATGAGAACAGGAGAGTTTCTCTGCTTATTTCCAAAAATTTATTCCTTTCTTGTATAAAAGTGCTCTAATGTAATAAGCCAAGGCTGTTCTTTCTAATACATATTTATTGAACATGAGCCAGGTGCTGGGAGGAAAAAGAGGTGAGCCTAACATTCTTGCTGGAGGCAGAGATGTGACCTGGGTAACTGCTCAAGTTCTCTCCCTGCCCCTAAGCACCATGATCCTTTTCAGAAAATATTGAAATAATAAGACTGAGTGACACTCTTCCCCAAATTACTAGGTATAAGCAAAATAAGAAAGTTTTTCAAATTGATCCTAGCACCAAGTGCAAACCTGGAAAAGAATTATTAGGAGATAAAACTAGTCAATACAACTTGCTACGCACTTAAACAGTGGATTAAACTCAACATGAGATCGGTCACAGGGTTTTCCTTTCCATTGCATTGTTAATATAGTCTTTCTCAGGGAAGCAAGTGCTCATTTTTCTTAAGAAATTTCACCTTCACATCACCCTATGTTTCTCTGAGAGACCCAGAAATTCGAACACTTGGCATTAGAGCATTCTGATTTCAAGGATTCGACTTTTGGTTTCCTTGCCAGTTGTAAAGACTTGTACTCCTCAAACTGTACACCAGGTCTTTGGATCCTGGGAAACTTTAACCTTCTGTTGCTCAGAATCCTTGGAGAGGAGGTAGATGTACTACATTTACTCCTTTGACCTATCCTTTCTGTGGTTCTTCAGTTTATGTTCTTTGAACACTTGCAATCAGTTGATCTATAGTTATTGGGTACTTACTATGTATGAGATACTGTTTGGGACTTTGCCTTCAGAGAAGTTCCCCCACACAAACTAAACAATACAAAAAGAAGCACAGCTGTACAGAATGAAAACAACAAAAACTTGAAATATTAAGTTGTTTACCTATTTCCAAGGTGTAAATACTCACACAATAGTCAACTTCAACCTACTAATGTGAAGACACCGAAGACAAAACTGGGAATAAAAATATGCAGTGGGTTTTTGTGGGTAGGTACAAGCAAACTTCAGACCTCTAAAGTTTTATTTTATTTCTGGGTCTCTCAGAAATGAAATAGGCATTTAATTTGTAGACTTATATGTGATATCATAGATAAATAAAATGTAACAATTCCTGATATTTATCAAACATTTTATATGTACACAAATGCACACACACACACATAATGCTAATTGCTGCATGTTCATAGTTTCATCTAATCCTTATCCCAACCCTCTTAATTAAGAACAATTGTTATTCAAGTTTTACAGAAAAGGTTATTTGGTCCAAAATATAACTTGCTCAAATCCAGTTGCTAGTAAATAATGGAGCTGGGATACAAACCCATATGAATCTGGATCTAGAATATGCATTTTTAGCTTCTGTGTTCTATTCCCTGTCTTAGAAAGCACGTTAGTTTGGGAATACCAAAAGGGGTATGTGAGCAGATTTGGAAGCAGAGAATCAAATAAGTCCTCTAAAAGGGAGGCACAGCTGAGGCCTAAAAATTAACAATCTCTGTGGCAGACTTCCACTTCTTTTTCCTATAGGTATGTTGATAGATCACATTTCCCAGTTCCATTTATAATTTTAAGTAATAATGTGATTGGTGTGTGTGTGTGTGTGTGTGTGTGTGTGTGTGTGTGTAATGTGTCACTTTCAGATCTGGTGTAGAGATTCTTCCTTCTCTTTCCCCATGCTCCCCTAAATGAGGGCATCCCTGGAGACATATAGGTGACCCTCATGAAAGAGCCTGGACTCCTAAATGACATGAGGAAGACTTCTGAACTACAAATGCCTTCACTGAACTCTGAAGCACATGGGAAATACACTCTCATTGTGTTGAATATCTGAGAATTTTGGATTTGTCTTTTATAGCTGCTAGCAATACCTTGCCTATTGCAAAGTGTAGGCAAGAAAAACAAGGCTGAATAAAGGTAAGAACAGTTTTCCAAGCTGAAGGAACAGAGTGACTCAGAGGTTAGACTATGTTCAGGAATTTGGAACATAGAGTGGGAAGAACAGAGAAGTGAGATATGCTGGAAAAGTAGACCGAGCTATGACATTAAAACTTTAAAGCCATGTCAGAGACATGGTGTTTATCCACAAAATATAGGAGAGCATTACAAAATGGCTCACAAAAATGGAATGTCAGGATAAAATGCATGCTATAGAAAGCTTCCTCTGGCTGCAGAATGGAGAATGGATTATAGACTAAACTCAGGGAGATGGATTGGGAGAATTCTGGAGTACCAGGGAAGGAATGGCCATAGCCTGGCCTCACAGGATGACAATGTTTTAGAGAATGTCAACAGACATGATAGTTCTTCAAAAGTTAGAGTCTCTAGTCATTTATGCCACAAACACTAGAAACACTGCAGAGACACAAGCTATGACAGAATTCTCCACCATCACTTCTACCATGACAGT
This sequence comes from Glaucomys volans, assembly GCA_020662805.1. Lineage (NCBI taxonomy): Eukaryota > Metazoa > Chordata > Mammalia > Rodentia > Sciuridae > Glaucomys > Glaucomys volans. The sequence goes on from JAJEJO010001740.1 coordinate 3,301, forward strand.
CTATTACCAGAGACAGGATAAAAAATATGAACTAGCCCAGACACAGCATGGATTCTATATCCATGAGGATTTTCTTAGTTGCAAATAACAGAAATTAACTGTAGCTGGTTTAAACAGTTATTTATGAAAGCATATTAGGTCATTCATGGAATGCCTGTAAAAGAGACAGAATAAAAGTCGTTGCAGCCATGAATAATGGCGAAGTCATATCACAATGCTCTTTCACTGGAAACATCACTTCCCCCACAGCTGGTGTGAGGCACCAAAGCTATAACTCCAACATAGCCAAGGCTGGGCACAGCAACGTGTGCCTGAAATCTCAGGCACTCCTGTTTCAGAAATCAAATGTAACTGCCACCATCCCTGCCACAATGGTGTTCCCCAAGCCACCTCTTTCTTTGTAGCACTATCTTCCAATTCAAATTTGGCCAAAGTATTCAGCTTGCAAGCACCAAAGCCACATACCTAAACCTTAGCTATAAGGAAAGTTGGGAAGACAGATGTTTTTGTCTATAGTGGTCAGTTACTTTGAAGGAAGTAAATTCCTCAAACATGAAAGATGGTTCAAAGATGCCAGATGATCAAAAATATGACAAGTGTTCACCTGATCACTCTCCAGAGATAATTAGGGCTCAAGTATTAATTAGTCATTAAAGGAAAGTATTGACAGGGGCAGAAACCCAGAATAGTCCAAGGTAAAATGGACTTATTTTAGAACAATCACAAAACCAAGAAAGAATAACAAATATTGAAGAACAAATCCATTTGCTGCCTTCAAAATATATGGTATACTTTTATTTAATGAATGTATTCCTCAACATTTTTTCAAATAACAAAAATTGATTATCTAAAGCAATTATGCATAGAATCCTTCCATACAGTAAATGATTATCTCTCAAAGTGTTAAACCCTGGTTACTTATACTAATTTTCTCAAAGTAGGTTGTAAGTATTTAATAAACCAAGTAGAAAGAAAGGGATAGTGGTTATTAATGATGCAAAGAGTATCTGGTGAAAGATAAAGTGTCTGTGTTTGAAACCTATGACCTGGTTATATAAGAAGATGTTACATGAGGCCCCTCTGGACAAATGCAAAGGGTCACAGAGACCCTGGGAGATCCTGCTATTGGAAAAAAGGAACAATCCTATTTAAACTGAGTAGTCATAAATTAACTCCCAACACTCTTCAACATCTATCTGACTCATTACAACACTTTTTTTTTAACATTTTTTTAGTTGTAGATGGACACAATCCCTTTTTACTTTTTATGTATTTATTTTTAAACGGTGCTGAGGATCGAACCCAGTGCCTCACACATGAGGGGCAAGTGCTTTACTGCTGAGCTACGCCCCAGACCATGACAACACTTCTGTGTCTCCATGTACAAAGTTTGGGGCCATATGTCACTGTTGAGAATATGGAAAATCAACCCAGTCCCTGTTTATAAGAAGCCCCATTCCAGGTAGTAGGTCTAGTTGGACAATTATAAAACATGGTAAAAGAAATCAAACATATAATAGAGATCAAAGAGGTAATTTGGGTGTAGAAGGAGAAAGTAATACTGGAAGAAACTGAATCAGTTAGAAGGAGAAGATGTCATCTGAGATGGGTTTGATAGATAAGAAAGTAGAATGGGCAAAAAAGGTTACTCCAGTGCAGAAGTACAAAGTTGCAGGAATGTAGGGCCTGACTGCAGATGGCCTGGAGGGCTGTGTCTAGTGCTCTGACAGGGAAGGGTGAGGGGCAGAATGGGTCTGAAAGGTTAGCCAGGACCCAATGGCTGAGGACCTAGAGTGAGTGATATCCAAGCCAGGACACATTTAGGAGTAGAAGAGAGAGTTGTGATGCTGGGAGCACATGTAAACTCAGGATTGCCCTGGACAAACCAAGAGGCATGGCTACCCTGACCTTCAGTATCATATGATGACTGTTTCTCTAGGTCCAGGGGAGTTAGCAGATGCTTTTGAACCTAGTGGTAGCAGGGATCATGACTGTGAGTTAGACTGTAAAATAGTAGGATGAGAAGACCATCTTAAGAGTGAGTTCAGGAGAAAAAGAAATCCCTGGTGAGCCCATGCCCTGGTAGGGACAGGGATGACAGAAGGGGAGTTATAGCAGGTATTGCATGGGGTGGATCTGTAACCCTTGGCTGAGTTCTGTCACATGCATGGGACAAGTATAGGAAAAAGCTCAAGCAATTACAGGGCAGGGACTAAGAAGAAACCACTTCCGCAGTCTGAGTCCTCTAATAATGGAGTTTTAATCTGTCCAGACTTAGCTACTGACTTCTAAAACATAGGTCAAAGGGTCAGACTTAACCACAGAAAACTCTCCACATTGTACAAATTAGGAGTCAGACAACAGGATTTCCTATCCAAAAATATCTTTCCCACATATCAATCACCACTACCTGAAAAGTTCCCATTTGTGGCAACTCCTTTGGATTTTAAAGACTGCTTTGGATTTCACTGGTTCTTTGCTATAATTCAAAGGGAAGACTCCTTAAATTCTTATCAGTATCCACTCAATTATACCTCTCTTATCAGGAGCTCTCTTATCATACTTAGTTTCTTCCTTGCATCATCCTTAGAGAAGTAAGTCTTTGTTCATCTTTCTCTCCCATTCTGATTTGTAATCTTTGGAGGGCAGAGACCTGTCTTATTCATCTTTGGCATCTCAGCAATTGATCCTGTGTCTTGTATACTACGTAATAGATGTTTGATGCCAGCTTTTCCACTCAAGAGCTGTGAAACCTGAGACACAGTTATTTAACCTCCTGAGTTTCCCTATCTCTAACCTATCTAAAAATAAAAGCATTAAAACCTACTTCTCAAGTTGTTAGGAGGCTTGTACTAACATATCTGGCAAACTGTAGATCTCTGTACAAATATAAATCAATATTTGCAAGCATCTAGAATAATTCCTGGCAAGTAAGGGTGTGTGGATTGAATGAAGGAACAAGTGTGCAGCTCTTTCATAAATTTCCTTTCTATACCCCCACCCCAGAAGGGTCTGAAGTTCAGCAGGGGGCCAGAGAACCCAAGCCAAGGATAATGTTGGCATCACAGATTGGCATATCTATCTTTCTTTGATGCCAAGGCCCTGGCTCCAGAGCCTTGCTGTGCCCTGGGTCCTGTGCCCTGGCTCCAGAACCTTTCTCAATCAGGAACACTGGGCATTTGGCACTGTCGGACTCCAGTTTCTCAGATAATGTCTGCCTTCTTGGGCTGCCTCCTTCCTAACTCTTCCGGGTTAGAATTTACTATTCATGTGTCAGCTGTGTGGCCCAATTGCAATCTATTATTTTCATTTGCTGGTTTTTAGTTATTTATCCAGGTTTCTTCATCTGCTTCTCTTTGAATCTGTTATCTAAATATATATCTGCTGAGCTCAATTTATTTTTACTTCTTTTCTAACTCCCCAGCCAATTTTGAAAGCTGCCTCTCTAAACAGTCAGTTTATAAGTGGGTGACTTGGAACATCTTTAAGCAAAGCTCAGTCTCATTATTTTTATAAACCCCCTCATTCCTTTCCGTTCTCCTTCCCCAAAACCACCAACTCCATAAAAATCACGTACTGTGTAAGGGATGTGGAGACATAATGAGCAAATTATGGAAGATGTGGTTGGTAGGATTATTCACAGGAGCAGATGGCAGGTCTGAAGGAAAGCATGCTGGCATCAGGGACGTCTCCTGAGACAGACAGTGCCCACCCCTGGGGAAAAAAGGCACTAAAGCAGTCACTCGAGAGGAGTGACCTTTGGAGGAACACCTGAAGTTTGGAGACAATGTGGCCATGGGGGACAACATGTCAATAGTAGGGAAGATGCTTTCATCATCACACCACTTACATGGGGTACCAATGGGAAGATAGATAAGCACCTGTGCAGTGTCAGAATCTTCTTTAAGATTATCTATAAACTAGGGGTAGGTGCAAGGGTGGTCATATCCTAGCTCAAGTTAACTTGCAGACCATCTGTTACCATTTATCTGGGATTGAGATAGTTAATAATTTAACAAGTTAGGAAGAAATTGTCTAGTCTGATTTGGGAGTTTTCCTCCCCTTCTCTTTAGAGAATCATCTGCAATACACCAATATTATGTGTGCCCAAGTTCTGGATAAAGGTCTCCAGCAATCTGAGGGAATTTAAACATTGGCTTCCATGGGTAAATAAAGCAATTTTTAGGTCTGATTGCCCATAAATCCACAAAAACTCCATCACTACCACAAAGGCAAAACCAGACCATAGTTGAAATACAATATTTTCCAAAAACATAAATTTGGATCTGAAATAAAGGTTTGGGAAGAACCAACCAGTGAGAGGAATGGTAAAATTGTTCCTGGAAGAACATGGTAAAGTACTGGTTAAGCCCTGGGTGTAGATTTAAGGCTGATGGTCAGGAGAGTTTCGCAAATGTGAGGGGAGCACAGGCATCTCCCTGCGGCAGTGAGGACAGTCAGGAGGAGATGACAAAGATGATGAAAAAGATGAAGAGGAAGAGAGGCAGAGGTGGGTGGGGACAGGCAGAGACTTCATATTTCAAATCTCAGCTCTGACATGTGGCAAGTTTCCATATGTCTTTAAACCCCTTTCTTTACCTTTCAAGAAAGTGTTGCTGCAAAACACTGAGGATTAAGTACAAGAGAGTATTTGTAAAACATCTCGCACACAGAAGGACAATGGAGAATAATGAAAACAACGATGACCGATAACAGCAACAACATTGATGGATGGGAAAGGGAAAGAGAAAGTGTGGAGGAGGGAGAGGAGGGAAAATAAATCAATCAAGTCTAACTTCTTAAAAAGGCAGGGAGCAACAATCTCTATAAGTCAAAACCACCTAAAAAGAAAAAAGCAAGAGAGAAAGAATTCAGGATAAGAATTCTTCTTAATTCAATTTTCTCCTAAGAGAAAAACAAAAAAAAAACCCAAACTTATAAAGGCTCAAAAGAAATAGATGAGTACTTTACTCATCAGAAAATAATACTTCTAGCTCTTGGGAATGCCCAAATTTAGAATTTCTTTTATTTTTTAAATAGCAAGTTTCCTCTGTTTTATGGATGACCAACCCTTGGGTTCAATTCTATTCCAAAAAATCTTAATGAAGACATACTAAGTGTCAGGCATTATACTAAGTGCTAGGCATCCAAAAATAAATGCTCAGGAAAAAGGAGTTTGTGACTTGGAGGGGGAAAATAGATTGATATGCCACTAAGTGCAGTGCTAAGTGGTGATATCACTAAATCATTCTGAAATACAATGGAGTCCAGGCAATAAGTAGCAATAAGTAGCAATTACCTGCCTGGAGGATGAAGGGTTCTTCACTAGGATACTGACTAGAAATGGGCTCTGCAAAGAAGGGGGGACTGGAATGACCAAGGGAACAAGCAGATGTCCATGTGCCACCTCTTGGGTGCTTGGAACCTCCACACCTGAGTGACTCAGTGCTTTATACTTTCCTGCCCTCTATTTCCTGCCCTCTAATTCTTGAGCAATAATCCTTGACAAACTTGACCATTGTGTGTATTCAGGGGCTGTGCTCTTACTCTTCTATGGAAAATTGGCCCATTCAAATATTTCATGTGGAAATTCTCATGAGTATTTGTGATATTTTAGTAGTTGCCTTCTGGAAATGCAATGCATTGGCCTGAAATAATGACTCCAATAGTGGGAATTTCCAGCATGTTGGTAAAGTCAGGGCAGGCAGAAAAGAAATGGATCATCTGAAGTAGAGCCACATTAGCACCAGCAGATAGACATGCTTCCCAGTACTTTCCTGATTCACAGCTATGTGTGAGCAGCTGCTGTAAGAAGAAAATCTATCATTGATTCTAGACACCCAGAAAATGGATATGAAGGGTAAAGATATATTTTTTTTTGTCTGTTTAAATGTATGTTCACGAGTCCCATATGGGGAAAGGAAGATTGGGTGTGCTTGATGTGTTGCATGATGCTCAGCACCAGGATTTACAAATGTGTTCTACTTTTTCCCTTGCTGTGACGGCTAAGGTGTTACTAGCAGTATGCCTAGTTTTGGGTGAGGATAGTTGGTGAAACCATGATTGTAAATGTAGTGTTCACAAAAAGCCTGGCAACTTCATAAGTGAAGAGCCATTGTGATGCCAATGCCAGTGCTGCAAAGTGGAGTGGCAGAGCTGAAAAGCACAATGCAGCTTCTCTCTCCACTCAGAGAGTGCCATGCACCAGGCAGGAACTTAGCTGAAGGCTACTGGCATTTAGAAAAATCTTTTTTTCTTTTTTTTCTTTGGTACTGGGGATTGAACTCAGGGGCGTTTTACTACCAAGCTACAACCCCAACTCTTTTTATTTTTCACTTTGAGTCAGGATCTTACTAAGCTGCTTAGGACCTCGCTAAAGTTGCTGAGGCTGGTCTTGAACTTGAGATCCTCCCATCTCAGTCTCCCAAGTCACTGGGATTACAGGCATGCACCATCAGCCCCAGTTCTTTTTTTCATTTTGATTGTGAAAACACAAAGGGATTGAAATGATATTTTAAATGGGGGAAAACTAAGCATTTGGAACCACTTCAAACATAACATGACTAGCAGGCAAATTTCAATCTAAATAATCAGCAAATATATACTGGGTACCTACAATGTGAAAGATGATAAGAGGTATAAAAACTGCAGTACCCTTAGTTTTCTCCCTTAGAGTATTTCAATGAATTGAGAGGACCAGAAAACACAGGAGTCAAACAAAAGTTAACAAAGGTAAATGTCTCAGTATAGTGGAAGGAGTACTGGAGAAGAAAATAAAAGACCTGGATTCAAGTCCTGGGTTTGATGTTTATTTGCTGTGTGACCTCTTGGCCAACTCATTAAGTCTATTCGCTCATCTATAAAATAAGAGACTTCAAATATATTTAGGATGGGAAATAGATTTCAAGTTTGGTGTTGACTCTAACCAATCAGTAGGAACTTTGGGGAGCTGTGCAATGATATGCATTGTAAAATTACACCTGGACTCAGTGGAAAAAGTGAAGATTGTATTTATTTTTATTGGTACATAGTAATCACACAGAATGGTGGGTTTCACTGTGACATACCTATACATACAAATAACACACTCTGATCAGTTCACTCCTTGATACCTCCCCTTTCTCTTCTTTCTTGCCTCCTCTCAGTCTTTCCCTTTACCTTACTTGTCTTCCTTCTATTTATGTGAGATCCATTTCCCCCTTTTTCCTCTCTAATTTCCACACATGAGGAAAAATGTATGCCCCTTAACTTCCTGAGTACAGCTTATTTTACTCAACAAGATGCTCTTCAGTTCCATCTATTTTCCTGCAAATGACATAATTTCATTTTTCTTTATGGATGAATAAAATTGCATTGTGTATATATTCCATGTTTTCTTTATTTATTAATCTGTTGATGAACACCAAGCCTGGTTCCATAAATTGGCTATTTGAATTGTGCTGCTATAACATGGGTATGCATTCATCTTATAGTTTTGCAGGCTTGAATTCTTTGGGGTAAATACTAAGCACTTGCATAGCTGGATTGTATGGTGGTTCTTTTCCTACTTTTTTGAGGAATCTCCACACTGATTTCCATAGTGGCTGTACTGATTTACATCCCCACTAACAGTGCATAAAAGTGACATTTTAAATTAGCAATGACTATACGAAATGCTCGGGTGAGAGAACCATGTATATGCCATCCTTTCAATTAGACATTTTAAAGAGAGTTTTCAGCTTTAAAGGAAAAGAACTGGTTCATTTTCAATCTACTCACATACATCTATTGAATGTTTTCTGTATGGTTGACACTATGCTTTGCATTAAGATACCATGAAGCTGTTACAGTGTAAATGAGATATCCCCACAAAGCTTACGGGTGGAACAATGCAAAAAGCTTAGAGGTGAATTGATTGGGTTATGAGGGTCTTAACCTAATCAGTGCATTAATCCCCTGAAAGGGATTAACTAGGTGGTTACTCTAGGCAGGAAGGGTCTGTCTGGAGGAGCTGGGTCAATGGGAACAAGCCTTTGGGATTTATATTTTGTCCATGGTGGTGGGGGGGAGCTCTCTCTTCTCCTCTCCTCTCCTCTCCTCTCCTCTCCTCTCCTCTCCTTTTCTCTTCCCTTCTCTTCTTTTCTCTTCTCTTCTCTTCTCTCTCTCCCTCTCTCTCTCTTTCTCTCCCACCCTCTCCCTCTCAACCTTTCTCTTTCCTTCCTCATGGCCATATTCTGAGCAACGTTCCTTTATCACACTCTTCCATCTTGATGTCCTGCCTTACCTTAGGCCCTGAGGAATTGAGTCATGGACTAAGACCTCTAAGGCTGAGGCTGTGAGCCCCAAATAAACTTATCCTCCTCTAATTATTCTTGTCAGGTCTTTTGGTCACAGTAGTGAAAAAGCTAACTAAAACAGAAGCCAACCATACAGATCTTGCAATAAAAAATTCACAGTATTTTAGAAATACAGACCCACATCCATCTAAAATATAATATAACTAAGTATTATTAAGCAGGTATATAAAAGGGCTACATGAGTATAGAAGAAAAAGAACTGATGCCCATGTAAGTGACTGAAATTGAAGGATGATTAAGAACTTATAGGCAGAAGATGTGTAGAGAGATGGAAACAATTGCAAAGTGTTGATCATGTTTAGGAAATAGAAGTGAACCGAACATAGGTAGAACATCAGGTGTTTAGTGATAGGTAAAAAGAAATAAAGCAGAAATAGATTTGGCCAGTTTGATACATACTTTTTAAGCAATAATAAAAAGTTTGACCTTTCAGAGTGTACTTATAGACAAGAGGGATTTATCAAACATTTCTAAAATGACAGCTAAATAATGTCTTTAAAATGCAAGTGTTGTATGCCTCCAATGCCAGAGTGAAGGCCAGACTGGCATTGCAGGGGGGGTTGAAGTTCTTATCTGAGGCAGAAGTCCTAGTTAGGAGAATTTTTTAAAACCTCACATGAGAGATTGGGCCAGGATTAAAGCCAGGGATACAACAAGGTTTATGGGAAAGATAAAGGCAACGTTAGTAACAAAATAAGTATAAGGAATAGAAGAGGCAACAAAAACCTGGGGTGATCAGGGAAGTCTTCATGAAGAAAGTGAAACTGAGTTGAAGCTGAAGGATTGAGTGACTGATCCTCTTTAAAACAAGCAAATGGTGAGCAATGGATCTAGTCAGAACTCAATCTGCTCAGACCTTACTCCTATCTTTCTTCTATTAAACCTCATGTTCTTTAAGTTGCATTATCAGATAAACCAATATTTCCAGATGTAGGTACTGCAGAATATGAGATCTCCCAGATATTAGTAGGTTTAGAGAAATAAAGTTCTTTATAATCAAATAAGTTAAGGGACATTTTAAAAATGTTTAAGATGGTTCATTTTCTAGAGTGCCTTTCAGAGCCTCTAATATATAATGTGCATGTGACCCTCTGAGAGGATCTATAACATGGAATTTCTCCCAAACCACAGGATACTGTTGCCAGGGAGCCCACTCAAGGGATGAGTGACCCACAAAACAGTTTGGTAGCACAGAACGAATTGTCTGAAAGTACTTGTAGAATGCTTTGAGAAAAGATTTGGAGGTAACTAATATACTTTATTCTTATCATTCATTGGTTTCCTACAAAGAAATCGTTTTTCTTAAGAGTTTTTGAAATAAAAGTGATTGGTTTCAAAGGGCAATAAACCACGTGCAGAGAGAGAAAGCTCAAGGAGAAATCAGTGAACATAAGGAATGAGTTGCTAGGGAGGTGACTGCAACAAAGCACACAACCACTGTGGTTAACAACACCTACAGAAGAGCTATTTCTAGAGAGAAACAGGGACTGGAGGAAAGTGATAAGAGGAACAGGAAGCCAAGTGTGGGATGAACCAAAAACAATAAGGAGGGCTCTTCCTGTTCCTGAAAATTCCTGTACAGGTTTTCAAAATCCAATTTGCCTTTTGCTGTCATCATCAGTTATTTCTAAGTACTGAACTAGTTTTCATTATCAGTTTTCCAAATGCAAACCTCTCTGGGCTATTCATCAGAATGGCAGATTTGGGAGAAGAGCTTGTCTTCGTATTCAACTTTTTAGCAGCAATGAGAGTTCTGTTTCCAAAGTCAGAGCCAGCTCACAGGGCTCTCAGAGAGGATTAGAAATAGTCATCCCCTCAGGCAGGCACATGGCTTACTGAGGAGCAGTGCCTTTGTAGAAATTAGTAAAAGGAAATCCTTTCTCCAAGCAAATAAAACAGTACATGGCTTGCAGGCAGAGTAAAAACTGAGTTTCTGTTCCCAGCTACCTTCTCATGTGCAGGACATGATCTCAATAATTTGACAGAGTAACCCTGTCTGTCTCACCCCTCCCATTTTCTTCCTATGGCAAACCCTTTAAAAATGTATAGTCTTAGCCTGGAGTGGTGGCACATGCCTGTAATCCCAGCAGCTAGGGAGGCTGAGGCAGGAGGATCACAAGTTCAAAGCCAGCCTCAGCAAGGGCAAGGTGCTAAGCAACTCTGTGAGACTCTGTCTCTAAATAAAATGCAAAATAGGGATTGGGATGTGGCTCAGTGGCCAAGTGCCCCTGAGTTCAATCCCCAGTTCCAAAAAAAAAGTACAGTCTTCCTTTTTCTCCTAATCAGAATATTGTCACCAATATTGTCTCAATTCCAATTGAGACTTGGAAAGTCATGATTAAAAAATATGTGCTGAAGTAAGAGGAACACTGTTTTTTCAGTTCCAGCTTTGCCACTGACTGGGTATTTCATCTCATGGGATTTTTGTACATTATAAAATCTATCATAATTACTTGCAGTGCCTCCAATTGAAGGCATGAAATGCATTTATTTACCTCTCAAATATGAGCTGGCCTCTGACTTGTTTTGGCTAACAGAATGCTTTGGAAACAATAGGATACCAGTCCTGAGTCTGGCACTCTGGCAGCTTTGCATGCTTCCGTTCAGTCTCTTGGAATCCTACACAGCCACTATGTGAACAAGCCCAGGCTGTCTTGATGGAGGATGAAGATTGTATGGAGATAAGTCACCTTAGCTGAGGCTCTCTGAAACCTGAAAGTCCTCAGCTCATCTAGCAGCTGACCACAGATTCACAAATCTGTGCAGCCCAGTCAGAACTGAAAGTCAGGGCTAATAAGGTTGCCAAGCAGTAGAATTTTGAACTAAATAGATAACTGCTATTTTGCCCAAGTTTCGAGTGGTTTGTTGCATAGTAATAAAAAATTGATGCATGGAACCATAGCCTTTCCATTTGCAATTTGAGAGTTAATACCTTAAAATAATCCTAGTTTGAAGATTGTATGGTAAAAATAGATTGTCCAACCTAGATATCACATACTATCTTCTCGGGTTGCTGTTGTTGGAATTTCTAGGAAATCAGTGGGAGTTGGCAGGAGCACCCTTCAGGGTTCTTTCCAAGAATTTCATTCTCTTCACCTAGATGTTGAAAGAAAAAATCTGGACTTAAGTAAACAAAGACTTTATTTAAAAGGATCACTGCAAGAGTAGAGAAAGGAACAACTGCAGTAAGGAGATTATTGCAGGGGATACTGCAGTAGGGAGAATGCTCTGACCATGAGAACTACAGACCTCTCAAAGGCCAGCCAGAAAAGAGATTTTCTTTTTATTGGAAGGGAATGATAAGGCTAGAAAAGAACTAGATGTGGGTAAGTGGAATGAAACCTTGGCCTTCTGAGATAATTGATCAGGGAATATTTTCCCTGAAGCTATTCAATGCTCAGGACATTTGGATGGGCTATATGTTAGTTCATGCTGATGGTGGCCCAGGGGAAGAAAAGAGGCATAACTAAAATTAAGTCAAGGTAGCAATCATTTTGTCCAGAGTGATCAAGGCATACAAATAGATCAACTACTCAAAATGAGGCAAAAAAATGGTAATTTGGAGGGGTCATGTCTGCTCTTGTCATAGGCAAAAGGCAAACAAAGACATTCATGTGTCTTACCTAAGACATGGGAAACTGAAATGTTTCACAAGAAACCATCTCCTGGGACAGAAAAGTGCAGGGGCAGGGGGATTATTTAACCATCACAGTTTTCCATGAACACAGACAGGTGCCTTCCTGCTGTACTGTAACATGGTGGAGAAAGAGAACTTCCTCTTCTTACAAGGACACAAATCTCATCATGGTGGCCCCATCCTCATGACATCATCTAAATCTATCTTCCAAAAGCCCAATCTCCAGAATTAGGGTTTCAACATATGAATCTAGGGGAGACATAAACTATTCAGTTCATAGCAGAATATTATGAAAATGAAACAAAACCACATTCATATGGACATCTGTGGTATAATAATGTCTTTTAAAAATCAGTTACCAATTTATTTCAACTGAATTGAATTGAAATCTATAACCAAAAATGAAAAAATAAAAAACAATTCATTTGTGTATCCATTCAAAAGTGCACAACTTAGAACAGAGTATGTTTGATGGATGTTTAGGAGAAGGACATATCCAAAGCAGATAAAACAAACACAGTTTTCTATCCTCAATATTTATCATTGAGCCTACATATAAAATACTAACCCAATGAGTACAACGCAAATATTGAGCTATCTCAATAACAACTCAGTTAAACATATGATGAGTCCTCTGAGGTGCATGGCATGCAAGTGTAGGTTAAGAGCATTTGAGAGGAGAGTAAGAGAAGGGAAGGTGACAGAGTTCCACAGTCAACATCCCAAAAATGCACTTGGAGGAAGTCAATGTCTATAAACAAAGACAGCAACCTTCCAAAGGAGCTTAACACAATTCTCTGTAAAGGCTGATCTTTGTTCAGGCTGATGCATGGATAAAAAAAGGTCTTTGAGTACAGGGCTTCATCTCTGACACAGGCAAATGCTCTGATATAACAGCTGAATTGAAATCCATTGATCAGTGTGCATAAGAGAGATGGAAAAATATCTCCCAACCTGAACACATGATTTGGATTAATTCTAAGTCCTGGGAAAGTTCTGTGGGAGAGGAGAATGTGGGGCTGGTATATGTGTTTATTTGATAACTGTCTGTGAGCCTTCCCCCAAGCTGCTAGTAATAGCATACCCTAGAGTGGATGTTTATAATGTTAGAAACAAAATTATAAAGAAAAAAAAAGTACTACAAAACCCCAAATAAATATTGATGACTGCAATTGAATGGACACATCTGGAAGATGGAGTCAGTCCCACCTTTTAGAACACATAAGCTATTTATTACTTAACAGAAATTTGTATTGTGCCCATCTTTGCCACCAGTGAAGCTTGTTAAACTCATTCCAGAAAATTCAGACATCCAATCTTTCTGTCCTTGGCCCAGTATTCTATTGGGTCGAAGTAGTCTAAATAAAAGGAACAGGGAATATTGGCAATTGCCCTACTTGATCAAAATAGAGACTGTGGTAATTTCAGGCTATAGGGTAGCTTTTTTCTTTCAAACCTGAATGGTCTGATTTTGTTTTCTACGTTAATTATGCTAACCAATTCACCAGGTTCATTGTGGGGTAAAATTATATTAAGTATGTATACATACTTAAATTCTATATACCCAAACAGGTATACATTGAAACTATTATAGAATAATTTATAGATTCAACAAGATTTGTAGAACTTCAACGGTGATGGCTTATAAATGCAGAAAGTTACTGTTTTATCTAACAGTGTAAGGGTAGACTACTCAAATTTTAAGATTGATATTATGGTAGATAATCATGGATTCTCTACATATCCCTTAGTGTCAAAGATAGATGACCCACTGAAAGAACCCCATCCAGAAGTAATCCCATTTTTCTATCATTCTTAGGGAAATTTCATAAACAATTTTATTACATATATGGGTTGTAATACTATGCTCTTCATTAAGAAATACAAATTAACTCTGGATGATTTAGGCAGAATACCTATTTAAGAATAATTGAACAGAGTTAATAGAATTTCCAGGAAGGTTAGAGAATCAGACCTGGGGGTTAGCAACCAGGAAAATGCCTGGAATTGCCCACAAAACTATTCTGGGGACCACTTGCATCACCACTGCTGCCACACTCCAGGGGTTGCACCTTGACCCCACTGCTGGCCCAGTCATGGATGTTGAGTTTTTCCAGCTGCATTGCCTTGTGAGGAATTAAGCATTGTGAAAACCACCAACAATGAGGATTTACCTCATCCCTGAATCTTTCTATCCAGAGGAACTATTCCTAGTTATCAGGGACCATATGACATGGCCATGCCTTCTGTACAAGGTTGACTAGCAAAGTAATTGGAATGCTCAGATTCTATAGAAGGACACAGGTCCTATTTCCCACCAAGACGCAAGGTGAAAAATTCCCTGGACACAGGAAGAGGGTTTGGATCCTAGGAAACCAAAAATAATGACAACAATTCATTATATTAGCACTGTTTTATCATCCCTACTAGACTGATAATAAGACCCATGAAAGGAGATCCCATATTATATATCTTTGTATCATCAAAATAAATGATCGTAGTGTCCAAATTTCCAATTACAACTAGTTGCATGAACAGAACTCTGATTAAACATTTCTAGAAAGGGAACTTTTTTCCAAAGATTTAGATTGACAAATATATCTCCATTTCATTTGTGCACTCCCACAATATAGTCTGTCAAAATTAAGAAATACATGCATAAGAAAATATTGAGTACCTGAGGCCACAAACTCTTGAATTTGACAGTGCTTGTTCTGACCAGTTTCTCACATTACTTCAGAACATTTCTCAGTCAAAATCAGATGCTCAGCAATCTGCCTGTGCTTATTTTTCTTTGTTGTATTTGGCTTTTCTTAATGCTTGGAAGTTATTGTGATTTGGGTAAAATTTGAATTACATTATCTTCACTAAAGTTGGGGAATAATATCTTGGAAATTGAAGATTTCAACTAGGATTTCTTTTCCTTAAAATTTATACTTCAGTTAGAAATTTTCTCCAAGACAAGAAAATCTATCCAAAGAAATTTACAAAATTTGCTAAAGCTTAATAAAAGGAAACAATTTCTAACCTGTAACATGTAACTGGTCAATAAGAAAATATTCTTATATAACTAAGAGGTATCATTTAAAGCCACTCAGATATTGGTCATTTTTATTCCAAATAAATAACTGTACTGATAGTCAACAGTCCAGCATAGGCACATGGGCATTCGCCTCAAGCAAAACGTATCTCTGTGACTCATCTGCAGGCTCAGGTCTTCACAGCACTTTTCCCTTAAGGATCATTTGCCCTAGTATTTATATCCTGGGAACTCAAAGATCCTCAAGTCCAGTATGGGGTCCCCAGTTACGTCAAACTACTCAGTGGAGAAAAGAGTCATAACCTGAATTCTCACAAGAGAATTGTCCGAAATTTCTTAGGAGTCAAATATGGGCACTGACTTGCATCCTCATAAATTCTAAACATCATTAGAACCTAACCAGGTCTTTCTGAAGAGCCTTCTGACTAACACATGCCCCTCTACTCCCCAACACATTCCCTGGAAAGGGCAAGAGTCGAAGTTATCCAGTTAGTATTACATGTCTACTTTGTGCTCATCTCCATTCTAAATGTTCTGAGAGGAACAAAAAAAAAGTTGAAATCAATATTCCCCACTCTCAGTGCACACACATTTTCTTCAGAAAGACCAAAGTCATACAGAGAATACTGTCAAACTCAAACACTAAATGGATGACACTGTCCAAAAGAACACAGGCAGTCAGTGCATTACTGAAGGGGCAGCAGCACAGGTCATGCATTTTCTTCCTGTTGAAGGTCATACTTGAAGAAAGATACTGAAAAGACTGTCATTTATTAAATAGATGGTATCAAAGAACATGCTTCCGGACTGCAATTTCTGGTTCTAAAATCAAAGGCTGCAGGCAGGCAAGGAACATATTCCATAAAAAAATAAGAAGAAACAAAGTACACCAGGATCCTGAAGATGTAAAACAAATGACCAAGAAATATTGCCTAGGTAGTACTATAGTGGCACACAGTGGAAGTACAGGAAGAAAAATAGTAGATGGAAGACTTTCCCTGCAAAAGAAATTAGTAAGCTAGAAACTTAGAAAGGAGATTGAGTATTAGTTTCCTAGAACTGCCATAACAAATTACCATCAACAGATGGTTTTATCTTTAAAACAAGATAAATGTGTTCTTCCTCAGTTCTAGAGGCTAGAAGTCTGAAATTAAGTTCTCTATAGGGGTGTTGTCTACTAGAGAATCTGAGGAAGAGTATGTACTGTGCCCATCTCCCAGTTTCTGGTGAGTGCTAGCAGTCCCAGGCACCCCTTGGCTTGTAGATAGGATCCTTCAGTCTCTGCCCCTGTCTTCACATGGCCTTCACTGTCCACCTTTATTTGGTGGTATATCCTGCATGTGTGTGTATGCAAAGTCTCCTGTTTTTGTAAGTACAGTCATTGTTTTAGTCAGCCTTTTAATTATTGTGACCAAAAGACCTGACAAGAACAATTTTAGAGAAGGAAGATCTTATTTGGGGCTCACAGCCTAAGAGGTCTCAGTTCACAGATGGGCCGGCTCCATTCCCAGGGCCTGAGGCAAGGCAAAACATCATGGCAAAAGAGTGTGGAAGAGAAAAGTGGCTCAGGCCATGGCCACCATGAAGCAGAGAGAGGTAGAGACTCCCCTCACCACAGACAAAATATATACCCCAAAGGCTCACCCCCAATGACCCACCTCCTCCAGCCACACCCTATGTGTCTACAGTTACCACCCAGTTAATCCCTATCAGAGGATTCATTCACTGATTAAGTTAAGGCTCTCATAACCCAATCATCTCACCTCTAAATCTTCTTATATATCTCATATATGAGCTTTTGGGGGATACCTCACATCTAAACCACGACAGTTATATTTGACCTAGGATATACTCCAACCCAGTATGACCTTATATTAACTACATGTGCAAAGTTCCTATTTTGAATAAGACCATACTCATAGGTTCCAGGTGGATGTAGAATTTGTAGAAACACTATTTAACCCAGTATAGTAAACTACATAGGGTGGGGAGCCTAGGGTTATCATATTGACTGTTGTAACTCCAGAACCTAGCAAATGGTAGAGATATTGTATTTATTATAACAATGCATGTGTATATGCACCTGTATATATTCATAAATATATATGATTCATATATATATATGATTAGAAGATATATATATGATTAGAATCATATGTATATATGATTCTAATCATATATATATATGATTAGAAGAATTGACCTAATATCACTGTATGAACTAATAGGCTACATGTATCAAATAAATTTTATATTTTAAAAAGCTAAAAATACTATAAATAACATACTGGGGGTGTATCTCAGTGACAGAGTATGTGATCAGCAAGCATAAGGCCTTGGTTTGATCCCCAGCATCACAAAAATTTTATATCTCCTAGCAGCTAAGGAGGCTGAGGCAGGAAGATTGTGAGTTCAAAGCCAGCCTCTGCATCTTAGGCCCTAAGCAGCTCAGTGAGACCCTGTCTCTAAATAAAAATATAAAAAAGGGCTGGTGATGTGGCTCAGTAGTTAAGTGTCCCCTGAGTTCAATTCCCAGTACCCCAAAAATAAATCTTATCTAAGTATCCCTAAGATTTGCTCAGATGAAATTCATATATTCAACAAGAATACATGACAGAAAGAAGTGACAGAGATATCCAAAGATGGGCAGAAAAGGTGAGCAGGGGGAGAGAGAAATACTACAGAGGTAGAAGGAAATGGAAGGCTGTTAATTTCATGTTGGGAAGGCAAATGCCACAAGCAGGGATTTTTTTTTACCCCCTGGGATTTGTGGCTTCATGAGGAGATACTTCTAACAGGAGTTCTTTGAACAGCTCAGAACAGTCTGACTAAAATTAGGTGGTATTTAATGCAGACAATTATACTGTATTATACTTAAGTTCCCAAATTGACTATAAAGACACAGGACTCAAAAGCACTATGCATATAAGGAAGATGTAATGATTTTGATCATAAGCTAATATGAGCACATCAGCTAGAATGGTTTCACTGTAGTAGAAACACAGTTCACATGGGCTTTAAGAAACATGAGAGTTTGTTTTTTAATATTACCAGAAGTCCAGAAGGAAAGGGGAGGGCTTTAGGGGTCATGAGTAGGATTTAAGCTTTGTTTCACTCCCATTCTCTCAGGAATGTTCTCTGCCATAAATTACTTTCATTCTCAGGCTAAATTTCTCATTGTCATATGAAGGAAGTTGTCAAGAAAAATTTAGCCTTTGTTCATGAACCAAACTGGAAAGAAGGTTAGGCTTGCCATAAATAGGTTAGACTAATCAGAATCTAACCCTGGAACCAGAACCCCCTCCAAAGCCATATTGTTGCTATGTGAAAGTGGGTTGAAAGTTGCACCCTTAAACATAATGTCCAGTGCAATAAACCAGCCCCGTCACAAGACGGTGAAAGGCTGCTTGGGGACAAAGAAACCATTGTTACTTAATCACTATGATGTGCAAGCACTTGACGTACCTTCCTTATTTGTTCTTTAATGATAAGATGGAGCTTGTTAAGACATTAGCAACAAGAATATAAAGACTCAGAGGCTAAATAATTCATCCATAGAAAGTGAATAGTAGAACCAGTCATTTTTCTGCTGGCATATAATCTAAGACACTGATATAATTTAATGATGTGTCATGACCTTGATGTAACTCTGAAAATAAAGATGCTGTTCTGATGTCCTCATCAGCACATGCTTCTAGCTATTTTTTTCCCTACAATATTGACCACATCATGGTCAATATTGTGTCTGTGCCCCCACGATCCTCATAATTTACCTGGATAGGTCTTGCTGTGCCCCCACGATCCTCATAATTTACCTGGATAGGTCTTGCTGCGATGAGAAGGAAATGTCTTATGATGGCTCTAGTACTAAAACTAGAAAAGGAGCTCAATCGAGGTTTTGCAGCCAATTCTCTCTACATTTCTTTATTGTGCAATATAATATGCATATGGTAGAGTGCTGAAAATGTAACTGTGCACCTCAGTGGACTACCTCACACAACACTGTGAGCACCTAAATCCCCCTGTGCCTCCTCCCCATCTTCATCCCTCAAAGGTAACCATCATCTTGACTTGTAAACACTGTACCTACAGAACCTCCGGTGTGTATCTTGGAGTGGAATTGCTGGGTCACAGTGTACACACATAAACCTTAGATAGTCCTAATGTGTTCATTCAATTTCTGAAGTGGTTATATAAATTTATACCTCTAATAACAATGTATAAGAGTTTCTAGTGCTCTAGATTCTCAATAACCCTTCACATGGATGGTCTTTTTAATATTAACCATTCTAGTGGGTTTACAGTGTATATCTTTATAGTTTTAAAATTTAGATTTCTCCAGTTGCTAATAAGGTTGAGTACCTTTTCTTATGATTATTGTTTATTTTGGATGTCATCTTTTTTTTTAATAGATTTGCAACTTTGACCATTTTTATATTGGGTTCTTCATCTTTCTTAACTTTTAGAAGTGGTTCATACAATTCTGCTTATGTTCCCTCCTTATGTTCAGTAATATGGATTCAAAATATTTTCTCTAGCCCTATAGTTTTTCCTTTTATTGTGTGTTAAAGGTTAGGTTCCCCAGAAGGCAGGTACAAGGTTTAGTCTACACAATATTTATTAAGGAATCTCCTATGGCTCGATAACTATGTCAGGGAGAAGCCAGAAAGAAACAGGACTGAGCAGTGAGAGAAGTCAGTCAGTCTGTGATGCAGGACCAGCAATAGCCTCAGCTAAACCCACAGAGAGTATTGGAGTGAGACCTGCCCTTCAGAGTCATCTGAGCTGAGTAGAAAAAGCCAGATCTTTACATGCCTGTGTCAATCATTCATTGGCTACGTGCCACAGGAGGAAGGGGTGTGATCTTGAGCAAGGCAACTCTTTACAGATGAGACAATCGCTGAAGGGAATGACAGCTGCTAGATGGCTGCTAAGTTTCTTTACACAGCAAGTAAAGAAACCGGTTCCTCACTGAAAAGGAATCTGGGTTTTGTTTTTCCTGGGCATGGGACAGATAGTAATTCTTAATTCTTTTTTTTTTAACATTTACAAATCGTGTATATTTTGTATCTAGAATATATAAAGGGCACATACAACTAAAAAATGAAAATATTAATAATCCAATTAAAACTGGACAACATATGGGGATAGTGCAATTTAAAATCATTTCCTTTACCTTGAGTACATTTTTAGCTGTTTAAAAATCTGTTCTTGGGTTGGGGCTGTGGGCACAGTGGTAAAGCTTCCCTGGCATGTGTGAGGCTCTGGGTTCGATCCTCAGCACCACATGAAAATAAATAAATAAAATAAAGGTAAAGTGTCCATCTATAACTAAAAAAAAAATTAAAAAAAAATTTGTCCTTGGGGCTGGGGATATAGCTCAGGTGGTAGTGTGCTTGCCTCACAAGCACAAGGTCCTGGGTTCAGTTCCCAGCACTGCAAAAAAAAAAAAAAAAAATTGTCCTTATTCAAATTCGTGAAGATATTCCCCCATGTTTTCTTCACATTGAGATATCTAATCTACTTGAAAATTGACGTTGTGTGTCTAGCATGAGTCAGGTTGCATTTTTTTTCATATCAATGTATAATTTTTTGAGCATTGATTTATTAGATAAATAGAAGTGGTAACATATTTAACCAGGAAAAAGACAAGGCGTTCTTATGAACATTTAAGAAATAAAGAAGGTTGAGAGAACGTTGGGGAAGAATAACTAAGTTGAGTCAACTCTACTTGAAGTCCTTTCTTGTGTTTAAGTGGGAATCTTAAGTGTTTCTTACCTGTGAGGATTAATGCCAAGAGGTGAGTATAGAGTAACAGGCATATTCTAGGTATTCAATAAATGGAAGCTTTCCATGATTTGGGGGCTAGGGTCAGCCCCAACACACAGCCAGTTCAGAATATTGTAGATCATCACATTCTTATCCAGGTAGAACATATTTCCCTTTATCCATTTCCTACAGAGGGAAAAAAAAAAAAAAGCTCATCATTTCTCTTATCTGTCTTACTTTTTAGCATGCCCTATAGAATCAGATAAGATTTGACCAGCAGCCAGAACAACATTGCCTACAGGATGTTTCAACACCTACCTAAAAGCAGATGAACTGTGTGCTGCCATTTCCAGGAGCAGACAAATGGCAATTCATGGAGTCCAGAGTGGAACGTGGCCAGCAGAGTTTCTGCCATCACATTTGCCAGCCCTCAAACATTCTGCAAAATAAATTCTAAGACACTCAGTAATGCAAATAATTCATGAAGAATCTGTGCTCCAAACACACATATGCACACGAGGAAAGAGCAATTTCATCTCAACTGCATTTTCCTTCACTAGAGTAACGTTTAATCAGGATACAATGTCTGAAGGCATGCAGCACAGATTAGGACACTTCCATGATCCTGGATTTCTAATCATTCCTCTAATTCCAATACCAAGAGCCTCTTTGGCAGCCTTACTTCTGATGCCTGGTTAAGCAGTTTAAAAATAAAACAAATCTGTACATCAGAAAGTATGTGTTTAACATCAAAATTACAACAACAACAAAAATGCATCCACTGTTTAGGATACTTATTATTTATTAATGAGAAGTTGGATTGCTACCGAGCTCCAGAGCATCATCAAAGACCCAAGTTCCTTTCAACTTCCCACTCCATTATCCTTGGGGTATTGACTTGCATCCCAGGACATGTGGTTTCATGATTGCAAGTAGCTACCAATTCTCCAGACAGAGTATCTTTAAATATCAGTGCTCAGAATATTTTTATTGTACTTTTAATCAGAGATAAGAAAAATTTCCCCAGCTCCCTGTGTCCCAATGCACACCTGTAGGCTCCCATGCATCTCACTGTCCTGGGACACATGCTTGCCCTTAGTTCAATCACTGGTGAAGTGGAAAGAACTTTTAGGACTGACTTAGTTCCCTCATGATTTGATTCACCACCCATTCAGGGCACACTGTACTTCAAACAGTGTAGGAGTTCTGACTTCAAGGAAGGAAGGCTAATAGCTGTCAAGTCAGTAACCAACTATGTCAACCAAAAACACCTGTTCACAGAAAGAAAGAAGTCTAGAAGGAAAAACATCAAATTCAAATGGTAATCATCTTTAGAAGATAAGACTATGTGTAGGGGAAGAGGAGACTGATTTTTATGTTTCTTTCAAGTGTTATATATTTATAAATGTTCTACAGTAATCATGGCATTGTTTTTATAACTAAGGAAAACACTTCCTTGCAGTAGAAAAGCACCTAGAATTTCCACAACATAGGGAAACTGAGGGGCAAGCACCTCAATCTCCAATGAATTGAATTTCCCTGAAGACCTTAAGGAGTACAGGAGGCATGACTCCAAGTGGGAAGGGAACTTTGTGTCCTCTGTAAGGCCCCCCACTATCATCAACACACACTGGGAAGGCAGAGTTCTGCCCTCCCAGGCACCTTCACCAATATCTCTGGAGTCTGAGGATAACCTATAATCTTAAGTATTTAGGCTGTGGCCACATGCTCCAAAGCACTATCTTTAGAGAATAATTCCGATTGCAATTTTTAGTAGAAACAATCAACTATTATCTCTTTGCACAGTGAAGACCCAGAAGGGCTTATCACTGGAATCCTAGGAGGATGGAGGATGCAAACCAGTGGGAACTGCTTTCTGGAAGCTCCATCCCTGAAATCCTAAACTCAGTTTTGGATGAGTTTGTGTTGTGTCCGTTTCCTTGTGTTATGGGGGTAAGAAATGGCAGAAAAGAGAGGAAAAAGAAACAGGCCCTGCTGTCGCTATGGGGAGCTTTCAGTACCAAATAATAAATGGGGTCTTATGAAATGAGAATAGCTTGATATTTGTTACCTTAAAAAAGTACTGAAAACAAGGCATCGACAAGGACTAAAATAATGAGGTACTGTTCTTCAGAATTTAGCAATACATCTTCACTATTGCTAGTAATAATAAAAATTTCAATTTATTTGGTTGGTAGTAACTTTCCTAATTTTGTGCCAAAAACTTAATGTAAATTATTCCAATTATTCTAATCTCCATAGTAGCTCCATAAAGAAGAAATTATTGTCATCATTTTACCAATGAGCAAACAGTACCAGGAAGGACTTATTAATTTTCCAGGATCATAGTATAAAACGTGATTGGACTAAGTTTTGAAAGCTTCTCTAATTCCAAATCCCATGCACTTAGCCACAACTGCTTCCTGCATCCACCATCTCCAAAAACTGAGTATCCAGCCAAGGAAGCACTGATAATCAAATGCTGGAACCAAAGCTAACATTATAAATATGAAAAAATAAAATTCATATGGAAGCACAAAAGACCACAAATAAACAAAGAAATCTTGAGTGAAAAGAACAAGATTGAAGTCATCACAATACCTGATCTCTAGACAAACTACAGGGCTACAGGAACCCAAACAGCAGTGTGCTGGGGTAAAAACTGACCTGGAGAGCAAGGAAACAGAATAGGGATCCCAAAATAAATCCATGCATCTATAGCCAGCTGATTCTTGACAAGAGTGCTAAAAACATAGTACTCTTCAGATGAAGCACAGTCTCTTCAACAAACTGTGCTGGGAAAACTGGATATTCATAGTCAGATTTACACTTGACCCCCTCACCCTATTGAAAAATCAACTCAGAATGGATTAAGGACCTAAATGTAAGACCTGAAACTATAAAACTACTAGAAGAAATCAGGAGAAACATTTCAAGACATCAGTATAGATGATGATTAGTTAGGTAAGACCCCAAAAGTACAGGCAACAAAAGCAAAATATAGACAAATGGGATTGTATCAAACTAAGAAATTTCTGCATAGCAAAGAAAACAACAGAATAAAACAACCCAAGAATGGGAGAAAATATTTGTAAACCATTTGCCTGTCAAGGATTAATATTCAGAATATATAATGAAGGAATTATAAACCTCAGTAACAGCAACAAAGTAAGTAATCCAATTTACACATGGGCAAATGATCTGAATAGACATTTCTCAAAGGAAGGAATTCAAGTGACTAACAAGTATATGAAAAAGAGCTTAAAATCATTTTCCAAGTTTTTTTTTTGAGGCTATTGTGAATGGGGTAGTTTTCCTAATTTCTCTTGCAGTGGATTCATTGCTTATATACAGAAATGCATTTGACTTATGGGTATTGGTTTTATATCCCACTTCTTTGCTTAATGAAAACTATAGAACGCTAAAGAAAGAAATTGAAGAAGACCATAGAAGATGGAAAGATCTTCCATTGATGTGACTGCTCTTGGATAGGCAGAATTTATATTGTCAAAATGGCCATACTACCAAAAGGGTTATTGAGATTCAATGCAATTCCCTCTTAAAATTCCAATGACATTCTTCATAGAACTAGAAAAAGCAATCATGAAATTCATTTGGAAAAATAAGAGACTCAGAATAGCCAGGGCAATCCTTAGCAAGAAGAGTGAAGCAGGAGGCATCACAATACCAGACCTTAAACTAGACCTTAAACTAAACAACAGAGCAATAGTAACAAAAATGGTGTGGTATTGGCACCAAAATGACAAGTAGATCAATGGTACAGAATAGAAGACACAGAGACAAACCCACATAAATACAGTTATCTCATACTCGATAGAGGCACTGAAAACATACATTGGGGAAAAGATAGCCTCTTCAACAAATGGTGCTGAGAAAACTGGAAATCCATATGCAGCAAAATGAAATTAAACCCCTTTCTCTCATCCTGCACAAAACCCAATTCAAAGTGGATCAAAGACTTAGGCACTAGAACAGAGGCCCTGCACTCAATAGAAGAAAAAGTAGGCCCATATCTTCATCATATTGGCTTAGGACCTGACATACTGAATGAGACTTCTATAGCACAAGAAGTAAAATTAAGAATCAATAAATTGAATGGATTCAAATTAAAAAGCTTCTTCTCAGCAAAGGAAATAATAACACAAAGAGAGAGCCTACAGAACGGAGAAAATCTTTATGACCTGCACTAATCTCCAGGATATATAAAGAACTCAAAAAACTTAACACCAAAGAAACACACAATCAATAAATGGGCAAAGGAACTGAACAGACACTTCACAGAAGAAGAAATACAATCAGTCAACACATGCATGAAAAAATGTTCATCATCTCTAGCAATTAGAGAAATACAAATCGAAATACTCTAAGATTTAATCTCACTCCAGTCAGAATGGCAATTATCAAGAATATAAGCAATAATAAGTGTTGGTGAGGATGTGGGGGAAAAGGTATAATCATACCTTGTTGGTGGGACTTCACATTGGTGCAACCACCCTAGAAAGCAGTATGGAGATTCCTCAGAAAACTTGGAATGGAATCACCATTTGACTTAGTTATCCCGTTCCTCAACATATACCCAAAGGACTTAAAATCAGCATACTACAATGATGCAGTCACATCAATGTTTATAGTACCTCAATTCACAATAGCTAGCAATGGAACCAACCTAGGTGCCCTACAACAGATGAATGGTTAAAGAAATGTGGTATACATACACAATGGAATATTACTCAGCCATCAAGAAGAATGAAATTATGGCATTTTCAGGTAAATGGATAGAACTAGAGAATATCATGCTAGGTGAAATAAGCCAATCCCAAAAAACCAAAGACTGAATGTTTTCTCTGATAAGTGGATGCTGATCCATAGTCAGGGGAAGGGGCAGTAGGGAAGAATAAAGGAAATTTGGATTGTGCAGAGGAGAGTGAGGGAAGAGGTGGGGTGCTGGGGATGGGAAGGACAGTAGAATGAGACAGACATTATTCCCCTATACACATGTATGATTACTCTACTGGTGTGACTCAGCACCACATACGGCCAGAGGAATGAGAAGTTATGGTCCATTTGTGTACAATGTGTCAAAATGCATGCAACTGTCATGTATAGCCAATTAGAACAAAAACCACAACGAGGTATCTTACCTCAGTGAGAACCACTATTTTCAAAAAGGTAAAAAATACCAAATGCTGGCAGGAATGTTGTTACAAAAGGAATTCTAATACACTGTTGGTACAAATGTGCAGCCATTATGTAGGACAGTATGAAGCTTCCTCAAGATAACTGAAAATAGTTCTACCAGGTGAACCAGATATTCCATTTCTGGATATATATGAAAAGAAAAGAAAATCAGCATAGCAAAGAGAGAGCTGCATGCTCATGTTTATTGCAGCACTATTCACAGTAGCTAAGATAAGGAATCAACCTAGATGCCCATCAACAGATGGATGAATTCAAAAATGTGAGGCATAAACACAACTGAATATTATTCAGTCATGAAGAATGAAATCCTGTAATTTGCAACAAAGTTGATGGACCTGGAGGGCATTGTTAAATAAAATGAGTCAGACACAGACAAAATTGCATGTTCTCTCTCATGTGGAAGCTAGAAGTCTATCTGTACATAGCCTCCCCTAGAAGCTAGGGGAAAAGGAGGGGGAATAGAGGGAGGTTGAATGATAGGTACCAAAGCATGATTCGATAGAAAAAATAAGTTTTACCAGCCTATGGCAGTGTACCTATTACAGTTCACAAAACCTATTATGTATTTTATGAATAACTAGAACAGAGAAATTAAAACAATGAAGAAATGAAAAGGAGATAGAAAGATGCACACTGTGCTGAATGCCTATAATTCCAGCTACTCAGGAGGCTAAGGCAGGAAGATTACAAGTTTGAGATTAGCCTAGGCCATTTAGCAATATCCTGCCTCAAAATAAAATGAAAAGGGTTGGGGATATAGCTGAGTGGAAGAACACTATGTCTAGTATGCAGTGGATGTGGGTTCAATCTCTAGTGCAGAAAAAATAAGAAAAAAAAAGAAAAGGAAAAGAGAAGAAAATGCTAATTAGCCTGATTTGATTAGTACCTGTTGTATACATGCATCAAATAGTCACACTATACTCCATGAGCAGGCAAAGTTAAAATTACAAGTTGAAAAACAAAAATTTTGGAAAGAAATGTGAGATCTTTCTAGCTAAATTGATGGAAGAAAGCAAAGGAGACCTATGAGAATCTAATATCGGGACTCCTTCATATTAAAAAATCCTTTAAGCAATTGTTTTAAAATTAAAACAATCATATTTCTTGGTTTCAAGCCCATCTCAGAGCTTTGTAACGTCCCAGTAGTAATGAGAACAATGACACACGCAGACCCCAAGCATTTAATGAACATCATACTATCTGGAGACAGTGGCAATGGCAAACCCCAGCCGCCCTCTAGCCTTTCTTAGCATCTTTTACATTTATACGGTTCAGTTTCTTCAGGAAACCATTATGTTTCCTTTGCTGACATATTAACTACAGTGGCAAGAGTCAAAATTTTCCTAGACTGCCCCAACGCACTCTGGAAGTAAAGTCCTTAAAGTATGACCAAGCAGAGAACAAGTCACAACTCAAGAGCTACTACAATGGAGTAAGACATAGAAGCAAACTGACTATTAGGCTAAGCTGACTTGAAATTTGGATCTGGGCTCAAAATTTACTTCCCCTGGAATTACACTCAATGTAAATATAACCTCTCATTGCTTAGAGAATTTTTTCAACAAACACATGCTGAGTGCTTAGTAAGTCTGGGTCTCTGTTCTGGGCATTACGGATAGGAAAGAATGTCAAAGTAGGCTCTACTTGTATCCCACATATAAATATTCCTATTTCGGAACCATTAAAATGTTAAAAAAAAACGTACATTTTAATTTATATTACTTTAATAATGATTGGAGTTGAATATAGGTTAAAAAATTCAAAGCACTAGTGAAATTGCCTTTCTATGTAAATATTTAGAAAATAGGTAAATATATGGAAAACAGGGTTTTTTTAATATTAGACAATAGGCAATCAGTAAGACAATGCAAACAATGAAAGAAGTAGAAAACTGTAAGCTCATGGCCCACAAATGACAGAAGCAAGAGACAGGTAGCAAACCTTAGGTCAGCAAGCTTTCCTTTATAATCTGTAGCAAGGTCAATCCATCAGGCATGGGAGGCTCATTTTCTGGGTATGAAAATGGCCCCCAGGTTACAGAAGGAGTCTGGGTTTTATAGTTTATAATGAGGGTGAATTAATCATTGGAGACTGGGGATGTGCAGTTTGGACAGTCGGGGACCTAGCTATGCAGGTTAAAATTTTAACTCAGGAAGGCAGTTGTAAAAAGTTTGAAACTCATTGTCACAGGGAAAAGCTCAGAACTCAGTGTTCACTGTTCATCTTCCTTCCTCTGGGACCCATTGTTACCTAGGTTTCACTATTTGCTTTTCTCCTTCCAGGGCCCAGTGTTTCAGTATTGGCCTCCTTCAAGAGGCACTGGGGCTGGGAAGGGGTAAATGTTTGCTTTGGGTGGAGATGCTGAGGATGAACCCAAGAAGGGATGAAAGTTTGCTTTTCCCCTCAGGGCCCATTGTTACTGAGAAAGGATGTACTGGGAGAGGTTTAATGTTTGGCTAATGTCTCCTCCCTCCTCCAGAGTCACACTGTCCCTCTGAATTTCCGGGGGAGCTGTCTGTAGGAATATTAATTTGCATAACTACAAAGGTGATCTCTGAATTTCTGTTTAGAGGGGTTATCTGAATCATCACATGGGAAAGGGGAGCCCATGGTTTTCTACATGTTTGAGAAAAAGATCAGAGTTCAGAAAGGCTGAGAAAACTGAAATTGGTGGCAAAAAGTAAGGGATAAGATGAATGCATGTAAAGAAATGATCAGAAAACTGCACAGGATTTCCCTTGACTATATTAATGAAAACTCAGACAAAAATGTGTACAGCAAAACTCAAGTACAAAGATCTACCTGAAAATCCTAAGGTGAAAAATTCAACAGTTCACCCGAGGATAAGAAGCATTCTCAGGTCAAGTCAGAGGAAACAGCTTTGTTTTGGGTTTGACCTTACTCACATGGAGATTCAATTAGAACCCCAGAAGGATGGCACCTTGAAATTAAGGTCAACAACCTGCCAAAACGAAGCTTTAACAAAATTCTCAAGGAGAGTTCCATAGGCAAAATGGTAGGGTAGGAAGCCTTCAGCCCTGATTTGCCCATAGAAACACAAGAATGCAACTAAAATCCAGATAAAATCATCTCACAGAACTGCTGGAAACCATCAAAGTTCTGCAGGTACAAAGTAAACACCCAATCAAGAAAAAGCTACTTTCAACCAGGAGGAAAGTTTGTGGCATCTTTATTTGCCCTTTGCACCATCCACCCTCTGGCACAGTGTAGAGATAGTCTCAGGAGGAGGCATTCTGGTTCCCAGTTCCCTCCCTAAACAAAGGGAACAGAGAAAATCCTATTCACAACATCCTAACCTCTCTGGGGGATGCCTGAAGAATGTTTTGCCTAATTTAGATCTCAGACAGGCTCTGATAAAAACACAAAAAAGATTCAGAAAGATGATGTGTTTTAATGTTGTCTTTTTCATCATATAAATGAATATTGCATGTCTAGTGTGAAAATTTCAAAGTCAAAGTGAAGTTGTTGGTGTCAACCCTAACAAAAGAATAAAGCCAAGGAGTTAGATTATGGGTGAGGCATACAAATAGACCATCTAAGACCCCCATCTGGAGTGAGATTTGGGGAAATTAAGACATTCAGAAGTAGCTATGTGTATTAGGAAACTAAAAAAGGTGCACAAAAATGAGAGTAAGATATACAATAAGACTTCAAAAGACTTGAACTCTCAACCCTAGCTAATCCCTACGTTCAGAGACTGTTCAACTCGTTTGTGAAGACACACCCAATTGCAGAGCCATTCTTCCAAGGCTGGCAGACTTGTCTGTTTTGTTTTGTTTTGTTTTTTCCTCCCTTTTTGGCAACAACAAAATTCATAAAGACACAAAGAAATTGGAAAACATGGCCAATACAAAGGAACAAAATAAATTGGCAGAAGCTGTCTCTAAAAATGAACAGGCATAGAATTTATAAGATGAAGACTTTAAAACAAATGTCTTGAAGATGTTTGAATAGCTAAAGAAAAACAAAAGCAAATCAGGAAAACTACATATGAACAAAATGAGAATATCAACAGAGATAGAAAGCATCAAAGGAACCAAACAACAGTTTAGGAGATAATACAAGCATTGAAAAAGTTACTAGAGTTTTTTACATTTAAATATACTGCAGTATATTTAAAAATCAGTGAACTTCAAGAGAGAACATTAAAATTAATGATTCTAAAGAGAAAAAGAACGAAGACATGTGAATAAAACCTAAGGGACTTATGGGGAATTATCAGGCAGATTAATATATGTACTATGTAACTCTCAGCAGAAGGGAAAAAGGGGTGGAGAGATTATTTAAAGAAATAGTGACCCAAAATTTCGTGACTTTATGTAAGATTTGAATATACAAATCCAAGGAATCCAACAAACTTTGAGTAGATACACCAAAGAGATCAAGTCACATTGAAGTCAAACTGTTGAAAATCAAAGAGAAAGAGAGAATCTTCAATAGCAGGATAAAAGCAACTCATCACAAATTATAGATCCTCAATAGTTTATCAACAGATTTATCGGCCATAACTTTGGAGGTCAAAAGGCGGGGAGATGATATATATTTAAATTATGAAAGAAACTGTCAACAGAGAATTCTATATACAGAAATATCATTTTTCAAAAATAAGGGAGAAACCAAAATATTCCCAAAAACACAAAAGTCAAAGGAATTCATTTCTATTAGGCCTTCTAGAGAAAAAATGTCAAAGAGGGCCTTTAGAGTTTAATTTATTTATTTATTTTTTTGCAGTGCTGGGGATTGAACCCAGGGCCTTGAGCTTACGTGGCAAGCACTCTACCAATCGAGCTTTATCCCCAGCCCTCAAGTTGAATTTAAAGGACACTAGGCAGTAACTCAAACCCACATCAATATAAAGATTTCCAGTAAAGATAGGTAAATGCAAAAACCAGTACATTGTAATTCTGAGTTGTACCTCCACTTTGTATTTTCCCATTAATTAAAAAACAAATGTTTTAAAAAAGTTATAAAACTATATTAATGGGTATACATATTTAAAAATGTCATTTGTGCCACCGATAAAAAGGTTGAGGCCGGAGCCATATAGGAGTAGATTTTGTATATGATGAAGTTAAGATGGTCCTAATTAGATGAATTATTGAATTATTATTAAGTGAAGTTAAGGTAGCATTACTTAAAGCAGATTCTTCTAATATAAGGAAATAGAAAATTTGATGAATCCTATACTATTCTGGAGACTGAATCATTTATTAAAATCTGAAATAAAAAGACTCAAAAGCAGATGGCTTCCCTGATGAATTCTTCCAAGAATATGTAGAAGAAAAAACATCGATCCTTATCAAACAATTCCAAAAACCTGAAGAGGAGGGATACCTCATAACTCATTCTGTGTGTCCAGTGTTAGCCTGATACCAAAAACAAATATAGGTACCACAAGAAAAGAGAACTACAGACCAATACCATTTATAAATATAAACAACAAAATGCTAACAAAAAATTCAACAGCATATTAAAAGAATTAAACATTCTGACCAAGCAGAAGTTATTTCTAAAATATAAGGATGGTTCAACACATGAAAATCAAGGTAACACAGCACATTAACAGAATGAAAGAAAATAGCCACAAGATCGTTGAAACTGATGCAGAAAGTCTTTGACAAACTTCGACCCTCTTTGCCAAGCACAGTGACACACAGCTGTTATACCAGCTAGTCAAGAAGCTGAGGCAGCAGGATCAAACGTTCAAGGCCAGTCTGGGCAACTTAGCAAGGCCCTTTCCCAACATAAAAATTAAAAGGGGGATGCAGCTCAGTGGCTGCCTAGCATGTGTGAGGTCCCACTGAGGCCCTAGGTTCAAATCTGAGTACCACAAGGAAAAAAAAAATAATCAGTGTTCTTTCAAAATAAAAAGTCAACAAAGCAGCAACAGTTGCTAGTATGGAAGAACAGAAACATCACCATTGGAAAACCACAGTAATAATTGCTGCAAGCAAGACCCCAATAAATGTGAAAACTGAAAGGGATATAGGGTATTAGCAGAGAGTTAGGACATCTCCTCCACGATACTTACTAATTAAATAGGAAAAACCATCGCTTTGGACTGGAGAGACCCAGCAGGCATTGCCTTACACAAGAATGAAGGCTAACGGCACCAGGAGCGAGACATGTCAATGTCATGTACTTCAAGATATGAGGCATGCATTAGGCCACATCACCTCTGTGACATTGCTGCCAAACATGTCCAACTACAAACTAATTATCAGAAAATATCAGATTGACCCAAACTGAGGAATGATTTACAAACTACCTGACTAGTCCTGTTCAAACTGCCAAAGTCATGAACACATGGAAAGACTGAGGAAATGTTATGGTTTGTAGGAGATTTTGAAGCCATCACAATTCAATGGAAGGCTGAATATCAGACTAGATCTTGGAACAGAAAAAAAGATGTTAGTAAAAATCTGAATAAAGTCTGTAGCTCACAGAGGTATGAAAGATGGTGGAATGAGACAGACTTCATCACCCTATGTACATGTACAATTATGTAAATGGTATGAATCTACATTGTGCACAACCATAGAAACGAAAAGTTGTACCCCATTTGTGTACAATGAACCAAAATGCAGTCTGTAAAAAATTTTTTTAAACTCTGTATCAGATAAAATGTGTTATGCATATTAATTTCTTTGTTTTCATAATGGTACTATGGTTCTTTAAGATGCCAACATTAGAGGAACTTTAGGTGAAGGATATATAGGTTTTCACCATATAATTTTTGGAAATTTCTATAAGCCTAAAACTTTTTCAAAATGCAAATTTTGTGCCTGCTTCCCGGGCCTGGAAGTTTCACAGGACTTTTGGGCTGGTCTGGACACTAGCCTCTGAGAAATGGGCTAAGGAAATGAACAGACACTTTACAGAAGAAAATCTACAAGCAATCAACAGATATATGAAAAAAATGTTCAACATCCCTAGTAATAAGAGAAATGCAAATCAAAACTACCTTGAGATTCCATCTCACCCAATTAGAATGTCTATTATCAAGAATACAAGCAACAACAAGTGTTGGCGAGGATGTGGAGAAAAGAGTACACTCATACATTGCTGGTGGGGTTACAAATTAGTGCAGTCACTCTGGAAAGCGGTGTGGAGATTCCTTAGAAAACTTGGAATGGACCCACCATTTGACCCAGCTATCCCACTCCTTGGCCTATACCCAAAGGACTTAAAATTAGCATACTGCAGTGATGCAGCCACATCAACATTCACAGCTGCTCAATATATATGCTCACAATAGCTAGATTGTGGAACCAACCTAGATACCCTTCAATAGACAAATAGATAAAGAAACTGTGGTATATATACATAATGGAATATTACTCAGCCACAATGAAGAGTAAAATTATGGCATTGGCAGGTAAATGAATGGAATTGAAGACTATCATGCTAAGTGAGATAGCCAATCCTAAAAAACCAAAGGCCTAATGATATCTCTGATAAGAGGATGATAATACATAATGCGGGGTGGGAGGGAGGCAAGAATAGAGGAAGGATGGATTGCATAGAGGAAAAAGAGGGGTGGGATCGGGTGGGGGATAAGAATAATAACAGAATGAGACAAACATCATTACCCTATGTACACATATGATTACACAAATGGTGTGACTCTACTTCAGGTACAACCAGAGAAACCACAGTTGTACTCCATTTGTGTACAATGGATCAAAATAAATGTTAAAAAGGAATTAAAATGAGAAAAAAATCAAATTTAAAAATAAAGCACAGGCTCTTAAAACATAGCACCTGAGTTGAATTCTAACTCTGACCCCTTATAATTATATACCATTATAAAATTTGCCTAATCTTTCTGAGTCTTTGTTGTAATCCAGAATAAAAATAGCAATAACATTAACTTCAGATGTTTGGGTAGAGGAATAAATGAAATAATACCTAAAAAATGCAGTATTAAAATATCAGCTCTTATTAAACGTCATGATTTTTGTCCTACAGAAATTTAAAATTTTAATGTAGCATTTTTGACTATGGTTTCTGAGTTTTGTTTTACTTAGATAAGACGCTCCCCACTCCAAAGCTATAAAAAGGTTGCCTATTTTTTCCTGAGATTTTTATAATTCACTTTTTATTTTTAAATCTTCACTCCATATGGAACTTATTTAAATGTAAGAAGTGAGTTTAAAGCTCACTTTTATCTTTTAATTTCTTGTTCTTTTTCTTTTTTTTCACAGATGGCCAATCATTGGTTATATCATCACTTATGAAATAACCCATCTTTTTTCGTGGGCCAATCTTCATGCTCAGCAGTACACTAAGACATCTTTCAGTTATTTCTGCTTGGCCCCTACACCAGCAACCCGAGTTTAAGAAAAAATGGTACCTGTTAAACTGGTCTGAAAACCAAGTGTGCAGAGAATACAGAGGTCAATGAGAGATGTCACAAATATCAATGGCCCCATAAATAGGGTTCTCTGGTAACTCAACTGTTCCTTCTGAGGACACCAGTGAATTTCCAAACACCAGCTATAGCAGCTCTCCCCACTGCTCCCATTCTAACACTTGCCAATCTTTCTGTGAAACTTTCTTCTTTGGTTTCTACATCCAAGATTAAAGCTACATGCCTGCTGCTATCCTTCAGAAGGACAGATAAGACCTTGTTCTATTACTTTATTTTTTTTCCCTCTCATGTACTGTCTTCTATGCTAATATTATTTTTCTAAAACCCCACCCCAAACTAGCATTCTTCAAAATCTGTCTTCATTTCTCTTCTCATTTTAGCTGTTCTCCCAAGGCTCTCTCATCAGCTCATATTGTCAATTATAACCTATGGAATTCTCATCCCATATTTATCCCTCCAAACCAGAGAAATTCTGATTCAATTTGTTACAAGACGCAGAGACAGAGTCTAGATTTCTTGTTCAAATGATGTATTAGTAGTCAGATTTCATGAAAAACTGGTTACTAATGCAGTGAGGAAAGCAGAATAGGAGATTCTAAGCAATGGTGTTCCCTCTCCTAAAGACTAGCAGAAGCACCTTGAATTAAGGTGACCAGATCCCCATGTGAGTCAGTCACTGGCTGCTGGCTTCTTCTGCAGCAGGGTTGGAGACATAACCCCCAAGCAAGATGGCTTCTGTTCACCAGAGCAAGTTGTTGGTCTTCAACACCATGTCACACTGCAAACATGGGAATGGTGTACTGGTAAAGGAGATCTAGGCAGGGGAAGGCATCTGATTCAACACTTGTACTTCTCAGATTCACTTGCTTCTCGTATTAAGTCGACACTATACAGGTACAGTTACTCCAGGATTCTAGTTGGTTCTGATATTTAAAAATCTTCTAAGAGAAGAGTTAGGGCAGGAATTACTAACCCCTACTGCTATATTTGGTCCTAAGAGCTAATACAGCCCACCCCACCCCCCATATCTGCCTTGGCTAAGACTTCTGCTACTCCAGGTCACCAATCTGGTGGATGACCCACACCCTCTTCCCTGAGGGTTCCTAGCCCATTGGAGACCTGATCTTTGTCAGAACGTAGTTACTATACTTTCTCATTAACAGTTAAGACACCCAACTGGAACATGTAAATCCTAACATCTTCCTCCATTTCCCCATTATGCAGCCGTAGTTCAACCTCTTCATGAAAATCAAGTTCAATTACCCTGATTTAATGGTCTTCTAACACCAAGATCCCAAGGTGACCAAGTGGCATTGGTACATTTACATGGGACTCTCAACATGTCCCCCAAGGATGTGTGTCCCCTCTAGAACATGGGACCTCTAGGCACACAGACTGAAAGTCAAAGGAAAGAGAAACACGGAATTACCAAAAGGGTCACTGGAAATGATGGTGATTGGAAATGATCACTTCTACTTCCATTCTTTAATTCTTGGATCCATGAATTATGGGTATACCACCATAAAATGGCCTAAGATTTAAGGCATATAATCCATCAGAAAGAATAACACCCCATACTCAGAGTGTGTTCCCCTAAGATGATATCTCACCTATGGCTTTAAAAAGTCCTCTAAAACATGTGCCAAGTAGAAGGATGAGCAGATTGCATGGCCACATGCCCAGTGCCCTAACTTCTTTTCTATGAAATATCATATTTCACCATATAATTGTTGCAGATTTTATGCCAATTTCTTTCTTGCAAAAAAGTGAATGTGACCATTATGTGAAGTTTTTTTAAATTGTGCCAGTCTTACTT
The DNA here is from genome assembly GCA_020662805.1 of Glaucomys volans. Classification (NCBI taxonomy): domain Eukaryota; kingdom Metazoa; phylum Chordata; class Mammalia; order Rodentia; family Sciuridae; genus Glaucomys; species Glaucomys volans. The sequence continues at coordinate 39,514 of JAJEJO010001740.1, forward strand.
TAAAATTATTACTAAACTGCTATCATTGGTTTCATTATTTGATGCACCATCTTCAGCACCACTCATATAAGATGTGTTTACTGCTAGTACTGCAGCTCTCCAAACGAATCGCAGGAGTCGGCCTTTGGACATACACTGACAATGTGCGTGCCCAGAGAATACTAGGCTCTGGACTCTCGATGCAAAAGCAGACACATGCACACACATATTCCACTGGCAAAAGCATTGCTGCTCTGTTTATCTTTAAGGCAACAAGATGAACAGAATTATACTATATGATGATAACATGAAGGTTCTAAACCAAGTTTTGGACTGAAAAAAATGGTGTGATCATTACGTGCTGGTGACAATGATGTGGTAAAATAGGGTAGTCCCTTGGAGTCCCTTATGTAGCATGCCATGTGTCAAATCAGACATTTTATGACACCTCTTGTGGTACTGGGCTGAGTCACCACAGGCAGGAAAGTAAATCCATATCCAGAATGAGTGTCAAATCCAAACAGGATGAAATGTTTTCCTTCCTGAGGTAATACGGGTTAATCAAAGTTGCCCTCAAGCATCTAGATGTTTCTTTCAAGGCATGGAACTGTATCAAGGGGCTTATCATTGGTCATTGTTGATCAGAAACTCAGCGCAGCCATAGTTACATCAGCCTTAGTGAGAGGGAGCCCAGGCTCTAAGGCCCATGCAGAGATTCTCCCTCTCTCACCTTACCTACTTTACGTGTGAGTCTACTGTGCAAACACAGGGAAGGACGAGGACAGGGCCAGTTGACAAGTGGTCCATATTGAAGTGCTCATTTGGTTGATTGATGGTCTTCTGCAGGAGATGCTTTCTGGAGGGCTCTAATAGCCAATACAAAGATCCTCATACTTTGCATCCACTCCCATAAGCCATGCAACATTGCTCTTCTTTCTCGCTTCATTCTACAGACTCTCCTCTCTGCAATTTCCCAAGTTGACATGTTGCTTCTTACAGGACCCTAATAAACCAACCAAGCCATTCACCACTGCTAGTGAGTTTATGTGTATGTTGAGCTGTACCTCTTCACACAAAGTGGATGGTCTAACACACAGCTCAGAGTTCTTATGGTCATCCCTGAGAGAGACATAGAGTATCAGCAATCCGTTTCACCTTGGACCACTGCACCCAGGCTTACTTTCTTACTTTTCACTTAACATGGTCCATTCTGTCACTAAACCCCTTGAAACTATGCTCCTTAACTATTTCTATTTCCTTAATTCAAACCCTCATGTGCCTCATGAGCTTAAAAAATCTCCAAAGAGTATTCATGTCTTGATTCTCTTCTAGTTTTCACGCAGATGGATGCTACCAAAAACATAAATCTCACCCTGTTACTTCCTAAAACTTGGAATGAACCACCTTTTGACCCAGTTATCCTACTCCTCAGTTTATACCCAAAGGACTTAAAATCAGCATACTACAGTTATGCAGCCACATCAATGTTTATAGCAGCTCAATTCACAATAGCTAGATTGTGGACCCAACCTAGATGCCCTTAAACAGATGAATGGATAAAGAAATTGTGGTATACATATACAATGGAATATTATTCAGTCATAAAGAATAAAATTATGGCATTTGCAGGTAAATGGATGGAATTGGAGAATATCATGCTAAGTGAAATAAGCCAATCCCCCAAAACCAAAGGCTGAAGGTTTTTTCTGATAAATGGGTGATGATACAAAATGGGGGTGGGGGTTGGGGGTAAGAGAAGAAATCCAAAGGAGGAACTTTGGATTATGTAGAGGGAAATAAGAGGAGGTAGGGGTTGGGGGTATGAAAGATGGTGGAATGAGACAGACATCATTACCCTATATACAAGTATGATTACACAAATGGTGTGAATCTACATCGTGTACGACCATAGAAATGAAAAGTTGTACCCCATTTGTGTACAATAAATCAAAATGCAGTCTGTAAGAATAAAAATTTAAAAATATAAGAATTGTCCATTACCTACATAATAAAATCTAAAATTCTTAGCACAATATACAAGATCCTTGGTGTCCTATAAAAATTTCCCTTTTTGAGATTTCAAGATGGTCAAATAGCACTCACCTCCATACCCACAAAGAAGAAATAAATCAAAAGGTAGATACCTGCATGCTGAAGGAGTGAATCCAGGAAGGGAGATGCTGGAATTTGGCAAGAGAGAGACTGAAACCTTTAAGATTCAAGAGATCTGGAGTGACAGTATAGAAAAAGAAACAAAATATCCTATTAACTGCAGCCCCAACTGCCCAGCCAGGTGAGATGGGTGACTCCCCTCAGCAGAGGTATCAGTGAAGTGGCAAGTCCCAGCATGCTCCTCAGCATGGACACTGGCAATCCTAGCTACTGGAAAGTTTGACAGTCACCACAGGCTTGCATCCCAGTTGAGAGAGTCTGTACAATTGGCTTTGCTCTGCAGAAGGACCTCCCATCATCTCACCATGAACCTCCAGGCCCCAGGCTGCTGTGCTGAGGTGCTATCTTGAAAAGTAAGCTATTAGATTTCACACAATTCTAGGGATTAGAAACTCTGCATACTCCCATCTCTGAGATCCCATAGACATTCTACCACACTACCTCAGGGGTTTGCTAAACAAACAGTGGGTCATTGAAAAAATCTAAAAGGAAATTCAAAAATTTTTTCTGAAATGAACGAAAATTAAAACATGAAATATCAAAACTTCATGGGATACAGAAAAAGAGATATTAAGAGTGAGGAATATAGTGATAAGTGCATATAGACATTAAGTGACATCAGTCAAACAGCAAAACAAGTACCACAAGTTCTCTCTCATCTATGGAAGCTAAAAAACGTCAACCTAAATGTAAGATAATGATTACTAGCAGTTGGGAAGGGTGGATAAAGAGAGGCTGGACTTGATTAGTGCATGCTGTATCCATGTGTTGGAATATCATTAGTATGTACAGTTAAAACATATTAAACAAAAGTATATATAATATATTATAGTATATATGATTGAATATATAAATGAAACCCCTGTCACTTCCCCAACCCTAAAGCAGATTCACAACATTTGTGACATCTTTTGAATGGCTTTTTTCACTTCGGGAAATATTTTCAAGTTTCAATCATCAGTCTATTGTGTACTTTTCTTAAAATGTCTTAATATATTTGTCTACTTCAGGTATCAAATTACTTCTGACTGCACAGAATAAGATAGGAAACATTATATACTATTTGATTTTCTGCACACAGTTTGTGGGATTGGTACTAATAACTAACTCACATGTTTGGGAAAATTCATTGATAAAGTAATCATTTCCTTTTTACATGGCTTTGAATTCTGGAATAAATCTTTATTATTAAAGAAGTCCTACTTCAACCTTTCCCATTATTCCCAGGTATATGATGCCACAACACAAACCAGACAGCCTGCCCCTGCTCCCCAAGACCAGGTTTATGCTTTGGCATACATTAGTGATGTCCTCTCTTGCTTACTTCTTTGAAAAACTTCTCTAATTTCAAGACACAGCTCCTAAATTGCATGCTGCATTGAAGCCTTTGTTATTTGCCTGCATATGTGGCTAATGGAGCACAGTTTCTTACCTGTGCATATCTTTTGTGTTGTATGTGATTTTATGTATCTATTTCCCTCACTATTCTGTGAGCTCCTAGAGACCAAGAGTTGTATCTTAGCCTTCAGGCTCCAAATATTTCCTGATCCTAGCAGGGCATGACCTAGAGGAAAATTAATCAGGTGGATGGATATACTGTTCTTGTAGGATAGAGAAGGCTGGAATTCTCAATTAGACCTGTAGGTCCCAAAGGGAAATTATAATGGGTTCTGAAAACTTTAATCAGAAATTCAAACTCAAATGCCTTCAGGTGTCAGGCAGGTCACAGAATGGCATGAGTCAGCTGTAAGTAATGATCAGGAAGTGATGAGGGCAGGGGAATTTATGCAAGTATCTGCCCTCCCTCATAGCAATCTCAAAACTAATTAAAACAAACAGAAGGACACTATACTGATCAACAGACGCCTTCATGTATCTTGATGTCCTCAAATGTGAGAGCTCTAGTCTGCAATCTGCAAGGACAATTTTATTATTTGCAGTTATAAACCAAGTGTGTGAGTTTGCAAGCTATGAAAAATTTTCAGTCAGCTCCCAAGATGAGACTTCTAGTCAGTTCATATGACCTGAAATCATAGGTCTCACACACCACTTAGTTCACTATGAGAAATGGAAGCACAGAATAGCCTACTCATACATTTATTGGTCATTTGAATTTTTCTTATAATACAAGTCCATTAATGTCATTTTTGAGGCTGGGAAGGGTAGGAAGAGGAGATATGGTGGGTGGATAACAGGTACCAAAACACACAAGGTATAAGTTCTAGTGTTCCATAGCAGAGGGGGTGACTATGTTCACAATCACTTATTATATGTTTTCAGAATAACTAGAAAAGAGGATCTTGCAGGTTCCACACATTAACAGTGTCAATGAGATGGAAATGTGACTAATGCTGATTTGATCAGTGCAAATAATGTGTATGTATTAAAATAACACATTATGCCCTACAAATACATACAATTACTAAATGCTAATCAAAAATGTAAATGTTTAAGAAGACAAAGATGCTAATTTCCCTGATTTGATCATTACATACTGCATACATGTAAAAATTAAAATGCATCCCATAAATATGTACAATTAAAATAATAATTACAGAATATAATATCATACTCTCTGTACTTAAAGTGGTTGTTGTTAGTGGTAAACTAGAAAAGACTTCTACTTTCATAGGATTTAGCACAGTGCAAGACTTTGTCCAGGGCAGGGAGGAGCAAACATAAGACCTGAAAACAAAAAAGTGCATTCAAATCAAGGGATCTGATTCTTAAAAGATGTCTTCAACAAACTGCACAACTATTCTGATTCTCAATTCTTTAATCTGTCAAATGGAAATATTATTACTTCACGATGTTGCTGATAAAATTAAAGATGCAGCTGAAACAACAGCAGTGTTTGGTACATTTAGAGTAGATAGATCTAAAGTCTAAATATGAACCTTGTTCATTTACATCCAAAATTGGGAAAAGAGCCCACAACATGTGTCTCTTCTGCAAAAAGAAAAAAAAAAACAATAAATAGGATGGCATTTGCAGAAAGAGATCCTTACAGAGTATTTGAGAGTGAATATGACACATGGTCCTGAGTATTACAGAATCCATCTCTGGAGGACAGTGTTAAACCCCAAAGCTTTCCCTGCTTCTGGCCATTATCCAAGATATCTTCATTTCCCTGGCCATTGAAGGAATCAGGACATTCAATCTCATTTCTAACATCCGATATTGATTGATGAGCTTGGATGGATAACTGGCATCTCACTGGCAGAAACTGCAGTTTCCCCTCAGCCGCCTCTGAGAGCCAACAAAACCCTCTCTGAATCCAACACTGAATCAATTCCAAAGTAATTTGCTTAGCAAAAGTAGGCTGTTTTCATACACTGCACTCAGCACGAGTTCACCTTTCTAACCTTCAAATATTAAAACTCACCCCAAAGAAAATGATTCTGCGCACCTAATCAGAATGCCTGCTCTCTGTTCTGGGATGGACTCGTTCTTCTGAGCACACGTGTTTTTTTTTCAGAAGACATTGACCCCAAGAGTAAATGGTTTCCATTATATCCATTTCTTATTTCTCTTTTAAAAAGAAAAAGAAAACAATGGATTCTAAAAGTTGAGTTCAAGATAACAATCCTAATATTTGCAACAAGAGTAAATTTCTTAATAAAGGCATTTAAACCTTCACTGTATGAGATGTTTTTAAATGTCACTGCAAGAAGGTAAAAGGAAGACATACATGTTTGTGTTCATTAAAAAGTCAGCATTTTGTGTTTATTTCTATGAGTTTAAAAATGAGGCAATGAGGTTTAAAAGTTAAAAGAAGGAAGTCTGGAAAGATACGAGAGAGAACTCCTGGTTGGGGGTGGGTAACTGAAAGAGGTTCTCTGCCTTCTCTAGAAGGTTTTTAAAGGCTAGAAAGATTGATTCACATATTTATTAAATGTGTGCTATGTGCCAGTCATGCTGATCAGTGAAATGGAGAATTCAGACGACATATAAGATGAGAAGATTGCTTTCAATAAACCTGCAACCAAGTTGGGGATAGAAAACCTACTGTGCATGAAATTAAAAACAAATTAAGCAATTAAGAACAAATTTGGTATTAAGTAAAAGTATAAATGGAAGATTAGTAAGGAGAGAGCACTCTGAGGACTAGATTAGCTGAAGGAAGATTTATTGAGTTTGCCTTCAGAGGTGAGGCTTTCAGTAGGTGGAAGAAAGAAGGTAGAATTGCAGATAGGGAAAATGATGTGTGCAAATATCCAGATAAGACATTGATAAGATCAGTATGTCAGTAGCAGAGGGCATATTTGGGTGAGGGACAACAATAGGTGCTGCTTGAAAGGTGTCACATTCAGATGCACTACAAAAACCACACTGAATGCTCTAAACAACAACAAAATTCAGAATCAATTTTTCAGAAATGAATATGAACATGGAGTTTTAAAATATTGAACAGAATTTCAGCAAGCTTCTCTGGGCTCATATGTGTATTGGAAGGGGAAGGGGAGAGAAATTAGCATTGGTAAGAGTAGTAAGGAGGCTGGTCGTGATAATTCAAAAGTGTCATGGAGGGTCGGTACCAAGGGGGTAAAAAAAGAATTTGGAAATAGGAAAATAATCAAATTTGCAGAGTAGTTAGAGAAAAAGATGGAAAGGAAAGAGCAAAGGGCTTTTGAACATCTGACAATTCAAGATTGGATGGAGAAGAATGGTGATGACACTAATGAAAACAAAATGATTAGAAAGGAGTTAGAGGAGATGAGAGATGGGCAGCTTCCAGAGATGGTTAGCAGATTAAATAGGCTGGACTCAACAACAGTCTCGATAGTCAGGTGGTAAAGGACAAGAAGATGTCAAGCATGGCTTTTAGTTTTCAGGCTTGAGGCAATGAATGAATGGATGATGAGATGAGGACCAAGATTGATAGGTAAGTTAATCAGGATTGACGGTAAATTTTACAGTGAATTTGAAGTGTCTTTGAAACACTAAGTGGGAATGTCAACTAGGTTGTTGGAAATGAAGCCTAGTCTGTAGACAGGTCAGAACAGCAAAGTGATTCCCAAACAGCAATGACTCCCCACAACCCCATTTCCCACAAGAGGACAACTGACAATATTTGGAGACATTCTGTAGTCACAACTGGTGGAAAACAGAGATTGCTAGTTGTATCTAATGCGTAAAGGCCAAGGGTGTCACTCAAGTAGAATTCATAAGATAAGCCCCCAACAACAAAGAATTATCTAGCTTCAGATGTCAATAGCACCAAAGTAGAGAAACTCTGGGCAGGAGATACCCATTTGGGAGATATAAGATATGCATGGAAATTAAAGTTGTAGCATAATGAGACGATAGAATGAGAAAAAACTTAGGCTGGAGTCTTAAAAATTTTTATATGGCCATATGGAGGAGGATGAGCCTGCAAAGAAGACCTATAATAAGGAGAGATCAGAGAAATAAACGGAAAAGCAGTAGGTGGGGGTCACAGCACATGTTCAGAAGTGTTTCTGAAGAAGGGTGATGTTCAGCAGTAGACAGGCTAAATATACCCATTGGACTTAGAAAGATGGAGGTAACTAGTGCACTTAGCAAAAGCAGTTTCTGTGACATACTAGTGATGAAAGTTAAATTTAAGTAAACGAAGCAAATGAAGATCCTCTGAACTATGATGAAAAAGGAAGGCTAGAGATCAGGAGAAAGTAAGTTTAAGGAAGGATTGTTTGTGTTGACACTGCTGCTTTTAAGATGAGAGAGTCCTGCCGTCAAAAGGGGGAGGGGATCCAGTTCAAAGCAAGTTTTGAATACAGAGTATAGAGTGATTTGTCGGGATAGGTAATAGAACATTAGTGGATCGTGAATCAATTTAGTGGATTGGAAATACCATTTTTAAAAATGTGATAAAACAGAAGAGAAAATAATAGAGAATCACATAAGATAAAATACTTCATGAAATTACTATTTTGTGTGTGCATGTATGTGTGTGTGTGTTTAATCTGCAATTTTAGTAACTAAGTAAACACAGATAATGAAGACAAACCACTCTCTAGTACTTTAGGTATAGATGACTTGGAAAACAATGATCTCATAATGGAAATTTAAAAATAAGGAAACAATAGAGGAGAAGGTAGAAAACTAAGATGAGTGTAAGACTAAAGCACAACATTCAGATTAAGATATCCTATATACAATGGCCCAGCCCCCTACAAGGCTGGGATATGTGACCTTCCCAGATGCTCCGATAGCCCACTGTTCTTTCACAGTAACTGTATTGCAACTGTCCACTTCTTGTCCATCATCCTTCTCAAACAGTGTGCACTATGAGATGAGGCGCTGTTATATCCCACTGTTCAGCATGATGCCTAGCACATAGCGAGTGTTCATTAAAGGTTGATTTAGTGAATAATTTAAAGATATGACACTGAAATTACAGAATCCAAAAGTCAATGGTTTTCATCTATTTATAAAATGATTTTGGATCCTCTCAGAGGCAAATTATGACAAGCCACAAACTTGATTCCAGAAAGCAATTACCATCAGAAATCTGGGTATGCATTCTATATCAGACAGTTTTATTGGCTGCAATGGAAACCAACTCTGGCTGACATAAGCAGAAAACAAATTTCTTGAGTACTGGGTAGTTCATAATTGCCAGGAAATCCAGGCTTGGAAAATATTCAAGAACAAGGGAAGCTAATGCATTAACCTGGACCACAGCCAAATCACCCATACCATGAAATCAGACCATTCAGGACAATGTCGCCTCTAAACCTAGATAGCCCAGGTGCAACCACCACCACCATAAGCAGTGGTCAGTGAATAAACTACTGCATTACTATGACTGTTGCCCCTGAGAACTGGTATTGTCGCCTCTCATGCTCCTCCATCCCAGATTTTTAGTGTTCCTAGCTTCTGATCCTAGATTCAAGGCAACTGCATGTGATTGGTAGAACCTATGTGCCTATGCCAAACTGCAAGGGGGGACAGGAAACTGAATATCTTTCATTATGGAAGAAGGAATAATACATTTCCAAACAAAAGAATATGCCAGGCTGTCAAACAGTAAGTAATAAATATCTACTACATAATGGACAACATATAATCCCATAAATTCCTTAGTTGATGCCAGTCACCAATATCTAGTGCTACCTTGAATTGAACCGAATGCAATGGAAAGCTTTAGCTGCCAAGATGCAAAGCACTCAGCACTGTACACTTGGTGTTATACCTGAACAGGTTTACTCGTGAATGATGCACAGACGCTAGATCACCCTTAAATGACAGGTGAATGTCACCCTTTAATAGAATCACTGACCCTGAGATTTATGTCTTCTTATGTTTAACATGGACAGCCATCATTTCAGCTTCTTGGTAGATGATTCTGTCCCCTTAGTTTAAATGGTGCCAATCACTTCTGTAATTGCCTTGAAGTCCATATCAAGCATTTCTAGCCATGTGTATGGCTATTTGTGGTGACCTTCATGAAGATGTTCTGTCTCCCTGGTATTCATCTGAGATGATCCTGCCCCATGCCTGTCCAGGTTTCATCTCTGCCAGGCAGCACACTTTTTACCTGTCTTCTGCCAGCATACTCCACTAAGCATGGCTATTAATTTCTGAAAGGATAAGGGTGGATTTCTGCCACTTAGACACACATCCATATACTTTTCCTAATCCACTTTTAGGAAATCCACATGAAGAAGACAGTGTCTGCTTTGCATCCATTAAGGAAAGTTTATGTGATATTTTTATAGATTTTTTAGACATTAACACCCCAAATACTTGATATGCCAGAAGCTGAGAACTATATCCATTTGCTTCCTTTAAATTTTCTTCAGGCAAAAATATATACTTTAATCACTAATTTACCTAAATAGTATTGTATAACAGACCTTATTCTCTTTACCATTTCACTACTTGATTCTTTTTTAAATTTGTGCTAATTAGTTATACATGACAGTAGAATGCACTTCAACAAATCATACATAAATGGAGTATAACTTCTCATTCTTCTGGCTGTACATGATGTAGAATCACACTGGTCATGGAGTCATATATGCAGATAGGGTAATAAGGTCAGATTCATTCTACTATCCTTCCTACTCCCACACCCCCTCCCTTCACTCCCATCTGCCTAATCCAAAGCCAATCTATTCTTTCCTGGACCCCACCTTTATTGTGAATTAGAATCTGTCTATCAGAGAAAACATTCAGCCTTTGGTTTTGGGGAATTGGTTTATATTTAGCTTAGCATGACATTCTCCATTTCCATCCATTTACCTACAAATGCCATAATTTCATTCTTCTTTAAGGGTAAATGATATTTCATTATGCATATATACCACATTTTCTTTATTCATTCATCTGTTGAAGGGCACCTAGGTTGGTTCCATAGTTTAGCTATTGTGAGTTGAGCTGCTATAAACATTGATGTGGTTGCTTCACTGTAGTATGCTGATTTTAAGTTGCTTGGGTATAAACCGAGAAGTGGGATACCTGGGTCAAATGGAGATTCCTCAGAATCTCCCTACTGCTTTCCATAATGGTTGCACCAATTTGCATTCCCACCAGCAAAATATGAGTGTACATTTTCCCCCACATCCTTGCCAACATTTACTCTTGCTTGTATTCTTGATAATTGCCATTCTGGTGGAATGAGATGAAATCGTAGAGTCTTGATTTGCATTTCTCTAATTGTTAGAGATGTTGAACATTTTTCATATATTTGTTGATTGATTGTATTTCTTCTTCTGTGAAGTGTCTGTTCAGCTCCTTACCCCATTTATTGATTGGGTTATTTGGTTCTCTGGTGTTAAGTATTTTGAGTTCTTTATATATCCTGGCAATGAATACTCTGAGGTGCATGTGGTAAAGATTTTTCTCCCATTCTATAGGCTTAGGCACTAGAACAGAGACCCTGTGCCTAATAGAAGAAAGAGTAGGCCCATATCCTCAGCGTGTCGGCTTAGGATCTGACTTCCTTAACAAGACTCCTAACGCGCAAGAAGTAAAATCAAGAATCAACAAATGGGTGGATTCAAACTAAAAAGCTTCTCATCAGCAAAGGAAACAATCAGTATCTGATTCTTAATGTTCATCTCTGTTGCTCTCTGTGCTTCTTGCTCTTAACTGCTGCAGAATAGTCCATAGAAAGCATGGACAACAGAGTTGCAACAATTGCTCACTACCAGAGATGCAGAATCTCCTTGACTGGGTCCTTTTGTGCACTCACATGAGGATTTTTTGGGGGGATATCATCTTAGGTACGGGATTGCTGGTCCATGGGGCAGAGGCAGACTAGACTTCAGTAAGGACTGCCAGATGGCTTCACACAATGCCTGTTCCATTTCACAGCACTGTCAGTCATGAATAGGGTCCTATTCCCTACATCTTTGCTAACATTTAATGTTATTCAATTTACACCCAAATTTAGAAAAAAAGAAGTGGATGTTTTAATTCTCACATCTCTGACTATTAGCACGTGTGAGACATTAGAACTATTTTTAAAACATTCTGTTCTTGATTGTCCATTCACTGCTATAGTTCCTGGCTTTTCCTGTTGGAATAGAGAAATTCCTGTATATTTTAGATATAAATTGCTTTTTGATTCTAGACATCACAGACTTTGCTTCCAGTCTATCATCCCTGTTAATTCTCTCATGGTACACTTCCTTGAACAGAAATCCTCTAGTGTCGATGCAATCTAATATGTTAATTTTTGCCTAATGGTATGTAGTTCCCCAATCTAATTTCTATTCAAGTAAAAGACATAGAGTTTTTTAATTAGATTGAGAAAACCCAGCCTATAATTGTATTCACATCTGAAGTTCTGATTCCACATTTATTCATCCCTCAGAATTAAGGTGGGAGTAAAAGATGGTATGAGGGAAGAAAATCAAATTTGATTAGAAATCATAGATTTTCTATTTACTATTCATGTGAATTGATGTAAGGAACTTACATTCTCTGGGGTTTAATGCTCTCATCTGAAAAATACAGAGAAAAGGTGTGAGAAAACTTTGGACCTGTAGTGTGGTTCTGTAACTTTTCCTTCTTTCTTTCCTTCCCCATTACCTAGCTATGTATAAATGTCATATGGGCCAATTATTCCCGGGCCAATTGTTCTTTTGTTTGTTGTTTTGTTTGGTACAATTCTGAATGCTTCTAAAGAATTGCCTCCAATTGCCCTTAAAGAAGCTTCCCTGTGCTTAGTGTTACTGGAATTTTAAAAAAACAGAAAATTCTCTGGCTATTTGTTTATGTATTTGAAAAGAATTTTTATGTTGGTTCTTTTTAGTTATACATGATAGTATAATCCATTTTGATAAATTATACAGGCATGGAACATATCTTATTCAAATTAGGGACCCACTCTTGTGGATGTACGTGATGGTGGGATTCACTATGGCATGTTCATAAATGTATATAGGAAAGTTACATTAGATTCTTTCCACTTTCTTTCCTGTTTCTATCCCTCCTCTCTTCCCTTCATTCTCCTTTTTCTAATCCTCTAAACTTCTATTTTTCCTTCACTCCTTATTATGGGTTAGCTTCCACATATCAGAAAACATCTTCCTTTGTGGGGTTTTGGCACCATTTACCAGCAAATGTCATAAAGCTATTCTTCTTTGTGGCTGAGTAATATTCCACTGTGTATATATACCACAATTCCTTCATCCATTCATCTGTAGATGAGCATCTAGGTTGGCCCATAGCTTAGCTATTGTGAATGGTGCAGTTATAAACATTGATATGACTGTATCACTGTAATATGCTGATTTTTAAATCCTTTGAATATATACTAGGGAATGGGATAACTGTGTCAAATGGTGGTTCCATTCCCAGATTTTTAAGGAATTGGAGAAGCATTTTCTTCCTGCCTACTGTGTGCCTGTTCCTGAATTATAAAGATAAATCAGAATAGAGAAATTAACAATAGAACAAAATCAACACATTAGATTCTAACAAGTTACATTCACCTCAGCCTGGGGAGGAGGACCATTCCTGAGGGCCAATTGGCTTCTCTCTGTTTTCAACATAGGCTCTGGGAGTACCTGATTTGAATGAATATTGAGGGGAAGAAAAAGGAGAAGAATGCTACTATTGCAAGGGAAAACAAGTATTCCTAAAACTGATTTCATTCTTCTAGTGATAAATTTCAAACTCAAATATCACTAGATGTTATGACAGTCCCACTGAGTAACGCCAGGATTCCCAGTCACTTGGCTATTGAGGGTGCCAGGTCCTTGCAGTGCAATCAACACAAAATAACCAACATTGCAACTACCCTGTATCGAGAAAAAGATCTAGGAAATGACCTCAAACAATTGAAACAGGAGTATAGAGAAAGATGGAAAAAGAGTATGGGCATATAAAGGGTGCTATGTAACTTGAACAACTGCCCCCAAAGTGAAGAGTAACACATGCTGGAGAAGCAGGAAACCTTGAAGGGTGTTTTTAGTACTCAACTGACAAGCTGCTGCTTCTGGCTCTATGATTTGGCTAAAAATGGTGACTTTCAATCTTTTTTCCACTTTAACACATACAATGAAAAATGTTCATATGCAAGATATATTCTTACATGCATATTTTCCCAATAAATGACTGTCAATCCATTTTTTTCTCTCACATTCAAGAAAATGTAACAGAAAACATGAAAATGAGAACAATGTTCAAAAACTGATTCCAAATGTTGGTTCTTTATTGGTAGAGCAAAAAAAATTTGTGATTCTTATTTAAATTAGCATGCCACCAGATTATCACAAGTAGCTATGAAAATTAGTAAAACTATTTGAAAACTATGGACCTAGCTCATGTTCACCAGACCTACCAGTTGTAAGTCAACCCAGCTGAACCTTTCACTGATCAGTATTACCAGTGCATTTGTGGATCTTGTACTATAAGCCAGATGTTTCTATAAAATATGGCATGTCCTCCCCCAAAAATCAAAAAGATAGACTTATGTTACTATTTTGTAGATGAGAAACCCAAGACTCAGAAAGGTTATTCACCTAGTTCTTTGACACACTAATGGTAAAGCCAAGGTTTAAAACTAGGAATGTATGTTCCAGAATCAAGAATCCCAGCCTTATCTCTTAAAGGCTGACTCAAGTTCCAACAATAAAAGTAAGATAAATGGGGGAATCTGGCTTTGACCAAAACACACTAGACATTTGCTGATTTGAGAGATGCCCCCATTATCAAATCAAGACATTCAGAAATTTTCAAGCATGATTTCCAGAAAACTACTCACCATTCATATTCACATTAGCACAGAACTAATGTTTAAGATCACACCCACAGAAGGCTCTAAACCAGAGGGAGAAGTCATCAAAAGGGAGGGAAAAGGAAGGATGGACAGAGGAGGTAATTCATATAGGCTGTGGAAATCAAGGCCACAGAGATGGATAAGAAAAAGACACCATTGTACTGTCTCCAGGAGGTCGGAAGGGGAAAGGAGAGTGAGCCCACTTACTATCTTCCAGAGCACAGAAACTATGGTATCTTTTCGAATCTGTGCAACAGCTGCCATTTCCATTTTCTTAGAAGAGGAATATTTCAGAGGTTGAGTACTTTTTCTGAACTCGCACTGCTGGAAAATAGCAAAGCAAGAGCTTGATTCTCTTTAATTGGAGCTGTAGGAACCAAACATCAGGAAAGGCCAAGAGAGTGGAGAAAGGGAAAGGCTAACTTTGGTACCAGTCACTGGTGCCATTCTGATGTCCAGTCTACCTTCACCCACTGCAATCACTTTCTTCATCATTCCATGAGTACAGAAGATACTTGAGTGCTCCTCCCTAAGTATGAAGCCAGGCAACCCTCTGGGTCCCAGCCTTCTGAAAAGTATTGCTTCCCCATTGAACAGAATATGAAGTCCTTGACATATATATATATATATATATATATATATATATATACACATATATATAGTTTTTAATGTGTGTGTATATATACACACATACTTATATAAATATGTATATATACATATGTGTATGTATATATGTATATATGCATATGTATATAAATATATATATTTAATAAATGCATATTTATATATTTATAAATATATTTATATAAAATATAAATATACTTATAAACATATATAAATATATACATGTATATGTATATAAATATATACATATATGTATGTATATGTATATAAATATGTGTATATATACACATACATATATATAAAAATACTCTTGGCATGTTTGGGAGCAAAGATTAATTGGAAAAGTGAATGCTTGTAGAAAAGTAATTGGTGTTCCCTTGACAAAATGTAATGGATTTAAGTATGGGCTGGGGTTACCTCTTAACCAGGTAGGAAGTATTAATATGACTGCAGTGGCCACATTGCTCCTGAGTCTGGAGTCTGTGGGTTGAAGCAGATAGAATTTGGGAGATTATGTAGTAAAAACTTGAAAAGTAGATGTGCTTATGATTTTCCAAAAATTAAAGGCTGGAGAGACTGGTACCAAAGTTAGCCTTTGCCTTTCTCCACTCTCGCAGGCCTTCCCCCATGTTTGGTTTCTACAGCTCCAATTAAAGATACGAAAAGGACATCTGTATCCATAGGGATCCAAAACAGGCCAAGGGAAAGGACCCTAGGGATGAGGTTTAGTAGGGTCTCCAAGAGGGTGAACTGAACTTAGTGGAATAAGTTCACTGCTGTCCACATCCTCCAAGCTCCAGCACACTGCTCCATGAGCCTTGCCATCAGTGCTTCCCCTGTGCTTGTGAACCTGCATCGGCAGCTGCTCAGTCCATCTCCTGGGTCATGGCCCAGGACTCTACATTTTAAGAGGCTTCCTAATGATTCATAAAGAGAAAATCCAGTTTAAGAATCACTAAGCTAATGATTGGGACTGATCAGATACGGGACAGCAATGGCCTTAAATGAAGAGATTCTCTTACAAACTAACGTTGCAGATTTTAAGTAGTCAGGTCAGCATGTCTTACAAAGTCAACATAGACACTGCATTAGCAAATTCTGAGCTGTGCTTCCTAGGGGTAACATAGGGTCAGGTTCCTGTGGGCCTCTGCTCATAATATTTTCATCGAGCAATAAATGCATAACCTTGTTTGATATGTGTTTCCTCTGAAGACACCTAAATGAATAAACATTGTTGGTACATGAACAGTGAGCTTATGGACATCAGCTCTCTGACTCATGCCTGAACAAAGCTTTCCTAGCACATGTATTTTCTCTAAAAGGCACATCAAAGCCTTCATGCACTTAGGAGCTCTAGACAGTACTTGAGCAGCATGCTCAGGGTAATTTTAAAAAGCAAAATTACCAATGAAAGGAACAAAATATGAAGAAAGTGTTTATGATATAAAATCTAAAACAAGAAAGCACAGCATTACCTGGTTCTACCTCTACTCAGAATATGCAAGTCGGATGACTTGAAGTTTTCATAGGCCTGTGCATGTTTTCAAATGACTGTAGAAACACCGTGAGCATTGATTTGAGGGTTACAAATAAATTGTAGGTAATAGACAAATTTGCAAATGGAGTGCACAAATAATGAGGATTGATTAAACATAGTCACATCGATAATTTATAAAATACTTTTATATGCATCACCTCATTATCCTACTAGAACCCACAGTAACTCTGCAACTTAAATAGGACATGTGCTATTTCAATTCCCAACACTCAAATGAGAGTCAGAGGCCAAGAGAGCTGAGACAGAAGTCCAGGTCTTTCAGTTCCAAGGCCCTTGCTTTTCTCCATTGTACAATAAGAGGAAGACAACTATGTGAACATTCTGGCAGATGCCAGAACTATTCAGTCAGGTGAAGATGTCTCAGAGAAGTGGGGTGCAGTGGTAAGCTGGCAAAGCATGCTTACACTGGAGGAAATTTGGGAATCAGAGCAGACCCAGCCCTGGACACAGAGGGGGGCTTAATAACTTTTGGCATGAGCTACACGTGAGGGCTATTTATATGCACTGAGGTTTGCTTTGATGTATTTCACTCAGAAGGCAGGCGTTGACTGGAGCCCACAGGTGCACTGTATTAGCTAATTAAGCAGAGAGGAGAGAAAAAGCAAAGATCAGAGACAAGTGGGAGGAACACAAAATAAAGTAGGTAATTCAGTAAATAGAAGTTGAGTTGAAGAAGTAGATGGAGAGGATACATCTTGTGCTGCTATTTCAAAAAAAGAAGTAAAGATTTAGCATTTAGTTTTAAATGGAAGATTATTTCATGCATTTAGGACAATTTGGGCAATTGTTCTGAGGTATTAACAGTTATGAGGTCTAGCCACAGCTGTCATTTGCTAGCCATGACCTGCAGAAGCTGTTGATACATTTCTCAGACTCAGCTGACCCATCTATAAATGGGGATTCAATTTAATTCAGGTCAATATATGAAAGGGAGGGCAAGTCATGCCAAAGAAGAGCCAGAGCCAAAGCTCAGAACTGTGAAGCCTTGCTGTGGGCTTGGGGAACTATGCCCTGTTTCTCACTGCTGAAGAATGTGGGGTAGAAAAGCCTGGAAGAACTGGAGTAGACAATGTCTAGTTGCAATCATTCAGGTAGGTGCCTCAGGGATGTGTAGTGAGGAGACAGTAAAACGATGTATGTGAAAGCAGACTGTAAACTGTAGAACAAACAAATATCATATAGTGTATTTTCTTATGAAAACTGCAAAAGTTGGAGGTCTAAGTAAAGTGGGAAAATACCAACACAAAAATGCAAGTCTTTCTAAATGAAGGATGTGCTGGAAAGCAATGAAATCATGCTTGCAATGTAAGACCACTCAGTGGAAACCTTTGAAGGCAACAGACACTTTTGACATTTGATCTGAAAAGTCAGTAGATGCTTCTGAAGATTGAGGATGAATGGTCTAGGATAAACATGGGCAGTTCTGGGCTTTTTAGGATAGGGAAATGGTTAAAATTCAGCAAAGTGTTCTGGGAACCCAGATATGGCTTGCTACATTTCTGCCAGGATGGGAAATGGGAAATTATTTAAAGTCTTAAATTCCAATATGATGAGCCCTGTGATGAGAAGAAAAGTGAGGACCTTGAAGAAAGAATCGTGAAGCTGGAAGGGACTCTCCAGAGCCTGCACAACACAGTGGACAGAAGTATAAGATAGGGAGCCCAGCTGTCCAGCACTGGACCTCAGTTCCACCACTTACAGGTGCATGGGAGAGTTGCTCAACCTTTCTGGGCCTCAGATCCTCACTTGTAAAACAGGGATGTGAAACCTACTTCTCAGAGTTCTTATGAAGATTAAATAAATGTATAAATTAGAGTGCTTAAATTACTGTCAATTGGGTGTTTAATAAATGTAAGAATTTATTAATTCTACCTCCTACTTTAGAAATGGGAACACTGAGATTTGAAGAAATTGACTTGCCACAGCTTAGGACTTTTTAGATTTTCATATTTTCAGCAAAGCATTGTTCCTTCTGTGTCTAAGAGGCCTAACTGCCAGCAGCATTAGCTTCTGTACTGACACTGAAAAGGAACCAAGAAAGATTTGAAATGACAAGACTGGAGTTCAGGGAGACAGAAGGTCAAATAGTGACCTATTCTGAGATTGGAAAGCAGAACCTTATGAATCAGAGACTGTAAAACACTCTCAAAAGGAGGGGGATTGCAGAGTCGGCATTGCTCACTATCAAAATATCCACCAGGAAATAGCAGAGTTGGAGAAGGCAGAGTGGCAGATGGGGAGGTGTGGAGAGTTACCTTAGGAAAGGAAAACAAAAGCCACCTATTTGCTCTGTCGCATTCGCATTCTGGATTCTAAGCTGCAGTGGCTGGCTCCTTTGGAGTGCGCCCTTTTTTTTCTCTCCCCTCCCTAGCTCCATTCTTGGCGATGCATTTTATCCTCTAGCAGATGGCTACAGCTGCTGTGGTGGCATCTGTTGCTGCTCTTTCACCTTCCAGCCTTGGCAGGAGCAGTTGGCAAGAAAATCTTGCAAGGTCTGTCAGCACCCAGTAGTATCACTATCTGTCAAACTTGCAAAAAAGAACCTATTTCAAGGCAGAGGAAGTACTGGTGTTACCAGCTGCAATCCCTGGGGCCTATTTGATCCAAGATTCTGCTTCAGGCTAAGTCCTCTCATGAGATCAGAGACTGGAAGGGAGGACTTGAGGTGCGCTCAATTCACTCATCCCATCTTTAGGAGCAAGGACCCTTCTGATAGGCAAATAAAGAGGCTCCCCTGCAAAGAGCAGTGAGTGCTATGGATAGAACCACACTGAAAAGCCAGAAGGAATTTGAAGGAATGAAGATATCCTGTTAACCTCTGCCCTCCCCAGCCTCACTCAGCAAGATGATCCTCAATCTGGACGAAGTCAGTCCTCACCAGGTCTGGCAATACAGTCAGAACCCTATCCACAGCAGTGCACAGAGTCTGTGGGAGCCCTGGCCAGCTGCTGGGTGTCTCGAATTGTGGCCTTCTCTCCATCTCTGCTGTGTTCATTCCATCTTGGGAGAAGACGTTTGCTGTGGTTTTCTGTTTTGCACTTCTGTCCCCAGTAGAAGCAAAATTGTGTCTTGAAGCCCAGTTTGTCCTGCCTGGATGCTGGGTTGATGTTTAGGAATTGGAGCCTTTCCTCTGCAGCCTGTCTTCCCAACCAGAGAGATCAACAAGAAGGAGGGTTTATCTGTCTCCTTGAGGATGTCATTTATCCCAGCACACAGGCTCTTACTGCCATGCCCCACATCAAATGTCAAAAATATTGGACACTGACGCAAGCTTGAGTTGATCCTGAGTTTAACCTGCCCTCTGAGAATGTGTGATTTGAAAGGAAGGTCTTCCCCACCCTTCCCCACCTCCATCAAATTACTGCAGGAGGAATCTGTGAACCATTAAATTACTCTCTCAGCCCTCAGTGGAAAATTGGAGGAGAGTCAGCAGTCAGGAGTAGAAGGCCAAATCTGAAGGAGGGACCAGTATTTTCCCAGTGACTGACCATTTGTATCAACTGACAAGCCGTGGGAGAAAAGATGGGACAAATTTTGAAGAAAATCACTTTGAAGAAAATACATAAAGGAAATAGAAGACACCATATTTAGTTCAAATTATTTAAAATTCATTGAATATCCAACTGGGCACTCTGCTACATATTAGCACCCAGGAGAGGTATAGAGCAATATGGTACCCAGAAAGAGGGAATCTTAGGAGGATCAAGGAAAGATGAGAGAAATTGAGCTAAATCCACAGACAGAGGATGTAGCACTGGAGGGAAACTAACAATCAGAACACAGAGGAGTACTCTGCTCGAAGTAGCGATATGAGCATGTGTGTCTACCCTCCCACTCACTAAGGGTTCTGTTGCAGTGACAAAATTTTAAAGGATACAACCCTAATGATGCTGGAAAACAATAAGAAAAGCAGCCAGCAGACAAAAACTGCTAGTAAATTTATACTATCCGGAAACGGCTGGCATCAGATAGAGAAGCCATCGCAGAGAAAACTTTGGTCCAATGCACTAGACAATAGTACATTTCTTCTCCAGAGATGTGCTGTTGAAGCCTCAAGTTCAAAGCAAGGAAATATGAAGAGTCAGAGAGGCTAACGCAGTAACCATGAGGGTATTTAGTTGAAGGACCACATTGGAACAGCTGGGTCTGTTAGACCCCTCGCACCCCCTGCACACACAGAACATGGGGCAGAACCACTTTTGGCCAAGGCTCAAGCTCCGATTAGGGTTCTGCAGAGAAAAGCAGGTTCCCCCCAGGAAGACTTCACAGAATAGGTTTGGAGTCCTAAGACAAGA
Source organism: Glaucomys volans (assembly GCA_020662805.1). Lineage (NCBI taxonomy): Eukaryota > Metazoa > Chordata > Mammalia > Rodentia > Sciuridae > Glaucomys > Glaucomys volans. The sequence goes on from JAJEJO010001740.1 coordinate 60,362, forward strand.
GAGAACCTACCCTTTCCTACCTTAAAACATCCTATAGGGCCTCTGGCCTGGAAGAATGAAGATACAGAAGAAAGGGAAGAAGAGGAAAGGGGAGGATAATGACTAAGGCATACTGAGCGCCCACTATGTGCTCCGCACTGCTCTGAGCACATTCAGTCTATTAATTCATTTGACCCCACACACACTATGAGACAGCTACTATTACTGTCTCCATTATGCACACAAGGGAACTGAGCCACACATAAAAGGATAGTTGACTTCTAAGATTACAAATTTTAAAAACGGAGAAGCTAAGGTACAAATCAAGGTGCTCTGACCCCAAAGTAACAATAATCCTTAATCCTAGGGAAGCCTCCCTTCCCTCTTCTAAAACTGTAGGTAATGAGAACAAAACATCTCAGTATTTTACTTTCTTATTGGGAAATAAAAATACACATGTATAAAGTCCATAAACATAAAAATGCATCTCAATAAAGCAAATACCCATTTAGTTAGTACCCAGTTAAAACACAGACATCACTGGTAGCTCAGAAGCTCCCCACCTTCCCTACTTTCCTTTTCAGCCACTACCTCAATCATGTCCTTTCTCCTAAAAATTCTCCTCCCTGACTGCTACCACTATCATTTACTTTTGGTTGACTTTTGTACTTTACGTACACAGGATTATAGAGTGTGTATTTTTGTACCAGCCTCATTTCACTCGACATTATATTTAAAAGTTTCAGGTTGCATCCTGTAGATGCAGTTTATTCACATTCCTGGCTATATAATATTTCACTTTATGGATTACACCACAATTTATTAACCCCTCTGCTGGTGATAGATATGTGGTTGTTTGTGTAATGCTATTATGAATCTCTTTGAATTCATCTCTTGGTGCCCATAATGCACACCTTTTACTAGTGCTTATATGTAGGAGAGGAGGAATTGTTGAGTCTTGAACAGGCATCTCCTTGATTTTGTTACATGATGTCAAACCATTTTCCAGCCTGATTGTATCAATGTACACTTTCACCAAAGTGTTTGCCAGGTGCTTTACATTCTCATCAGTACTTAGTTTTAGTAGTCTTTTTCATTACAAGCCTTTATTTCAAGTTGTATAATTTTAATGAGATTGAACTTGTTTTCCCACTAAGCTAGGTTCTGTCTTTTTCTGGACAGAAAAATCTGTATTTAAGATTTATCACACATGTATGCACATACTCTAGATAAAAGCCCTTTGTCAATTATATGCACATTAGAAATTCTGTATTGATTCTTGCTCTGTGATTTCTTTTTCATTCTCTTACTGGTGTCTTTTATTAGAAGCTCTTAATTAAAATTTTTAATTAATTTTTTATTTGTTTTAATTAGTTGCACATGACAGTTGAATGCATTTATACATTTTGATAGATCATACATAAATGGAGTGTAATCTCTCACTTTTCTGATTGTACATGTTGTAGGATCACATCAGTCATGCAGTCATATATGTACATGAGGTAATAATGTCTGTTTCACTTTACTATTCTTCCTTTAAATGTTTAAGAGAATTTCATAATATCTACCAAAATTGCACATGCATTTATGCCTTGACCCAACAATACCACTATATTAGCAAAAATACAAAAAGACCAATATCAGTGTCTATACACTGCAGCAGCATTTATTTATAATAACAAATGACTGGAAACAATACAAATACCTATAAATTGAGAACTGACTGAATAAATTATAGTCCAACCACGCTAAAGGGCATAATTCATCTGTTAAAAAATAGTCTACAATATTTCAAAATACTACTGTATTGCTAAGTGAAAAAAGGAAAATGCAGAACAATAGATAGTATGTGAACCTTTATAAGAAAGGAAAGAAAAACAAATATGTATTTGTATGAATGTATGTGCGGCTGGGCTTGTGTAGGTGTATATATACATGTGTATATATGTACAATAAATGTATTCCTAAATATATACAATGAATGTACATATATTGTACATATTTATAGATGGATGCTCATTGTTATTTCAACAAATGAGAAGATAAACTGTAAACTGAAAATTAGTTATTACTTAGACGAGCAAGACAGAGTACGGGGTCAGGGAAGAAAACTAGAACTTACTTTGTATTTGTCTTTGGACTGATATTAGATTAATCTTAGATAATTACAAAGCAAATAAAAATGAACAAATAAAAAGTAATTGCTAAAAATTAAAAGCAATAAAAATAACTATGAAAACACATGATGGAAATTATTTCAAATGAATTTCAAACACAGTACATGCTTTAGTGGTAGATGTGTCCTAAAAGCTAAAAGAATTTCAAGGAAATCTTAAACCATTTTAATATTTTCCTGAAAGCATTGCACATGAGCATAAGTGTGTTGTTGTAGGATGCAGCAAGTAAATGAAAATGGTTATAATGTTAATGCTATGAGGAAACAAGGTTTTTAAGAAGTAAAAAGATACAAGCATAAATCCAGGCTTAAGTAAAAACATTGTACTCGTAGATATTATTTGTAAATATCAATATAAATTTCTTAATTTCCTTTTTTAAAAAATCATAGCTATTAGATCTATCCACTGAAAATGTGTAAGAATAATGACCAAATAGGCAAAAATGAAGAAGTCTAACCTAGGAAGGTAACTGATTGTACACAATTGTCACTTAGTGTCCATGGGAGATTAGTTCCAGGAGTCCAAGTAGATACCAGAAATCCTCAGATGCTCAACCTTCTCATATCAAATGAGATAGTATTTATTTATAACCTTAACATATACTCCCATATACTTTAAATCATCTCTAGATTATTTATAATACCCAATGCAAAGTATTGGGTAAATTAGTTGTTACACTGTATTGTTTAAAGACTAATAAGGGGAAAACGTCTGTATGTGTTCAGTACAGAAGCAATTTTTTTGGGGGGTGGGGGTACTGGGATTGAACCCAGAAGTGCTTGACCACTGAGCCACATCCCCTGACCTTTTTAACAGTTTATTTAGAGACAGAATCTTGCTGAGTTGCTTAGGGCCTCACTAAGTTGCAGAGGCTGGCTTAGAACTTACTATCCTCCTGCCTCAGCCTCCTGAGCTGCTGGGATTACAGGTGTGTACCACCACACCCAGCCAGATGCAATTTTTTAAAAAGAATTTTCTCTGAGATTGGTTTGATTCATGAATCAGAATCCACAGATGGAGAGAGATAACTGCTTATCGGGGAGGAAATGGAAACAAGAAGGGCCAGTAGAACACCTTGCCAAGTTACCCATCTAAAACTACTATGTCAACAGGACTTGGGTACCAACTTAAAAGAGTCCCGTTAGTGAAAAATTGGACACCAAGATAACAATAACTGCAACATACTGAAACACAGAAAAAAAATCAAATCCATGAGTTAATGATAACTTTAAATCTCAGTCAATAGTAGAGAATGTTAGGGAACACAAAAGGAAAGAATCAAGAATTAATCCTACCTTTCCTATAAGAACTTCATTCAGATCAGCTAAGTAATTAAAAAGGGAAAGCTCTTTACAGAAGAATTCAAGTTAATAAATGAAGAAGGAAAACTAGAATATTCTCACATTGTGGCCTTTAATAAACTAATGGACTGAAGCCAATTAACAAATGGTCTAGTTTTTAAGTCTAAAGGTGGAAATGACAGGACATTTTAAAATGGATAAGGCTGACAGTTAAAGAACTCACTGATCAATATTAAAATCACAGGGAACAAAGATAAGCACATGCCACCATGATCAAGTAAGGTTCATCCCAGGGATGCAAGGTTGGTTCAACATATGGAAATCAATAAACCCAATTCATTACATGGATAGACTTAAAGACAAGAATTCCACAATTATTTCAATAGATGCAGAAAAAGCATTTGATAAAATTCATCATCCAATCATGCTCAAAACACCAGAAAAACTAGGAATAGTAGGAACATACCTCAACATTGTAAAAGTCATACGTGCTATACCCAAAGCCAACATCAATTCTAAACGAACAAAAATTGAAATTATCCCCTCTAAAAACTGGAACAAGACAGGGAGGCCCTCTTTCAACACATCTATTTAACATAGTCCTTGAAAACCTAGCCAGAGCAATTAGACAGATGAAATTAAAGGAATATGAATAGAAAAAGAAGAACTCAAATCATCCCTATTTGCCGACAACATGATTCTATATTTAGAAGACCCAAAAAACTCCACCAGAAAGCTTCTAAGAAGTCATAAACGTATTCAACAAAGTAGCAAGATATAAAATTAATACCCACAAATCAATTGTGTTCCTATAGACTAATGATTAATCAGCTGAAAGAAAAATTAGGAAAATTATCTCATTCACAATAGCCTCAAAAAAAAAAATACTTGGGACTCAATCTAACAAAAGAGGTGAAAGACTTCTACAATGAAAACTACAGAACACTAAAGAAATAAATTGAAAGATACCTTAAAAAATGGAAAGATCTCCCATGTTCTTAGATTGGTAGAACTAAAATTGTCAAAATGGCCATACTACCAAAATTGCTATACAGATTTAATGCAATTCCTATTAAAATTCTAATGATGTTCCTCATAGAAATAGAAAAAAGCAGTCATGAAACTCATTTGGAAAAATAAGAGGCCCAGAATAGCCAAAGCAATCCTTAGCAACAAAAATGAAGCAGGAGGTATCACAATACCAGACCTTAAATTATACTACAGAGCAATAGTAACAAAACAGCATGGTATTGGCACCAAAATAGACACATAGAGTAATGGAACAGAACAGAAGACACAAAGGCAAACCTACATAAATACAGGTATTTCATACTAGGCAAAGTTGCCATAACCATACATTGGGGAAAAGACAGCCTCTTCAACAAATGGTGCTGGGAAAACTGGAAATCCATATGTAGTAAAATGAAAATAGACTCCTATCTCTCACCCTGCACAAAACTCAGCTCAAACTGGATCAAGTCCCTGGGTATTAGACCAGAGACCCTGAGCCTACTAAAAGAAAAAGTCGGCTCAAAACTCTATCATGTTGACTTAGAAACTGAATTCCTCAGCAACACTCCTAAAACACAAGAGGTGAAATCAAGAATCAATAAATGGGATGGCATCAAACTAAAGAGCTTCTTCGCAGTAAAGGAAACAATCAAGAACATGAAGACAGGGCCTCCAAAATGGAAGAAAATTTTTGTCTCCTGCACCTCAGATAGAGCATTAATCTCTAGGATGTACAAAGAGCTCAAAAAAACTTAATGCCAAAAATACAAATAACCAAATCAATCAATAAATGGCAAAGGAACTGAACAGATAGATACTTCACAGAAGAAGAAATGCAATTGATCAACAAACATGAAAAAATGTTTAACATCTCTAGCAATTAGGGAGATGCAAATAAAAACTACACTGAGATTTCATCTCACTTCAGTCAGAATGGCAATTATCAAGAATACAAGTAACAATAAATGTTGATAAGGTTGTGGGGAAGAGGTATATGCGTACATTGCTGATGGGACTGCAAATTGGTACAACCACTTTAGAAAGCAGTATGGAGATTCCTCAGAAAACTTGGAATGGAACCACCATTTGACTCTGTTATCCCACTCCTCAGCATATGCCCAAAAGACTTAAAATCAGCATACTGCAGTGATGCAGTCGCATCAATGTTTATAGCAGCTCAATTCACAATAGCCAAGCTATAGAACCAACCTAGGTGCCCTTCAACAGATGAATGGTTAAAGAAAATGTGATATATATATACACAATGGAATATTACTCAGGCATCAAGAAGAGTGAAATTATGACATTTGCCAGTTATATGGATGGAATTGGAGACTACCATACTAAGCAAAATAAACCAGTCCCCCCAAACCTAAGGCCAAATGATCTGATATATGGATGCCAATACACAATGAAGGGGGGTGATAGAAGTTCATTGGATTGGATAAAGGGCAATGATGGGAAGGAAGCAGGGATGGGATTAGGAAAGACAGTAGAATGAATCAGACATAAGATTCCTATGTTCATATATAAATACACAAACATGATGTGTTACTCCACCTCATGTATAACCACAAGAATGGGATCCTAATTAAGGTAAGTCATACTCCATGTATGTATGTCAAAATACACTTGACTGTCATGTACATCTAAAAAGAACAAGTCAAAAAATATCAACACATTATATGCCTTCAATGTTGTAATAAGAACATAACATTCTTTATAAAATATTGAACCTGCATCTAATCAAACTTCTACACGAACTTATAGAAAGTACAGGTGCCAAAGGAATATGCTAAACAAACCTGAAGGTTTCAAAATCTAGAATGTAGGGAACTCTACAGGACAATGAACCCTGACACTTTGACAAATATTTGCAACAAGGGGGAGTGAGATGTAGAGATTTTAAAAGACTGAAGAGAAACAACGCAAATGAGAAGTATGATTCTTGTTGGAAAGTGATTCCAATAATCTACTCAGCATACCAATATCACCCGTAAATTGTAATATACAATTGTAACATACTGTAGTTATATTTTTAAAAGATCTCTTAGATGCATTTATTTAAGTATTTATGGATAAAATGATATATTAGAGAGTTACTACAAAAGAACCCTATGGTTGATATCCAATTAATCCAGCAAAGTTTATTTAAGATCACTCTGTTTACTATTTTTCAATTTCATCTTTGTATAAATCAGGCAGCTGCATCTGCATGGTGATGTTCTTGGGCTCTGTCTTATTTCATTGATGTGTTTGTCTTCTCCTTATGCTAGTATCATGATACATTAACAATGGGGGAGGGTTTTCATTAGTCTTGATACCTAATAAAGAAAATTATCTCACCTAATTCTTCCACAATGTTGTGGTTATCTTTGGATCATTTTTTTAAAATATTTTTAGAATCAGCTTTTCAATTCCCACCCAAAAATCTGTTAGGATTTAGAATTATTACCATTTCCTTACTTCTACTTCCTCTGAATTTAATTTTCTGTTCTTTTTCTAACTCCTTGCCACCAGCTATTGAGGTTTCTAGGTTATTGGGTTGATTATTTTAATTACAGAATCTTTTCTCTATTAATAGTTATATGCTTGTATTATTTTTCAGACCACTCTAAGTATTAAATTATGCCATTTTATCAAGGCTTAATCTCTGAGAGTTAAATGGCATTTTTGCCCTCTTTCTGAACAAGTCAAAAGCCTTAGAAAAATTTATACACTCTTCTAACTTGCACTATAGATTTTGAGTATTTTAATTAGGTTTGTTTTTAAACTCATAAGATAATGTTATTGTTGTATTATTATTTATTTTCATTTACCTCAACCTCACTCTTTTTTTTCTCTTCAATTCTTCTTGCATTTCATCAATCTAAAATCCTAAAGAATTTGTTTTATCATTTCCTTTAACAAGAGACTAGTTCTAGAACTCAAACGATTTTAGTAGAGTAGCAGGATATAAAATAAATGCTCATAAATCTAATGTTTTTTTATTTGTAAGTGATGCATCCTCTGAGAGAGAAATTAGGAAAACTATACCATTCACAATAGCCTCTAAAAAAATAAAATACTTGGGAATTAATCTAACAAAAGAGGTGAAAGACCTCTACGATGAGAACTACAGAACACTAAAGAAAGAAATTAAAGAAAGTCTGAGAAGATGGAAAGATCTCCCATGTTCTTGGATAGGCAGAATTAATATAGTCAAAATGGCCATACTACCAAAAGTGCTATACAAATTCAAAGCAATTCCAATTAAAATCCCAATGATGGACCTCATAGAATTAGAGCAAGCAATCATGAAATTCATTTGGAGGAATAAGAGACCCAGAATAGCCAAAACGATTCTTAGCAAGAAGAGCGAAGCAGGGGGTATCACAATACCAGACCTTCAAATGTACTACAGAGCAATAGTAACAAAAACAGCATGGTATTGGCACCAAAATAGACAGGTAGATCAATGGTACAGAATAGAGGACACAGAGACAAACCTACATAAATACAGATATCTCATACTTGACAAAGGAGCCAAAAACATACAATGGAGAAAAGATAGCCTCTTCAACAAATGTGCTGGGAAAACTGGAAATCCATATGCAGCAAAATGAAAGTAAACCCATATCTCTCACCCTGTACAAAACTCAACTCAAAATGGATCAAGGACCAAGGAATTAGACCAGACACTCTGCACCTAATAGAAGAGAAAATAGGTCCAAATCTTCATCATGTTGGCCTAGGACCAGATTTTCTTAACATGACTCCCAAAGCACAAGAAATAAAAGCAGAAATCAGTGATTGGGATAGAGTCAAAATAAAAAGCTTTTTCTCAGCAAAGGAAACAATCAGCAATGTGAAGAGAGAGCCTACAGAGTGGGAGAAAATCTTTGCCACACACACTTCAGATGGAGCACTAATCTCCAGAATCTACAAAGTGCTCAAAAATCTTTACACCAAGAACACTAATAACCCAATCAATAAATGGGCCAAAGAAATGAATAGGCACTTTACAGAGGAAGATCTTCAAGCAATCAACAGATTTATGAAAAAATGTTCAACATCTCTAGTTATAAGAGAAATGCAAATCAAAACTACCTTAAGATTTCATCTTACCCCAATTAGAATGTCTTTTATTAAGAATACAGGCAACAACAGGTATTGGTGAGGATGTGGGGGAAAAGCTACACTCATACATTGCTGGTGGGATTGCAAGTTGGTGCAGCCACTCTGGAAAGCAGTGTGGAGATTCCTTAGAAAACTTGGAATGGATCCACCATTTGACCCAGCTAGCCCACTCCTTGGCCTAAACCCAAAGGACTTAAAATCAGATTGCCTCAGTGATGCAGCCATATCAGTGTTCATAGCTGCCCAATTCACAATAGCTAGATTGTGGAACCAACCTAGATGCCCTTCAGTAGATGAATGCATAAAGAAACTGTGGTATATATACACAATGGAATATTACTCAGCCATAAAGAAGAATAAAATTATGGCATTTGCAGGTAAATGTATGATGTTGGAGACTGTTATGCTAAGTGAGATTAGCCAATCCCAAAAATCCAAGGGCTGAATGGTCTCTCTGATAAGTGAATGATGATGTATAATGTGGGGTGGAAGGGTGGCAAGAATAGAGGAAGGATAGATAGCACAGAGGGAAGGGAGGGGTAGGGTCGGGGTGGGGGGGTAATAATAACAGAATATTGACAGACATCATTGCCCTGTGTACATGCATGAATGCACAGATGGTGTGAATCTACTTTTTTGTACAACCTGAGAAACAATAGTTGTACTCCATTTGTGTTCAATGAATCAAAATTAAATGAAAAAAAAAGAGACTAGAAGTGAGAAATTATTTTAGTTTTTCTTTACCTGGAAATATTTTCACCTTCATTCTGAATATACACACACGCGCACACGCACACACCCGAAGGACTTAAATCAGCATACTACAGTAATGCTGATTTAAAATATACATATATTATATATGTGATTTCAATATATATTTATATATATTTAAATACTTATATATATTTATATTAAATATAAATATATAATATATATAAATATAAACATATATTAAATATATATATATATTTTTTTTTGGTGCTGGGGATTGAACCCAGGGCCTTGGGCATGTGAGGCACACGCTCTACCAAGCTATATCGCCAGCCCTGAAAGTATTCTTTTTTTTATATATATATTTAGATATTTTTTTGAATATACATCCCTCAAAAATTATCATCTCCAGCATGATTTTTCAAAACTTTGAAAGTTTGTTCAATTGTCTTCTGGATTCCTTTCTTCTGTTGAAATGCCATTTCTCAGTCTAGTTGTTGTTCTTTTGAAAGAAATGGTTCATTTTTCTCTGAATGTCATTAAATATTTTTGTCTTTCATATTTGTTCATCTTCCCAGGTTGTGCTAGATGTAGATTTCTACAAATTTTCCCATTTTGATTTTTATGTCTTCATGATGTTTTCTGTCGGTTTTGGAAAACTAGGTCACTATCTTCTGAAGTGTGAATTTCAACCCATTCTACTCCTGTCCTGTGAGAGGGCAGGTGTAAGTGCTGGACCTGCTGGCTATCTGCTTCGCTGCCTACCTGCTCTGCTGTGTTTTCCGCCCTGTCATTTCTCAGTATTCATTCAGGTTATTTATACTGACCTATCTTACAGTCCATTGCAGTTTGTCCCCCTGCTGTGTCCAACAGTCTGTTAAGCCATCCACAGAATTCTTCATTTCAGTCACTGCATTTCTTCAAGTGTTAAATTTCCATTGGGCTTTCCCTGCCCCAGATCCGCCATTCCTTTTTGTTTTCCATTTCATTCTCAGGTTTTTAAAATCTCGTCTTCTATTTATTTGAATATAGTAGGCATGTTTGTATGTTAAACATCTGGATTCCCCACCAGGATGCTTCTCTTGTTCCCTGTTTCTGTTGACTTTTGCTCTCATTGCCTTATCTCATGTTCGAAGTTATTTGTGTTCTTGTGCTGCACATTATATACATATATTTAAAATAGAAATAATTGAGGACCAGGTTGTTTTCTTTTTCCAAAGAGGATTTCCATTTGTGTCTGGCAGAATCAATTGAGATGATTGAGATTTTGGCAGCAATTCTGTGAAAACTAGTTTACTCCTGGTTCACCCAGCTCACGCTGCTTTGTAGACGTCACTTCCAACATTTAACCCAGAGCAGGAGGGGTTCACCAGCTTTTAGGCCTTGGAAGTTTGGGCGCTGCAATGTCTGTCCCATGAACCTTGCCTGGGTTCCAAAAATCCTAAATCAGCTTTTCATCCTATTCGCAGATTCCTCAGAAATTAGTAGATGCCTCCAGGGGGAGAAAAGAGCCTTAAATAGATCTGACTTTTTCCGGTTTTTGGCACAGTGATTCATCACTGCCTTTTTAGTTCACTCATTACTTTAACTTTAATGAGACTTTATTTTTTAAATTTTTCTGTTTATCCTCAGTGGGAAATTTAGTTCAAAGAGCCAATTTTATAAGTATGAGACTCTTTAAACTAGGTTTTAAGCTTTATGTTTTAACTACTAATGCTAGACTATAGAAAGCAAAAAGAAAACATAGTTTACAACTTCTGATTACTATCACCCAAATTTAACCATGTTAAGATAGGGGATTATCACACAGTCGGGGAACAAGTGAATGGCTTGAGTTAGAAATCCCGAGCCGAGGATGACAGAGAGAAAGGGCAGAGCTGTCTCTGGAGAGGTGTGCTCTAAGTTAGAAGGAATATGCACTTAAGGTCATTCCTTTGGAAGACTAGCTGGCAGCTTTCAGTTGCTGAAACCATCAGTAAAGAAAAAAGCTTATTGCTGTTACTTTGAAGACACCCTGGGTGAACTCCCTTCACCAGACAGTTGCTTTAAAAGACAAACATTTTAAGCGATACCCTGAGGCTGTGGGAGAATATTCACAGAACATAATTTTATAACCTTGACTTCATCTCTTCCCAGTCAGACAAATATTAGAGGGTCTTAGATCTAGGAGAAGCATACAAAGGCCACACTTCACAATCAGACACAAAACAGAGAGAAGAGGCATACAATAATTGGAAAACAGCACATGATACTAGTTATAATTAGTATTCAAAACTTTTAAAACTTACTCTTAGAATTGATAAGAATGTTTGGTAAACTTAAGGGACACATGAACACCACCAGCAATTAGTTAAGAGAACAGGGATATGTCCACTCTTAATAGCAACTAAAAGATAAAATATATGGGAAAATGTCCAACAAGAAATGTGAAAATCTGCATCATTAGGAATATTATTTTTATATCTGTTTCCAGATTAGGGACACAACTGGAAAATATCTTGATGTGTCACTTGAAGAGGAGAAACCAGGAGGGCAAAGAAAGTTACCTGGTTGTTCTGTATAAGGAAGAGGCCCCTGGAGATGGGAAATGGCCAATGAACAAGGCAGGGTAGCCTAAGGGTTTTAACAGCCTGAGCTTTTAAGTTTAATTTTATATCCCCTCAATCTTTTAGCCAAGTCTTCAAAATCTAGAAATGCCTTTTGAATACAGATCATATGTGAGCAAGCATGTGAATTTGTGTGTGAGGGTAAAAGTGTGTGTGTGTGTACGGGTGTGTATACACATGTGTGTGCAAATCAGGGCATGAGACCAAATTCCACATCCAATTCACTGTGAAGAGAACAGCAGCAGTCAGGGTACGATGGCAGAATCACCCATAGCCCTTCGGTCAGCTTGGGCATGAGCTCGGGGCCAGAGAAGACGGCATGAGCAAATATATCACCCAACAAATGTATTCCAGGGAGGGCACTGAAATTCCATCCATTATAGAATCGGAATCTGAGTGACCGTGTTATTAGTATTTTTAAGGAAAAAGGAGATACTAGGTAAATCCAGGGTTAAGCGTGCTTGGGAAAAATCCACCAAACTACTGAGAAATATTAAAAAAAAAAACTCAAATAAGTAGGCAAGCCAGGTTGCTGGATATGAAGACAAACTACCAAGAAGTGTCAAGTTTTTTCAAGTTCATTTTCAGATTTAATCTGTTCCCAATCAAAATCCCAACTGTGTTTTCAAATATTTTGATAAATGACTCCAAAGTTCATCTGGAATAGCTAATAAAAAATTGAAAACAAAAGTAATGGCCTCTCTAGATATTAAAACAGTACAAGGCTAATCAATATGAAGCTGATAGGAAAATAGATGGACAAATCAATGGAACCAGAGTATATAACCAGGAAACAGGAGCTATTACAATTCAATGTATTAACATATAATCACAAATCAGGGAAGAAAGGCAGAGGCACTCAGTAAACAGTGTTAAGACCATTTTATAGCAGTTTAGGAAATAATCTATTCAGTTTTTACACCATTTTAACCAAATAAATTTCAGATGCATTAGAAGTTTGATGTTAAAATGAAGCCATAGAAAACAGAAAGAAAAATAGTTGAACAGTTGTCTGTTTTTTAAGAAAAGAAGGACATTCTAGGCTTAAAAGAAACCCCTAATATCTTAGAAGTATTGACGAATTAAATATTTTACTGTGTATTTTAGATAAGCAAATTTGGAAGGCAATTGAGACACTACATGTAAATATTTATGTTGAATATAACCAAGCGGTGATAGATCTAAAATCCATATAACTTAATAAGAAAATATGAATATCACCCAATCTAAACTCACCACCTAATAAAAGAATAAAAATATATAAACATATAGGTCACAAGATAAAATGTTAATAAATAATTGAAAGGTACTCTATTAGTAAGATAAATGTAAAGATTTTAAGAAAATATTGTTTTGCCTACTGATAAAAATATTAGGATATTTTAAAATTGAGATTATCTTTAGCAAGTGAGAATACAGTGAAATGATCACTGAATACAGTTTAGGGACTACAAGCAGGTTCAACAATTTCAGAAAGTAATCTTATATTGCATTGCATGGGTATAAGTTTTAACAGATTTTAACCTAGGAAATTTCACATTTATAGAAATTTATATTAAAGAAAAAATCAAATACATAGGTTAATATCGCATACATTAGCCACCATGACATTTAAAATAGCAAGTACCAGAAAACAGATCTCAGTTCTCAAAAATATAGACACATTAACACATTTTTGGTGTTATGAAATATTATGCATTCTTCAATAATTTTTAAAGGAAGTTTGGTGGCAATGGAAAAATGCTAAGAAAAAAATCTCATTGTTAGTCTCGTCACAGTTGGGTAAAACATTATGCCTGGAAGAAGAATAACATAAAAAGCTATCAATGATTATCTCTGAAGCTATCATGACGATTACTTTATTCTCTTCACACACACCCTAATTTTCCTCTAAGTTTTCCAAAATATTACATCTTCATAATATCTCACACATATTTTAAAAGGAGGCTGTGTTTTGCCAATAGGCACTGCTGTAGGTCTGCAGCCAGAATTTTTTCCCCCATGCCGTCCTGTACAACACCAGATAGGGCCTCCCTAAAGCAACCACTGGAGAAGTCTCCTGTGCAAGAATGGCGGGTGATCTGGGTTTCTCATCTTCTGGCCAAGCTGTTCTCTTTTCCTAGACTGCCTGTTGAGCCTCCATGTTTTCCTAGCAAATTTATACTTAGTGCTTCGGCCCTTGGCTAAAATGTCCACTCCCTGACCCTTCATGTGCTCCCAGGAAGAGTCAGGTGACCCACTTCTCACACAGGCATGCAGCCTGGCTTATCCTCCACTTCAGTGTATCACATTCTCCCCAGTTACTCAGCTTTCCAAGCAGGGGAAGAGTTTTTCTCTGGCTTACTATATGATCTCAAGAAGTATTTTCCAAATGTTTGGGAACTTGAAGAGAGCTTCAAGATTTACAGGAAAAACCTACTTTCCCAGAAATGTTTTTGCAAATGCATTTTTAATTTAATTAAACCACTGTTAATCCCCAATTATGAAATGATTCAAAAATTAATAGAGACTGATGTTTTCCCTAGACAGGTCAGTAGTTTAAGAGAAGTCAGATTTGCAAAAAACTAATTATACCAGGTATGTATGAAATTCTCTTAGTCTGCAAAATGCTCCTTTTGGGATTTCTGAATTATTTCACTGCTAATGATCCCAGGAATAGTTTCTGAATAAAACACCTGAAATAGTCTAAAACCACCTTCCTTTTCTGAGCAGAATGTTTAAGGGCAGAGACATGAAATAAAGGAGTGTATTTTTTTTTTTCAATTCCTCCTGGTTAATCAACAAAGACTTTGAAAATAAAAATGGATTTAAATTAAGTATGTTTTTGGAATATGTTTGTAGCTTCTTAGTTTTTAAAAATAGAAAACATAATTTGATCTGTGTCCTGAGAATTCCTGCTCTCCCTTCAGAAATGATCTCCCAGAGAAAGAAAAAAAATGCATTACAGCAAGTTCATATGTTAATGGAACCAGGGAATAGAACTCTCATCACAACAATAATAAAAGTTCCTTAACTGCCAAACTCTAGTTTATCCTCTGCACTTCCTGTGAGAAAAGCTTAAAGACTGAACTAGGGCCCCACCCCCATTGCAGATGGAAACCAAAGGTCCAGATGGTTTGTCCAAGGCTACACCTGAGAGACAGCCAGTGGAGGGGCAAGAGGGGAACAGATGTCTGACTCCAAGCACAGCCCTTTGCAACCACAAGGTGCCACCAACCCCTGGGGAGGGGTGCTGCTGGAATGGGCAAAGACAAGTTTAAAAGAAAAACCAAACATTAACAACACAAAGTTTTCAACAGCAACAGAGCATCCTTGGTGAAGCAGCATTATCTGAAGTATGATTTTTAAGTACTCAGGTGTCTACAAGAGAAACAAAGTACCATGAAGGGAAAAGAAAGGGTGAGGGTAGTTGTTAGGAGAGGTATTCATTAAGACCCTCTCAGTTTACTCCAATGGAAGAGAAGTCAGACGCCTGTCAGCGTAAATAATGACAAATGGTTGTACAGTCCCATCTCCCTCTCTGTCTCTCTACTTGGTCCCATCATGGTTGGCAGGAGGCAGTCACTCTGATCGATGATGGCAGAGAGAGATTATAAGTGAATTTTGGTGGACTCCCACACACTGTGTGTTCATTCAGTTTACACACCTTCAGGTTATGAGTGCTCAGGTTGCTCATTCCGTCAGAAAGGTCAGCTACACTGGCAGGGCCTTTCCTCGTGGAGCCCACCTTGTGAGGGTCTTCTCTGGCCTCACCTTCTGACTCCTCTGGGTCTAGGACTTCACAAAAGGATGCATGATCCTATGGCTTGGATGACAGTAAAGGGGGGCAGGAATGCGAACAAGATGTCTGCTTCTGAATTCCACCCATTTCATCATAGAATCTGAACTGGAGAGGGTTCATTTGTCTAAGGTGAACATTTGTCTAAGAATTCTTGGCCATTATTGACTCTTCCTGATTTTTAGTTAACAGCTTCAGGCAACTTTTGCTGCCATAGAGAATATGTTCTATCCACCTATTTGTCTGTTTTGCCTGTTGGTCACACACACACACACACACACAGACACGCGCACACACACACCTCAGATATGTACTCATATACCTCCATCACTGATATTTATGACTGCTCTGACCAAAGATAATAATGAAAGTCTGCACAACATTCCACACTGGCAGAACTCTCTGGAGGAGACACTGTGACAGCAGTTTAAGGTCACATAAATATAGCACTGAAATGTTAGCTCTCATAACCATCTGGTGACTCTCCTGAGAGGTTTGGCATCCAGGAATTCATTCATTCCTTGCTCTCACTCTTTCTGAGAACCTGCAAAGTGTCTGATTTCAATGAGATCTCTGTCTGTGGGTAGGAGATGCAAGGAGTTCATAGAAATCAGCTTGTGATCTTAATACAATGTACTAAAAACTTCAAAATCAAAAGCATATATTTACTAAGTTCCTACTATGTGCCAACCTGTATTAAGTTTTCTGTATATATCATCATCATCTCACAGAATCTTTAAACTGTTTGAGGAAATTACTATCCTGTTTTATAGAAAAGGACACTGAGGCGTGGAGAGGTTAACTAATTTGTCCACAGCTTGTCACTAGTGGAGCCTAGGTTCAAGCCTGGGTAATGTGGTTCTACAGCCTGTTTCTTTCCCATTAGCTACATAATGGTAGAACAAATACAGGTTAGAAGGATGCAAAGAGCTTCACGAGCTACCCACGTTGGAAAGAAAGCTTTCTCAGCAGTATTAAAGGATAAGAAGGAATTGGTCAGGAAAGATGGAGAGAATGATGGAATTCTAGAGAGAGGGAAGCGTGTCCAAAGACCCAGAGGTATGAGCAAGTATGCTTCAAGAAACTTACGGTCTACAGCATTTTCAATCTGATTAGATCCACTCACAAAAGAATCCGCTTCTCCTTGGAAATATGAGTGAGTAGAAACAAACCTAAAATGTGTGCCCAAGTAGTTAAAATTTTTGTTAGAACTTTTGGTCAAAAGGCAGAATCAATACAAGACATTTTTATCAAGAAGGACTTCAGATACAAATCTAAGAGGTCTCTTTGCGTATGTAATACTGCAACTACTACTGGTATGAATTTATATCTTTACCACAGGAGTATCCATAGGTCAACTTTATTTCCAAAAGAATAATCCTTCAAAACAAAGCAAACATCTATAGTTATGTGATAAACACATGGATATGTAAATATAAAATGGCAAGGTTGGGTTCTGGGAAGAAAGAGATAAGTAAAATCATGATCAAGCCAGAATCAAAGTATTCTAAGTTCCAGAGAGATAAGTCAAGAACAGACTGCCTTAACCCCTTAGCTGAGCATAATCAAAGTGCAGATCAAAGGCCATGGAAAGACAGGCTCAGTCCATCATTGAAAAAGCTCCCTGGCTGCCTCTCTTTTAATATTCACTTGAAACCATGTCTAACTGTGCTCATTTTCATTCTAATCCCTTTCATAAGTTACACTGTGGTAATAAATTTTATGTAGTATAAAAATGACCTCTATCATATGAATGTTAACCAAAGCTGTGTGACCTAGTGCTGGCCTAAGGGACCAGAACATGAAATGAAATGTTAAGTTTCCTGTTTTAGTCAGCTATTTCACTGCTGTGTCTAAAGGGTCTGACCAGAACAATCATAGAGGAGGAAAAGTTTATTTGAGGACTCATAGTTTCAGAGGTCTTAGTTCATAGGAAGCCAGCTCTATTCCTTGGGGTCAAGGTGAGGCTGAACATCATGGCAGGAGAGGGTGGCAGAGGGAAGCAGCTCACATGATGATCAGGAAGTGGGGAGATGCCGGGGTCCAGCCCTAGCACAAAGGGTCGTGGTGCTCTCTGGTGATTGGGATGGCGTCGGCGAGGTGGAGAACAAGGCAACACAGACTCAGTGATCTGAGGCTAAGTTGTGTTCTGACTTTATTTTTTCCACACACCATTTTTATATGTTAGCTTCTAGCTTGAGTACAATATCTTGAGGCCACACAAAAGGAAACTGATGCAAACTACAAGACAACAGGCAAAACATGTTAGCAGATTAAATATTATCAACTCTTCATAATATTTTTAAGTATTCTTCTATATAATCTTTTACTGGGAACATCGTGCACAGAAGTCGTTTCTATAACATATAAGCTTACACTATGTGGTTAATAATTAGTTTAATAGGAACAATAGCTCTTGCTAGGTTACACCTCCTGCTTTTGCCCAGTAAGCATTAGCCTGTCCTGCCCAAGAAAGCTGTTCAGAGCAACTAAGCAAACACCAGCGTTTTACATATTTTAAATATTCTAAAAAGGGGAGATGAGCCTTCCGTGTACATTTTTCATTATAATATACTTGATGCCAACCAAGGTATATACTGCCAGTGGGAGATAAAGGGGGTCTAAATCTAAGGGACCAGAAGCTGGTTTCCTAGGAGGATACCATAGTTCTCCATTAACCAAGTAAGCATTACCAAATGATGTCTGAATTGTTGGGACTATTTTTCTAGCCTTAACAACTTTGTTTGTGACTTGTTTGTCTGGAGTTAAGGTGGGAACAACGTGTCTTTCTGCCCTAGATCATCTGGGAGTACTCACCATCTGCAGTGACATTTAGCATAAGTTGCTAGAAATGAGCATAGCATTCTTTCCAAGTTATACTTTCATCACCCTAGAACAAGGGCCTTTCTTGGTTATATCCAGTATGATTAGCTGTTTGAGTCTTGTGTTCTAAATCCCCTAAGACCCTAAAATTCCCCAAAATCCAATATAATATTATTCCCAAGCATAGGCAAATTAAACAAGACAACAGGAAACAGTGGCCCCAATTCCCAGGAAGATGAGACCTTGCAAACATCTTTGTAACTCAGTGGAAGCCTTGTCAAGCACTGAGGGGAATTGAAGAGGGCGCAGCAGGGAGAGGGAGGGAGAGAGAGAGAGAGAGAGAGAGAGAGAGAGAGAGAGAGAGAGAGACTCCACTCACCAGATAAAAATATATACCCCAAAGCCACACCCCAATTCCCACCTCCTCCAGCCACACCCTACCACTGTAATTACCACTGTAATTAATCCCTGATAGGGATTAATTCACTGCTTGGGTTAAGGCTCTCGCAACCCAATCATTTCTCCTCTGAACCCTCTTGCATTGTCTCACACATGAGCTTTTGGGAGACACCTCATATCCAAACCATAACAATTCCCATACATCTTGCCAAAAGGAACATGAAGAGGATGAACTAAAAAACAGACCCAGCCCTGAAGAATTCCCCCACAGTGGTCACTTATACTTTTAAATGATAATATTTACAGAATATACCTATGGAGCTCTAAATTCAAGAAAAAACTCTAAAGAAAATTATATGCTTTCTCTTTGGGCAATACAAAGGACAATTTTCTGAAAACCTTTGACAAGACAACAGATATGTTAAACAAATCATTAAAAACATATTGTAAATGAGTTTTGTTCTAATAATAGCAGGTTAAGCTATGTATATCAATACTTGTTCTTAAAAGATACTATTTTTTATATTCATATGTACATATAAATGTGCACACACTATTTATATAGAAGGAGTGTACCTCAACGAAATAAAGCTCATATATATTAAGTCAACAGCTAACATCACAATGAATGGGGAAAAGCTGAAACTTTCTTTATAAGGCTTAGAACGAGACATGGATGCCCACTTTCACCACTTTTACTCAATATAGCACTGCAAGTTCTAGCAAGACCACTCAAAAGAAAGAGCCTCCAAATTGGAAAAGAGGAAGTCAGATTGTCATTGTTTACTGGTGACATGATGTTATGTCGAGAAAACCCCAAAGACTATGATGAACCACCAAAAACTATAATGAACAAATTCTGCAAAGTTGCAGGATACAAAATCAACATACAAAAATCAGTAGTGTTGCTATGTGTCAATAGAAAATTATATGTGAAATAGAGATCAAGAAATCAATGTCTCTTATAATAGCTACCAAAGTAAAATAGGAATACATTTATTTATTTATTTATTTTTTATTTTTTTTTATTTTTACAGACTTCATTTTGATTCATTGTACACATATGGGGTACAAATGTGCATTTCTATGGTTGTGCATGATGTATATTCTTACCATTCTTGTTAATCACACATGTACATAGGTTAATGATGTCTGTCTGATTCCAACTTTTTTCATACTCTCACTCCCTCCCCCTCTCATTTCCCTCTACATAATCTAAAGACCCTCCATTCCTCTCTCACCCCCCACCCCCGCAACCAGATTCTATATCATCATCCACTTATCAGGGAAAACATTCAACCTTTGTTTTTTTGGGATTGGCTTATTTCACTTAGCCTGATAATCTCCAATTCCATCCATTTATCTGCAAATGCCATAATACCATTATTCTTTATGGCTGAATAGTATTCCATTGTGTATATATACCACATCTTCTTTATCCATTCATCTGTTGAAGGGCATCTAGAGGTTGGTTCCACAATCTAGCTATTGTGAATTGAGCAGCTATAAACATTGATGTGGCTGTGTTACTGTAGTAACACTAATTTTAAGTCCTCTGGGTGTAAACCAAGGAGTGGAATAACTGGGTCAAAAGGTGGGTCCATTCCAAGATTTCTGAGGAATCTCCACACTGTTTTCCAGAGTGGCTGTACCAATTTGCAACTCCACCAGCAATGTAAAAGTGTGTCTTTTTTCCCCACAGCCACACCAACATCTATTATTGTTTGTGTTCTTGATAATAACCATTCTAATTGGAGTAATATGAAATCTTAGAGTTGTTTTAATTTGCATTTCTCTAATTACTAGAGATGTTGAACACTTTTTCATATATTTATTGATCACCTGTTCATCCTCTTCTGTAAAGTGTTTGTCCAGATCCTTGGCCCATTTATTGATTGGGTTTTTTTTAATTTTGGTGTAAAGTTTTGTAAGTTCTTTGTAAATTTTGGAGATTAGTACTCTATCTGAAGTGCACATGGTAAAGACTTTCTCCCGCTCTGTAGGCTCTCTTTTCACATTATTGATTGTATCCTTTTCTGAGAAAAAGCTTTTTAGTTTGAGTCCATCCTATTTATTGATTCTTGCTTTGATTTCTTGTGCTTTGGAAGTCTTGTTAAGGAAGTCTGATCCTAAGCCAATATGATGAAGATTCAGGCCTACTTTGTCTTCCATTTGGTGCAGGGTCTCTGGTCTATTTCCTAAGTCCTTTCAAGTTGAGTTTTGTGCGTTAAATTAGCGTACTACAGTAACATAGCCACATCAATGTTCATAGCAGCTCAATTCACAATAGCTAGACTGTGGAACCAAACTAGATGCCCTTCAACTGATGAATGGATAAAGAAGATGTGGTATATATACACAATGGAATACTATTCAGCCATAAAGAATAATGGTATTATGGCATTTGCAGATAAATGGATGGAATTGGAGATTATCATGCTAAGTGAAATAAGCCAATCCCAAAAAAACAAAGGCTGAATGTTTTCCCTGATAAATGGATGATGATATAGAATTGGGTTGGGGAGGTGGGGGTGAATGGAGGAACTTTAGATTACGAAGAGGGAAATGAGAGGGAGAGGGGGTATGAAAAATGATGGAATGAGACAGATATCATTACCCTATGTACATGTATGATTACATGAATGGTATGAATATATATCAGGCACAACCTTAGAAATGCAAATTTGTACCCCATTTGTGTACAACGAATCAAAATGAAGTCTGTAAAAAAATTTTTAAAGTAAAAAAAAAAAAAAGAAAAATCAACTCAAAATAGATTAAAGACTTATACATAAAACCTGAAACCATACAAGAAAGCATAGGGGAAAACTTCTGAACTTTGACCTTGGCAATGAATTCTTGGATATGACACAAAAAGCACAGGTAACAAAAGCAAATATGGGCTAATGGAAGAAATAGACAATGGGATCAGATTGAACTAAAACTCTTCTAGACAACAATCAATGGATGAAAATGTAGTCTTTGGAATAGAAGAAAAATGGTTGTGTACCATATACCTGATACAGTATTAATACACAAAATATATATATGGAATTCCTACAACTTGATCACAAAAAAACCTTAATCTAAAAATGGGAGAAGGGAATAAACAGACATTTCTCCAAAGAATATAAATAATCACATTTATGAAAAAGTACTTATCATTTCTAATCATTAGGAAAATGAAAATAAAAACCATATAAAGTTATTACCTCACACCTGTTAGGATGGTTTTACCAAAAAATCAAAACATAAGATAATTAATGATATGGAGAATTGGAACCCCTGTATACTGTTGATGGGACTATAAATCAGAACAGACATTATGGAAAAGAATGTGGCAGTTCCTCAAAAAATTAAAAATAGAAATTCCATATGGTTGAGCAATCTCACTTCCAGATATATATCCAAATGAACTGAGATCAGAATCTCAAAGAGATGTATGTAAATCCACGTTTATTGCAGCACTAGGCACAATAGCCAATACATGGAAGCAACCTGAATGTCCCCTGATGGATGAATGGATCAACAAAGGATGTGGTGATTACATACAATGCGGTATTATTTGGCCTTAAAAAGGAAGGAAATTCCCCTAATATTGACAACATGGATAAACCTAAAGGACATTATGCTAAGCAAAATAAGGTCACATACTAGATGATAACACTCACATGATGAATCTAAAATAGTCAAAGTCCTAGAAACGGAATAGAAAGGTGGTTGCCAGAGGCTGGGTCAGGGAGTAAGTGGGAGTGGGGAGAGAGGAGAGAGGCTGCTGGTCAAAGCAGCCAAAGCTTCAGTTATACAAGATGAAGAGATCTAACACATACTACAGTTATACAGTTATACTACACTTATACAAGTTCTAGAGATCTAACACATACTACAGATATTAACAACACTGCATTATATATCTAAATCTTTCTAACAGAGTCAACTTGAGCATTTATATAACCCATAAAACTTTAAGTTTTCTTTTATCTAAAAATGATTTTGAACTATGAGAGTTATGTTTATAATGCCATTATTTGTAATACCCTAAAACAGGAAAAAGACTAAATGTTCATTAATGGTAGAATGGAAAAGGAAATTGTGGTTCATAATACAATGTAATTTATACTATAGTAAAAAAGAATGAATTACATCTTTATGTATCAACATAAATCAATCTTAAAAATGACATGGTGAGCTGAAAACAAGTAACAGACTTTACAATGTACAATGCATTATGTTCAAAAAATGCAAAAATAAAATTATATTATGTAGGAATTTATATATATATATATATATATATATATATATATACACACACACACACACAAACATATATATGAAAGCACATAAAACCATACAGAAGAGTCAGAAAAGACTAACCTAGAAATTCAGGTTAGGGGATCTCTCTTGGAGAAAAGGCTAAAATTAGTACTGCAGAAGGGTACACAAGGGTCTTAGAATCTGCCTCAACTTAATTTTCTGCCTTAACTGTCTTAAACTAATGTGAGTTATATTTGATATCTAAAACCAAAACATGAGTATATAAATATTATAATTCTATACCTTTTATATACATTCTATATTCTTTTCAATGTGTGAATATCTCATGATTTTTAAATAAAAAATATGGAAAAGGAAACCTATGGAACTAAAATATCTAAATTAAGCATCTTGCAGAACTAACAATTTTCCACTCAGAAATAGTACTTCTGGAAGCTTGTCAAATCATTACAAAGAGAATTATAGCCCAAACAGTGATGGGAAAGTCCTTCATTGACCAGTCTGATATGCTTCCACAGTACTAGGTAGATTTGTGTGAAAACCATTGGCTTTGAAATCAGTCCTGTGCGCACAGTTTCTAAAACTACCGAGCATGAGTTTGCTCTTATATGCAGTTAAGATTGACAGCAAGTATTGTTTTCAGATTAGATGAGACCATGAGCAATGAGGACCTGGAATACTTCTAGCACTAACAAATATTGGTTCCTTTCCCTTTGCATATAGTCTTCGCCACACTTTCTTTTTTTTTTAATTTCTTTATTTTGATTCATTGTACACAAATGGAGTACAGCTACTGTTTCTCTGGTTGTGCACAAAGTAGAGACACACCATCTGTGCATTCATACATGTACACAAGGCAATGATGTCCATTTCATCCTGTTATTATTCTTACCCCCCCCAACCCGACACCACACCTCACTTCCCTCAATACAATCTACCCTTCCTCCATTCT